>JASAOG010000327.1:0-378113 GCA_030265305.1 Biomphalaria pfeifferi | reverse complement strand
TTGAACGCAACGCGTATCGGTCACGGGTACGCTGCATATCATCACCCCAAGGTCATGAAAGCTGTGATGACCAAAGGGATAGCCATTGAACTAAACCCAATTTCTAACCAGGTAGGTTTAACACTAACCCAAAAATGTAAATATACCCGTGTAAGACATAAATGACATAACAAGTGCTGAAATGTGCTAAGTTGTCATCAAATGTGCTACGTTTGTAATAGAGTGTGCTGGATGTGCTAGAACTAACCAATGTGCTGAAATGTTATAATAAAATGTGCTATTTCTAGGTGTTAGGTCTTGTGAATGACCTTCGTAACCATCCAGGTGCTTTCCTTATTGCTATGGGTGCCCCAGTGGTCATCAGTTCTGATGACCCACCAGCTTGGCTAGCGAGTCCATTGTCCCATGATTTCTACATGGCGTTCATGGCCCTCGGAGCAGTTCACGATGACCTGAGGCTTCTCAAACAATTAGCCATGAACTCAATAACGTAGGAATTTTTTAAAAATATTTATATAGTTTCTAATGTAATATCTGCTAAAAACTCATTTTCAGACATGTTTTTTCATCTCTGTAATAGTTGTCATTATACGAGAAACATAATTTGTTATAATACAATTTCAGTGGCATCGCAAGGGTGCTGATGAAACCAAACTGAAAATGAACATTTTAGCAACCACAAATTAAATGTTAAAATAGATATATTTGGTGTATAGTTTACAGTTATCTACCAATTAATGTATGCAAGAAATTATATTTTTAGTATTATGCCACAACAAACATAATAAAAAAATTATTGGGAAAGGATTCAAACGTGGTAATGACGGAAGGATACTAAGGATGTCACAATAAACTAATCGCATCGTGTGACACTTATCCTAACGACGCTTCTGTATAATTTTTGTATAGATTCTCCCTGAGCGTTACCTAAGGTAGTTTAGCTTTTTTTAAAGTGTGATTTTGATTAAGCTCACTCCACAAGCCAACTAGAGCTACTGTTGACACAGAAAACAAGTCTCGGTGAGTCAAGCTCTTCAAAGGGAAAGCTAAATGATTCTATAAAGACTGCAACAAATGCCTAACGAGGCGGCCGTGGATAGGGTTGTAAGATTTTTTTTAGCTGTTAACGTAGAAGTGTGTGCACATAAGCTTGCTAATTGGTTTTCTCCATCATCATAGAGACTAAGAGAAGGGGCCTGGCTTTTATAGACGAGGTCACTAGTTCAAGCGAATTCTGATCGCAGTGATTTATTTCAAGATATTTACACATAAAAAAAATACTGTAAATGTTGACATTGTCTTCATTACGAATATAAAAATTGCAAAAAAAAAATTTGACGTTCAACGTGGCGAATGTTTCAGCATGTTTACTGAGCGCCTAAAGGCAGCACGGGAAAAACTTCTAGATACCCTCCCCCCCCCTCCCTCCCCCCCACTGGTCCACAAATGAGATTGGACCAAAGTGCTCTGAGCATGCTATAAGCATGAAAGTAGCGCTATATAAAAGCCATAATTTATCATTTTTTAAATATTTTTTGGGGGGCGGGAGGGGGGGGAGGAAGTCTTCAATCGAATGGACCCGGTCCTTAGGCACCACAAAGGAGGTCCTTAGGCACCACAAAGGAGGTCCTTAGGCACCACAAAGGAGGTCCTTAGGCACCATAAAGGAGGTCCTTAGGCACCACAAAGGAGGTCCTTAGGCACCATAAAGGAGGTCCTTAGGCACCATAAAGGAGGTCCTTAGGCACCATAAAGGAGGTCCTTAGGCACCATAAAGGAGGTCCTTAGGCACCATAAAGGAGGTCCTTAGGCACCATAAAGGAGGTCCTTAGGCACCATAAAGGAGGTTCTTTTTCCTTTCCTACTAGCCAAACCGTCTCATCTAATGACCCTACCCACACAACCACCACACGGTGAGACTCTGGGAAGCATTGCCGGAAAAACAAAAACATATCGGAGGTGTTTTAAACTGAAGTCATTTCTGTACCTCCCAACAAGGTTTTTTATTGTAAAAATGTCTTGCAGCCATTGACAACAAACAACAACACAAAAACAACAAAATCAAATCTAGTTTTGTCTGTCTTCTAATCAAATGTAGAATTCATGGATCCAACTTGCGGAGGTGATTGATAGAGATAACTTTTGTTTCATTTAGGGTGAACTTATTTGATCTTACATAATGACCTTTCTTGTCGGGCGACTTTACACGCTGACCTAACATAACCATTACATATGGCTTTACATGATGATTTTAAAATGATGATCTGACATAAAGACCTTACATTACATTATGTTAATATTACATAATAACCATTCGTGGTTCGGGGTGAAAGAGTTCTAATTTTTTAATGTGGCTTTTAGATTCAGCACCATGTCGGCCAGGGAGAAAGTGATAGCCAGGCGGAAGTGGCAATCTCGTTGGATGGAGTTCATTGATGACGTCATATGCAAGTACAACTTGTGAGGTAAAAACATGAACCATTTGATTTTGTTTCATTGCTGAACTTTTGGAGATTCTAACATTTATCATAATATAACTAAATAGTTTTATCCTCATTTGTTAAAAAAAAAAAGCTTAAATCAACTGACTCTGTCTGATTGTCTTTCTGTCCGTTAAAAAGTTTGTACACGTTATTTCTCCTAGGCCAAATCTCGGATCAGGTTGAAATTTAGCACAACTATTTCTTTTCTCAGATAAAACAAGAATCAATTAAAAAAAACAATTAGTTATTAATTATTTTGTTTGGTATCAAACAATGTAAAGAAATAGTACTTGACTTATGTGGTGGTATAAGTTGAAGTAGTCCCCGTTAAATTTTGTGTAGAGAAGTAGGTCATTTGAAACTAACAATAGATAAGTATACAACTTTGTATTTTCATAAGCTATTCGCTGGCACGGTGGTTAGTGACGTTAGTGAATTGGCTTGAAGAGGCTTTAGCCCTCAAGTTTGAATTCAAGTAGTGCATCTTTGTTTTTTTTTAATGCATTATAAAGTGATCACGGTAACATTTACTCAGATACCCATTTCTTTCTCCCCCACCCCTCCTCCTCTCCCACCTGGGCCAGACACGTGATAGGATCACAGAGCATTGGAAAAATAAAAGCCAAACAAAAACTATTGGTAAAAATTGTTCTAATTGTACAGATGTATATGTCAGTCTAGACCTAGTACACATTTAATCCCTTGAATGATCCAAACTAATTGATACAATTACTCTTAATTTAAGCTTTGTTTTTAAAAAGGTATTTTTTTTTATTTTGCTTGTTTTGTTTCTAGCACAGCTGGAGATAATTTACTCCTTGTTCCTAGCATGGAAACACGTCACTGTTTCAAAGCAGAGGCATCCATTGATCTCATTTGTTTTATTTCTCTTTGTATTCACAGTGTCTGTGTACCAAGCACCAAGACGGAGATGTGAACAGAGACTCTTAAATCTGTTTTATTAAAGATAAATGTCACGCCTGTTCAAAGTTAGAATAAAGACATTGATTAGTGTGTTTGTGTTGGACTTATTTTGATTATGTCTACTGCAAGTTATGGAGTTCACCCACAGTTCATGTACTGTACAATCTTGAAGGAGGTTTGATGTAAAAATGAAAGTCAGCTAGTTTCAATAAGCATCTCTGTGGTTTTCATTTAAAGAGATAACTTGGAATGTTAACTAAAGCTTTTTGTGCTCTTTGTAAGCCGTGAAACCTGTTGACAACCCTATATGTAGTATGTTGAATAACCCTTTCTGAAACCTGTTGACCAACCTTTTCAAGCCTCTTAACAACCGTTTCGTAAGTTTGTTGAACAACACTACCTGTAGTGTGTTGACCATCATTGCCGTAGTCTGTTGTCAAATCCTTTATGTAGTCTGTTCATACAAAATTTTATACTTCTACAGACTTCAATAAAATTCACCGAAAGAATGGGTATTCTCATTTTATTTGAAAACGGATTTAAGGCTCATCCATATAAAAATACTATTTTAATTTGCTTAAGAAGGCATGACAAAGAATGGAAAAGATATCGAAAGTCCAAAGGCTTGTCAGAAAGCAATTCTTTACTTGTGTATAAAAACTTTAAGGCTTCAAAAATTTTTCCCTTCTATTAGATAACGCTGCAACTATTTAATCACACAACACAATTATATCACTAGACACAGAGTGCATTAGCTGACTCCGCTAATTAAATAAATATGTCGATCTCACCGCCCCACCCTCGTATCCCTTGCAGATTGCACAATTAGACTGTTGGTTACTCCCTTGAACAGAGTGCGTTGCAAGTAATCATATAATTAAACCTCATTGTTATTTCTAAAAACACGAGCGACTTAGCAGGGACAATAACTGTGTACAGCTGGAGTGTTGTGCCTCCAATTATCAGGCTCATGACCATTGTTATCATGTTCAAATAAATAAAACATAGGTAAGCCATCTTTTGTCTCTAAACCATTTGCTTGTCACTATAGGGGCAAAGGTCACAGGCCAAACATGGACTATACAAAGGACAAGGAAACGATTTATCCATTACAATTAGCCTAGATTTTTTTTCCCCATATTTATGTTCAATCAACAATTTTCGGCTGAGCCAAGCAATAACAATCAAGAATAGAAACATTATTTTATTTCTAAAAATGTTTACATCCGAGTCATTCTGTAGGCGGAAGTTGTTGATACTCAGTTGTTGAGTTGTAGCTCCAAACATTTAGTACACCTGTACCGGGACGTTCAATTGTTAATGTAGAACTTGAAGTGTACTTTAACAATACTTCTTAAACAAAAAATAACTGACTATACATTTTTTTTTTTTGCTAATTTACACAGCTCTAAATTCTAATCTAGATACATGTAGACATACAGCTGAAGTAATATCATCAATAAATGAAACATATTATAGCTCACTCCTAAAATACAACTGTTGCTGTCACTCTTCTCTCTTTAAATCTCACACTCCTATTTATTAACTTTAGCTATGACAGACCTCGTTGTGGTTTCATAAGAATCTTTAAAGAAAAGTAAACCAATCTCTTCACTCATGGATGCATCAGAAGTGCGCGCACGCATGCACGCGCGCACACACACACACCAACAAACGTCTTGAAAAGTGGGACATAAAATTTAAAACACTAAACAGGAGATTCTCATACATGGGTTAAAAAAACTATAAAAAGAAAGCTTTCTGGTGTATCCGGTGTACAAAATAAAGGAAGTATTGATAAGCTGTGTTTTTTAAAAGGTATAGGATAATTTGTGTACACTTTTAAAACTCTTTCTTTTAAAGCACACAATAATTTTACTATTTAAGAAGCATCAGACTTTCAATGTATGGCTTAAAACTTTGTTGAAAGCAAATGGGCAAGTAATTATTTGTAATAAATGAGACTTGATAGAGAGACACTGTTCCTCATTCAGATCTTGTTAGAGCTCACTTTGTATGGAGTTGGCAACAGTGACGTTCAATTGAGCGTCCTTGCCATTCTTTAGTTTCTCGTAAATACTTGGAAGTATTATTTTAAACCTTTATGGTAGAACTATTACGTTCATACTAAGTCCAACTTGACTTGTATTCATGGGCGCCCGCAGAGGGGGGGGGGGGGATGCAAGGTCGTGCACCTACACCACCCCACCCCTCATGGATTCTGAGTAGCTGGACATGTCAATAATCGCCTCTCTTCCATACTGACCAGATCCAAAGGGATGGAGAGCCATCGCAATTTGGGATCAGGTGGATGGAGAGCTTGCCGGAGTGTAGTGATTTTACCACTGGCCCACTGCCTGGGGGGCTACATAACCGGATTTTTCGTTAGGGTTCCTAAAACGATGCAAGAGCTGGAACGTGAAGAAGACTCTCAGCACTGTGCACGATAAGCGTTCATCGTCAGCTTGTCCATGGCGACGAGAATCAAGTCTTCAGTAAAGTTTTTGACTGTTTCGATAGCCACAGTCAACGTTTGCAGTCTGTTTTTTTTACCATTGGGAGGCACGAGGCCCACGGATAAACTTAACAACATGTACAGTCAATAGTTTGTTCGCTTGTTCATTTTTTAATTATTTATTATGTGGGAAAATGTTTTTGATTGAACATATTTTTAAAATAGCCTTATACTTCTATTTCTTGTAAATTGTCCCAATCACACAGTGCGTGATGTGAATGATGATAAAGTAAGCTGCCACAAATATAAATCAATGTAATTGTTACTGATACATGACAAATGAAATAACTTGGTTTCTCTTGTTTCTCTGTTTTCCAGTGTATCGTGCAGTTCCAATAGGAATTTCTGCTTTCGGAGTTTTTGAACAAGAAAGTTTAATGGAAAAATCAACATAACTTGCTAAACTTGCGCTAACTTGTAGTACATATTACTCACCTCCCCCCCCCCCCTCCCCTAAAAAAAATTAACAAATTCGCCACCTAATCATATCAAACTCCTTTTACAATTAGCAACAATTTTAAGCCCTTCTAACACTTCATTAAGGCTCATTGAAACCTAAGTCTTCTTTGATAACTCATGAGAAAATACCTAGTTGATATAGGGTAATATTTACTATGAAAACATTGTTCGTACAAGTGGCACTACCACCCATAAAGCGGTCTAGCCTGCTGAACACATTCCTACATTCATATAGCTGTATGACTTTCCTGTCCATGACCAAATTAGAAGTTGCTCTAGATATATGATGTAGATCTACGATTCCACTAATTGATAAAAATATAATATACATATATTTATAATTTATGCACTTTTGTCATTCATGAAATAATGAAACGTGTAATTGTATTTGTGCTGATTATTTATTTCGATATATTCACTTTACCCAGCTCCCTCCTACCGGCCTTGTTACTGTTTTTCCTAACATTAAATTTTCCTTTTCGAACAACATCTAGCGAGTGAACATAATTGATAAAACATTAAAATTTATGTATCACGCGACAGCCTTTATGGATTGCGTAATTTGCATAGAAGATTTAGAGAACCCCGTGGCAAAATTTTGTTTGATTACGATTGGTGAATGAGGTCCATTGGTACGTAAGCTTTTAGCTGTCTACTTATATATATGTAATGTAGGCCTATATTAGAAGACATATATGTGTTCTTAGATAATCAATGCGCGGTAGATACCAGGAGAATACATTCGTGCATCTTAGAATCCAAGTGTGAACATTAAAATATTTAAATAAATAAAAATATTGTGATTAACTAAAATATCTCATCCAATGGTAAAAGCGGGGAAGAGAGAAAATATTTTTCTAGAGTACCAAAATGTTACGCTAGAAACATTAAATGTTGAAGTATTTTGACCATTTAGCTTCAGTGAACAGTGTACACATCCATTAAAATTGCTTTTCGGATCTTGTTTAATATTGTCTGCACTTTTTTATGAATTCCAGATATTGTAGCTGCACTATCCTATATCTGGTTTGCTAAAACATTTATTAACTCCCTGAGTTTCGTTACAAGGCTGTAAACTAACTTTTTTAATGATTCGCTGCCTTGCAATCTTTAAGTTATTATTTCACTACTGGGTCATATTTGGATAACATTTCAACAAGTTCAATAAAAATTCCTTTTACTCAACGAAAAAGATTCAAAGCCTGTGACGTTTTTCTTGCTATTTTCAAGTTTTTGGACATGCCCAAAATGTATTAAAACAACAAAATAAGTACAACGTCTTGCTGTTTAACTTGTACCATTAGGCACACAAATGTTATACAACCAATCTTATATTTTTCAATCTTACTTCTGTAACATTTATTTTTTTTGTATGCAAAGGTCATATTTTCCACCTGGGTGTCACCTCCTTTTGGGTTTCACCCGGTACCTACCTAGTGAAGCCACTAGCTCAGAGCACTAAATGTCTGAATCCACCTTTGCTGCATTTATATTTTGAGATTTAAAAAACTGTTGATAGAAAAAGCAGACGACGACAGGAGTACTGAAGTCGGCCCCTCCCCCGTCCTCTTTACACTTAGCAGACAAAGACTCTTTAATGAAAGCGTAGGTCATTTAACCGGTTAGGTTCCTTTAGTTTTGTATACTGGATTAGACAATTTATGTAAGTAACTCTTTATTTCTCCACTGTTAGCATTGTCTTTTACACACTGTGACCTCTCTCTCTCTCTCTCTTTCTTTCTCTCTCTCTATCTGTCTCTGTCTGCATTTGTCTCTCTTTGTCTCTCTCTCTCTCTCTCTGTCTCCCTCTCTCTGTCTCTCTCTCTCTCTCAGTCTCTCTTTGTATGTCTCTCTCTGTCTTTCTGTCTGCCTCTCTCTCTCTCTGTCTCTCTCTCTATGGTATCTGAGATGATACAATAAAATGTTCTTCGATCTCAAATCTCAATGAAGAAATCTTGTCAATTCCCCCACACCCCCACACCCCTAACCTAATAGGTAGCTGACCTACGTTGAGGAAGTAAATCTTTTGGTCATTGTGCTCTAAGTATCCGGTATGGAAGTCAAATAGTTTTATTTCGACATTGGAAATATTTTAAACTTTCTTATATATCCTCAGTTCTAGTCATTATAAAGTGAATTTTTTTCCAATGGCGTAATAAAAAAATTTGGACTTTCTACCTTGATAAAACATTGTGGAGTTTGGTTTCATCGTTTTGAACTTTGAACTTTTCATGTTTACTCGAGAAGTAAGTGTAATTAAACCTTTGAAAAAGAAATCTTTTTTGATGATTGTGTGAAGTAGATCAATGTATAGATCGAGGTTTGGAATGTAGGTGGAAGAACACGGTGGGTGTGGATCATGAAGTTTGAGAACAAATCTCTTGTATTTATTTCGCTATGAGAGACAAACTTTGTTAATTTACATTGGCCGAGGTAGTCATTGTTATTATTTACAGTGTTAGGATTAACATTTCATCTCGAAGCTACTTCACAAAGTAATCGATAAAGAAATATCTTGCAATAATACAGCGCGTATATACCATGATGTGATACTACTAAATAATACTGTGAAATAATATCCCTCAGTGACACCATGAAATAATGAAATGAAATTAATCTCATACAGTCTTAACATGCAATAATACAATGAAGTAATTAAATATAGTAATATCAAGTTAGCATAACAAACGCCTCGTGCATGACACCCAGGAAACAACAATTGATTGGAGTATACCTGTAAATCCTTATACATATTACTTTAATTTACAAATAATTTGAATAGCAACTTTTTTGCGGCTCAGCTAAAGCAGAAAAAAAAAACAACTTTACTAGTTTAGTGGGTTCTCGGTCACTTCACCCAAGGTTGCCTTATCCCTGATCACTTCATCTTTGGTCACTTCATTCAGGTTTATTATCCCTTCTCACTACATTCAGTCACCTTAACCCTGGACATTTCGTCCCTTCTCACTTCATCCAAGGTCACATTATTCCTTGTCACTTCATCCAAGGTCACGTTATTCCTTGTCACTTCATCCAAGGTCACATTATTCCTTGTCACTACATCCAAGTTCACATTATTCCTTGTCACTACATCCAATGTCACATTATTCCATGTCACTTCATCCAAGGTCACATTATTCCTTGTTACTTCATCCAAGGTCACATTATTCCTTGTCACTTCATCCAAGGTCACATTATTCCTTGTTACTACATCCAAGGTCACATTATTCCATGTTACTACATCCAAGGTCACATTATTCCTTGTTACTACATCCAATGTCACATAATTCCTTGTTACTACATCCAAGGTCACATTATTCCTTGTTACCACATTCAAGGTCACATTATTCCTTGTTACTACATCCAAGGTCACATTATTCCTTGTTACTACATCCAAGGTCACATTATTCCTTGTTACTACATCCAAGGTCACATTATTCCTTGTCACTTCATCCAGTTCACATTAGCCCTTGTCACATCATCTAAAGTCACATTATAACTAGTCACTTCATTCACGTTCACTTCATCCATGGTTGTCTCATCCCCTGGTCATTTCATCCACTGGTCATTTCATCCCCTGGTCATTTCATCCCCTGATCTTTTTACCCAACAAAAAATATTTATAGAAATGATGAAATCAGTAATATTTCAAACATTTTTTTTACATGACAAATAGTGTGGCACATTAAATAACCCAAAAAAAAAGCATTACAAGACTTTACTATTCATCCTATATTCTATAGATATAGATCTAGTGCTGATGTAACAATTGTTTTGTGTGTAAGTGTCAATCAGCCAGATAGATCAGCTGTATCGGGGTAGTAGGTAGAGTGGGGCTCTGTGCACATTTTGTTTCATTCTATTGGCCAAATGTTCTTCTATCAACGTTGCTTCAGTCCCGCAGAGTGATGTGCCCTTGTGTAACTGACTGCTTTCCAGCACACTTAGGGCCTTGATCATAATGTCATGTGGTAGACGCTGAAGTATATTTTTTGACATCATCTTCATTAAATAGAAGCAATGATGAGACGTCCAGCTTTACAATATATGAAGCATTTTACTACTGATTTGCATGAGAATGAAAAAGGATGAGCCCTAGAAACAGCAAAAGATCATGCCAAAAAAACTGTAAAATAAATTTTAAGTGAAACATATTTATGCAGGCTATAAGATGAAATGAGTACTTCAAGACAATATCTTAACTGCAACATTACACAATGACTGAGAAAAAAAATATTTTATTGGGGATGAAGTCATCGAGGATAAAATGACACCATTTTGTGTTGCCTGCGCGCCTGTCCATCCGTCAGGCGTAAATCTCAAAAACAAAAGATGAAAATCAAATTTCTTGATATTTTGGCGCTGCCCAAGTTTAGATGCAACGCCTATTTTTTTTTGTTTTTGTTAAAGTCGAAATTGTTCGCTTTTAAAATTAATTATGTAGGCCGCAGTGCGCCCCGCACTTTTATAGGCCCCGCGCGATGCGAATTCTAGGTGTAAATTATTAAATTAAACCATTTTAACTTGTCATTAAAGGGTTCCTGGAATTCTCCTAAAATTAAAAAATATAAGAAAATGTCCTGAAATTAAAAAATTAACTATTTGCTAATAGTGGTTTAAATAATAAGAAACCGCCAGTGGAAGCTTAAAGCTAATTTTTTCTATAGCAAGTAAAGAAAAGGTTTGGGCATGTAAATATTAAAGTGTTTTTTTGTAATAGAGAATATTTATCATTCTGAAAAAAAAAAAGTCGAATAAAACAAGGTTACAAAGACAGTTTGTGTGGAAACACAAACTCAAAATCGGCCCCCGAAGTGGTCCACCCAGGCAGGCTTCAATATTTTCAGAAAGAACATCCGAAGGAAATTATATCAAAGACAAATGAGAGATAAGAATGGAGAAAGAAGGTTAACAGATCGTGTGTAGTGCCCCAACAGCCCAGCAGATCAAAGGGTAGGTGCAAGTGAATGTAAAGTTAGATGTGAATATGGCCTAACTAGTTCCCCTTTCAGACCTTGTGGTCTATAGGGCAGAAGATGTAAAGTTCATCTGCTTTTGTGGCCTACGGTTAACGAGGGTGTCATGTAGCCAGCATAACGACCAACCAACTTTACTTTTCCCCAACTAATGTCAGGTACCCATTAGGGCTGGGTGGACTCAGAGGCGCCCAATGATTCCGAAGATAAAAATCCCAGTCTACACCAGGATTCGAGCCCGAGAACTCCGATTATACCGCTTGTCACCGCGCCTCTTCTTGACTTATAATTGATGTAATTGTTTTGTAGATCTTCAATATTTGAATCTGCATAAACATTTAAAAAAATTGCAGTTTTGAAGATTACTATTTGTTTTAAATTAGGTCTAACTTATACTGCATACTAATTATCTTTTTCTCTTTAAAAAACTGCTTGCATAAGTGATTTTAAAAAATAGATTTTTCGCTTTCAGAAAAAAAAAGTAGCCGTTGCATCAGAACTTTGAATGGTCTAAAATATTGTGATGTCGGATTTTCAATATCTTTTCTAGTTTACGAGATCTAAACGGGACGGACGGACAGACGGACAGACATTTCACACAAACTAATAGCGTCTTTTCCCCTTTCGGGGGCCGCTAAAAAGTGGTAGTTTTGGTCAATACTATTACATGAGAACATTCGAGGTACATTTAACGGAAGTACGACTGTCATGGGATTGGTCATCATAAGATCATCTTCGTGGAAGACTTCTTGAGCTTTTTATTATTATTATTTAATACAATATTACTTTAAACTATCTCTATCTGTCTGCCTTTCTGTCTGTCTGCTAAAACGTGTGTACAAGTTATTTCTCCCACCCTCATTCGCGGATTAAATTGAATTATTCATTATTTCAATTATGTCAATGATTAAATTTTAAATTACCACATATTCACATATATGGCTAAATAATAATAATAAATAATTGTTAACTCTTTTTCTCTCTCACGCATTCTCCGAACAAGTTGATACTTAAACAATTATTTATTGTACCTAACAAAACATGAATCAATAAAAGAAAATACTCAGTCAATTGATTAATTGCTTAATTTAATATCGAATAAGGGAAGTAATTTATTGATATATATACTGGAGCTCTTTACCAAATAGAGTAGCTTAGTTATTTTAAAAAAGGATTTTTTCAGATTTTGTTTGTTTTATTTTGTTGGGTTTTTTTTGGTCACGTTTAAGTTTTTAACATGACAATTTACAACAAGAATAATTTCGATAATTCTTATTAAAAAAATTTGAGAAGAATTCCCATTATCTGGGAAATCTTGAAATAATTCTTCAAAAATGTTGTCTTCTTCATTGTTGAAAACGTCTCATGTACCAACAGTTGACATTTTAAAAGATCTTTATAAGAAGATGAAGCGACTTTTAAATTAGTTATATATGTCAGACATGTCATTTGTTTTAGTTTGTCACCAAACATGCATTCATAACTACAATAAAATTACAACTATTTTTGGTCCCCCTTCAATAAGAAATACAGATGCTCCGCCTTCACCCCCTCCCCTCTTTTTTTTGTAAGGACACTGCGCCCAGCTTATCAACTTAGTGGACATCGCGCCACAATCTGAGAAACCCTGATCAATGCAGATTTGCTATTTCCCAATATCTCTGTCTCTGTCTGTTTCTCTCTCTCTCTCTTTCTGTATATATATTATATTAACGTTGTTTGTTTTGGAGACCATTTTTATACCCTTCTGCGAGTGGCGCCCAGTGCAGGATATAGCTCCTTGCTGCCCCTTGTTATGCTTCTGACCTTCAAGCATGCAAAGTGCGCTTGTGTATATCTGTGGGCCATTTCACTTTTTTTGTCCCGACTGAGAATTAGACCCTGTGCAATGTCTATATGAACACACCCCAGTCCGGTACACTCCAGATATAGGAGAGGTGAAAAAGTCGAAAGGAAACCCGAGTTGTCAGAGGACTAGTTAGGTAGGTGGTTCATCTTACCTCATGTTTGACTTTCTTCTTAGATATGTCGATAGATGTATTTTGCCCTTTTGCGGTTGTGGGTCTGTTAGCTTTCCAGTGTAGAGTCTTTCGCTAACAATGTCTGTCCTAGACATCGACATGCTACTGAATTTTAACTTACGTATAAGTTAGGGGATGTCAAGTATGAAATGTACATCTAATGTAATGAGCTTATTAATCTAATGTAATGAACATATATATGTAATATAAAGGATATACACATAATGTAATGAACATATATATCTACTGTATGAACAAAAACATCTAATATAATAAACATAATTAACTAATGAAAGGAACATTTATCTTATAGATAAGTTTTGTTTGTACTTTTAAATAAATATTTATTATCATTGATTATACTTTTAAAAATATTTGTTATCTTCAAAAATTGTTAGGAAACACTTAGTATAAGGATTGTACATGGTATTTGGTCAACATAGAATCTATTGATTGCATTGTAAGTTTTATTACCAAAATACTCTAAGAATATAACGTTTCCAATTTATTTATGATTTAAAACACCAAATGATAAAATATTGAAACAAAACTTCAAGAACTTTTAATTTAATCTTTGTTGATTAAGTAATGTACCCACATTGTACGTCCGAGATCTCAACTCTTATCCTTTTCATAATCCTATATCTATATTCAAGTAACTCACCCCTTCTCTCTGTTGATACACTGTTATTACAAAGTCAATTTACTTCATTTTACCGGGAAGGAAGCCATGTTTTTAAACTTTTCACAATAGAGACAAAAACAAAATAGATCATTTTGATTGGTTGAAGCGTTTCTACTTGAAACTGAACATGTTTACTGTGTGACTAGACAGTGTTCATGAAAGTGTAATCATACATTTGAAAGTATATTAATAACTTGAAGAACTTCTCATTTGTATTTGAGATCCAGTGCCCAAGTTTTGAGACTGTGTTTGCTTCTATAGTTCCCTGTATAATGTGTCATTATTTGATTAGGGAAGTGGGAATATCAAATGAAATGAATGCACAATAAAACTGTAAGCAAAGTTGAAAGAAAATACTGTCGAGTTCAAAGGAATTGAAAGAATCATTCAATATGTTTCGTATTGTAAAGACATGAACGTGCTGTTTCCTAACTCCTTAGGAACCAATTAGGAAATAATGAGTACATTCCGTGTTACCTAACGATAAAATGAACAGAATGGTATACACACATACACACACACCCTAAAGCAGGTGGATCCAGGGGAGTACAGGTAGGGGCGTTTAATGAGCATATAAAAATGTCACCGGCTATTTCCACGTATATTTATTAAATAGTCAAATAGATAATTACACGTCTATGAACATTTTGCTCACCATCTTCTAAGACTGGATCTATAACTCTATCCCCAAACTAGATTTATCTATAGCATATTTCTAGATCTAATATTTACATTCTAGTCTACACTACTGTCTTTTAATGTTGCCATGTCTGATTCTGTATTATCAAGGCTCTATGGGAGAATTAGCCCTTCCAGTCTTACTACCAATTGGAGTTCATCTCTGGTTCTGTATTACCAAACTAGAATTTTATATACTCAGTAGATTTATACATCGTGTAACCCTGTTTTTTTCTGGGTGAGTTGAGGGGTTTGGGGAAATGGTTAAATATGTCGGGTTTTGTCCCTTTAAATAATGGACCACGTTATTTCTCTCACACCCATTCTCGGATGATACTAAAGCTTTAAAAAATTATTCATTATAACTGACAAAACATGAATGTAAAAAAAAGTAACCAATTAGTACATTAATTATTGGTAATTGTTTTTATTTATATCGAAAAGAAAAATACTTTTTATATTATCTACAAATATAGTTGTAGGTGAAAAGTTCTTGCCTTGTTGTTTTTTTAATGAGGACTTTTTAAATTTTGAACTCATCTATTCTGACTTCTGTTTGACTGTTGCGTTACGTATTTGTTCACATGATATAAAAAAGATGATGTTAGGGTTAGTTTTTCTTTCTTTCTTTCTTTCTTTTTTTTTTGAAATGGCAAATTGAGATTCCTTCACTTACAAGGTTATCACTATTAGAAAGTAGTATCTGTGTCACTGTTTCAAATGTCCACACATGTACACCACCAGGTTAAAGTTGCTTGATGCATTCTATTTGCATGTCCTAGTTAATACTTTATGGACGCATGCTGATCAGCTCTCCTTCATTGTTTAAGACGCAATATGCTGCCGTTAGTGGCGTCTAATGCTTGGCGAAATTGATACTTGATGCTCTCGTCAGTCCCTATAGTCGCTCCATGTATAAATGATAAATCCTTAATAGAAATGGATTCCTTGTTTATTTCTCCTAGCCTCTGTCTAGCGCCCTGATGAAAAAGACTACAAGGTAGAAATACTGCAGACAGTAAATTGTCTAAGTGGTAGAAATGAAAGAAGAGCTAGTTATCCTTTCCTCGAATGTCAGACTCTCTCACGATATATGTTGGTACATAGCAGGAATCTATATATATATAATTCTCTTCTTCCCTCAAGAGTTTTGTCGAGTAGTAAGGAGTAAAGGAAAGATAACTCTGCGGATAGTTCACGAGAAAACAAGAGGGGGGGGGGGGAAACACGTAGTCACAAAATAGCAGGGCGGGACCGTTGCAATATCACACTTTTTTTTTATTTCTACCTCACGTTAAAAAAAAAGAGGTGGGGGGGGGGGGGAAGTAATCTACTCTGTAGTAACTATCGAGGCGACAGAGAACGCTCAAGAGTTTGGACACAATGAAAAGATCACTCTTATTTTTGCAACACAGACGGAGGGAGTTATCCTAGGTAATTTAAAACCAAAAAAAAAAGGCAATTTTCGTCTGTATATTTCAGGAGATTTGTATGAGTTTTCAAAAGATTTTAATAATTTCCGTATATTTCCACACTTTTTCGTATATTTTGCAATTTCAGGAGATTTCCAGCACCTCCTGACAGGAGGCCGCGGGAAATATGTTATAAGTTATAAAATGGCTTAATGTAATAATTTATACACCTAAAATTAGCGCGGGTCCAATAAAAGTGCTGGGTCCACTGAGGTCGCATAGGTTGCATAAGGTTGGCCCTGCAAAATAGCAGCGTATGCTACGCTGCCTGTCGACTAGTATGAAAGTATTTCTACTATTACAAAAAAAAAATAAAAAAATAAAAGTAATTTGAGACTTTTTCTAACTCTAAATCATGATTTTTATTTTTTGCCCTTGCTGTTTTCGACTCTAGAGGCTTCCATCCATAGGCAAGTTTTAGACCTAGCTGACCATCTCTGCTGGGAGATAACATTATTTTACTGGTATATAGCTGGACATGAATCACAGTCTTTTAACAATTTCGCGCTTTAAAACAGTGTTTAAATGCTGACGTGTTTATTCATCTTTAAAATTAGCAGGTCTCATTGAATAGTTCATAAATGTCTGTTCAACTAGCTAACAACCTTGCAAATATGTGTAATCGTTGCACGCATAAGTCATTGATTTAGTCAGAAAAAAAATGTCATCGTTTAGCGCGTCTTTAAGGCTTCACTAGCTTGTTTAGCGAGTTCTAGTCAAATCTCTTTTGAAGACATGCTGGCAGGTGGAAAGAAAAGGTATCTTGGAGAAGGTATTATTGCTGCCTTGCAAAACACAACTCAGCTACAAGCAATTTAAGAATATTTAAAATTCGTAGTCTTCCTCTGGATTTGAAATCGAGCTTCTAAGGCAAGAAGTTATCTCATCCATTGCACATTCCACCACCATCTGCTGTTCAAGGTATCTGTTTATTACATAATACCGTACCCCAGAGAAACTGAGTCTAGAGAGCGTTAAAAGTTTTTAAGACTTCTTATCACTAGACTCCTTTATTTATTTATTCAAATTCCATCAGTTCAACACGTTTCTGACTGGTACCCCTCTATAATGTAAACTGTGTGGCTATTCTGATGTTTCCGAAACTGACAAGTAGATGTGGATGAAAATTACGTTTTCCTACATGTTAATGTAAAGTCAGGACTTCTCTTTCAAACTTTCATTTCAATAGTTACTTGTTTTGAATACTTCTAGTTTCGTAATAAAACATTTTGATGTACATTTCACTTTGCGTTTCATAATGTCAAATGTACCAGTTCAAAGTCGATTTCATAACATTAGCCTTAATGACAAATGACAACTTTATTATACAGAAGCGCTGGCATGTTTATTTGAATGACATACGACAATATTGTACCTGAAGTCTCTAATACTGCTCGTTACCTAAGCAGTGATTTTATTTTTCATTGTAACATGACAGGGTTTGTATTTTGACAACAAACTAATCTATTCGATTATCTTTTTTTTAAATTCTATTATAGCTATCCTTCATTTGTAGATATTAATTCTAATTTCTTTTAAGGCACAAAGAATTGAAAGAAAGGGCAGTCTTTTAATTTAGAAGCTTATGTAAGTCTTTGTTATTTTATGTGAGTTTGCGTGATGTGTGTGTGTGATGAAGAAATAGCGACGCAGACATATTGAGCAAGAAACAGGTAGATCGAAATATAAGCAGTTAAGGTTCAAGCAGGCTCTTTCTACAAAGCTTATATCAACTCTACCAGGCGGTGGTTCTTTCAACCCTTCTGTATGGCTCTGAGACATGGACACTAAACAGGAAACATCTAAGACTTCTTGAGCGCTTCCACCAAAGATGCTTGCGCTCCATCATGGACATACGGTGGCAAGACCGCACTACAAACAGCGATGTACTTGAGAACGCCGTATTGACAGTATAGAGGGACTTCTTTTGGTCCGATAGTTACGCTGGGTAGGGCACGTATCCCGTACGGGAGACGAACGTATGCAAAAGCAGACTTTACTTGGTGAGCTAAAAGGTGGTCGACGTAACAGAGGCGCCCCACGGAAACGCTTCAAAGACCAGCTTAGGCGTCAACTTTCCTTGGCTGGCATAGAAGTGAGCACCTGGTTGCATGCGGCCTTAGAACGAGACAGCTTGAGGTCACTCACGAAGGCCGCGGGATACACATTTGAGACCAAAAGAAAATCTGCTGCCGAGGACAAACGCAGAAAATCTAAATCGACCACCTGCGGACAATGTTTATGCTTGCCTTGGATTGGCAAAATATGTAGGTCACAGCTGGGACTGCGCAGCCACGGGAAATACTGCACTCCTCACTAATCTTCGGACTCGAAGACAAACTTTATTATTACTATATTAACTCGCTCTTTCCGTCTGGTCAAAGTTGAAGCATGTTCTTCCCTTTCCCTTTCTCGGATCAAGTAAAAACTTTGCACAATTATTCATTGCGCCTGACCAAAAATACAACATATAGTTAATTGATTGTTGGTGATTAAATATTTTGTTTGATTTCGAAATAAAGAAAATAAATGCTACTTAATGAGAGATGTGGATATGTATATGTATTTAGTATCCTTATAACGTTTTGTATATAAAATTGAAAGGGAGCTAAACTCTGTAATTTTCAGATAAATTACAGTAATTAGCAATAATTTCCCCTTAGATAAGCTTTCGATTGAATAAGTTTCCTTTTTTCTTATGCTTGTTACAAGGCTTATATCTACTGTGTCAATCAGGTAAAAGTTTGTATTTTTATGTTTCCCACACCCAATCTCGGATCAAGCTGCACAATTTTTCTTTTACCTGACTACACAAGAACCGATAAAAAATTAACCAATTAGTTAATTAACTATTGTTAGTTAAATATTTTGTTCGATATATTTAGAATGGCAAAGAATTGTAAATGTCTGAAGTGGTGGTGTAAAATGACTTCAAACAAATAGGACAAGACAAGATAACTAGACAATCTTCCATGTTCATTAGCTCTCCACTGGCAGAGTGGTTACTGTGTTGTCTTGAGAAGCCTTGATCCATGAATTTGAATCTAGGTCGTTCGATCTTTTTTTATTTCTACTTAATTTAATTTTTTATTGTTAGTCTAGATCTATTACAATTTTTGTTACATGGCTGATCAAAATTAATTGATAGAAATACGCTTTGTTTTTTTTATTTTTTTAAATTTTATATATATATGTATATATATATATATATATATATATTTGTTAATAATTTTTAACTAGACAGATATTACACGCTGCCCGCGGGTCTCAACTTGCGTATTGCTGATGTATTGCTGAAAATAATAATGTTATAAGTAAAGCGAATGCATGAATTCACGTTAAAAAAAATATTATAAATGGAGCTAAAAATAGCCAATTGACCTGAATTCAATTTTTAATGAAAACATTGGTGAATGAATGTAGATCTATGTAAAAATGTTTTAGAAAAACAAATTTGAATGTTAATTTGATTAAAATATGAAATGAATGAACTATAATTAAAATGTTCATGTGTTGAATTATAAAACTATCTTTGCGAAGAGAAGTTGTATCATCTTAGAGTGGAATTAGAGTTTTAGACCTAGGGATAGAGAGATGTGTAACATTTCGCTTAATGTCTATTGAAAGAATGTTCGTAAGGAATTCCAAAATAGGCAGATATAAGGAACGAATTTATGTAAAACACAAATTTGAAGCTTAATTTTATTAAATAATGAAATCAATAGACTATATTTTCTATTTTTATGTGTCTAAATAAAAAAATCTGCGCAAAGTGTAGTTTCTAAAATTAGATCTAGATCTATTCGATCTTTTCATGTAAATATGGTAAACATAGCCAAGATCGATGAAGTTATAATGCTTTCATAGAGTTGGTCAACTTTTTTTTAAGGGTCTTAAGTTTGTTTTAGAGGTACAATACATACACTACGGTCTAGGTTGGTACCCAAGGAACATTACTGCCAAGTTTTATCAAGATTGGTCAAGCGGTTTAGATTTCTATTCGTTACATACATTCATACATTCATACATACATACATACATACATACATACATACATACATACATACATATATACATACATACGCCTTACTTTCTACTTTATAATGTAGATTTATGGGGAATTTTATCCTCGAAGCCAAGCTACGTTGTTTCATGGTATTAGGTAACTATAGTTTGCTTTAGTTTTCCTCACGCTGTTGCTTTTAAATTCTCACAGTAGCACTTAGTAGGAAAACAGATCAGTATATAAAATATTCACGTGGGAGGGAAAAAGTGGGAGGGGATAATCCGGGGGGGGGGGGGGGGGGTAAACGATCAGCACATAGTCTGGAAGAGAGCACTGATAATTGGCGGCCGAGTTACAATTATTTCGGGTCGTGCAACAGTTAAACAGCAGTTTAAAAGTCTCAAACATACCTCATAGAGAATGCAAATAATTGTGCCTAAGAATAAATGTTTGCGTTTTGGTTTTATGATAAGTGTAGTGATGACGTTAAACTATAGAGCAAGCGAGTGTTTAGAGAGTACAAGACAGAAGACATTTGGTGGTGGCTTAACCAACGACCCCATATCTCAAGGTCAAAGACAAGGACCAGATGGCACAGAAACTGTGTCAACTCATCTCAGATTAAGTCACTAGGATATTGGGCCACTCTCAGTTTAATTTAAAGCTAGTTTCTAAAAAGAAAAGCATTTAAAATTACTTTACAAAAAAAAATACAATACCTACTTTATAGAACTTACAATAAAGATTGTACTCGAGTCCGAGGGTTAATCAGCAGAACGTCAAAAGTCATTAAATATTCTTTGCTTCTTACAGAATGATTATTTTGCATAGATGTAGATTAGATTGAAAAAAGCAGTTTGTTGCGTGATCAAAACTTCATAGGTAGAAGGTGCGTACAATTCTTTAATTTTAAAACAAACTATTCAACAATCAATTATCAATAACCCCTTACATTCGGAAATTCCCGAAAGCGCTGGTCCTTTTAAGAACGTGATAGTTGTTTTATTATCGATGTTTGACCTAGATTGACCTAGTACGAAAAACCACATTGAAACTTAGTTATTTTTATACTTTGAAAAAATGTAATTGTCGAAATACAGTTTTCAAGTTTTGGCCAACGAGCTAGTAATTTGTTCCCTAACAATAATAAGAATGCAGATATTTCTATAATTATATTTAGATTGTGGACAAAATTGAAAATTTGGAGTCATTTGCCGAGGCGTAGTGAGCAAAACGTGCGCCCGGGATAAGAAAATTTGATTGGCGCCCCCATTCCATTTTCCATGAATATCACATAGATATATAAGCTTATAATATAAAATATTTAACAATAATATAGTATAAATAACCTTAGAATGTATTACCTTACTAATATATCTACAATAATTTGTATTTTTGGCACCTCTTTGCCACCTAGGGTTGGCTCCAGAGGCATCGTACCCCTTGCTCCACCTCTCAGTACGCCTCTGGTCATTTGTTAATTCTGCTTGGTTTGAATACATGCAAAGTGGGTGTATAATTTTAATTAATTTTATAATATGTTCTATTCATAAAGTATAACTTATGATTATTATATGATTAAAGTTTGGGATATGAAATTATATTTGGATGCAACGTGGATCTCCGATACTTAACCTCTTTAAGCTAGGATGTTGACTTAGTAGATGGACCCTTGACACGATAAAATGAACAAAAAAGCGGGGGGAGGTTGCAATACGGGTTATACACGGTCAACGGATGTACTTAACAATTATGACCTGAGGACAGAATGTAGGATACAATATGTCACAGGTCTCTGAAGAGCACATATTTAAATACGAACGTGGTAAAGCTTTGTGTTGCAATATAGTAATATAAGGTGACCTAGGTATATACAGTTATTTAAACGGCATTGTATTAAAATAAATGTCGGATAATGAATGCGGGACTGAGCGTAGAAAAAACATCAAAGTTAAACATAATAATAGTTGAACATCTCGACTGTATGAGCAAAACATAATGAGAAAACGTATTTACGTGTAAATTACAAATTAACTATAGAGCTGTCCTTATAATAATAATAATATTTGCCAACTCATTGTATTTTATATGTTATAAAGTGCGCAACTTTCAGAGTCAGTATGTTGAAGGATGATTACACAAAGAGACTTTAAGTCTTGGGCATAACTCCACCCTTACAGTCTAATTCCAGTTTCATCAGCTCCTCAGTGTTGTATCATGTTAAAGGCGAAAGCATCCTAAAATAACAGTTACCCAGGGCAGGGCATCTATTTCTCCAGTCTCAGCAGAGCTACCTATTACCTTTAAGTTTTACTTGGGCAGAAGCTTCAGTCTCTTCTAAACATTGCACCTCCCCGTACAGAATAGTGCGCTAAATAGTTTGCACCTTCTTTTTCTGTATGAAGGTAATGGGCAGCAGTGAGTTTTGGCAATATTTTTTCTATCTTTCAATGTACGTAGAAAACTGTACCAGTAAAACATTGACTCTTGGCTGGATTCCTTTATTTTTGTCAGCCAGTCCTTAGCTAGAAACATGGCTGTGTAAGGGACACAATTTGTTCCATATATTTGAGTCTTCATGATTCCGTTGGGCTAGAATTGCAGACTTGACCAAAAATGTGTGTGTGTGTTCGTGTAGAGCCGGCATAATGTAATTGAAGGCCCTAGGCAAAGTGAATTGGTAACCAAAAATCAAATTGAAAAAAAAAATTAGCACTTTATTAAAAGCCTACAACTAGCTATTATAATATGATACATACATATATTAAACATAAATAAATAACAGCACCAGGGACTTACTATTTAAGAGAGAAAGTAGTGAATTAAAATGCTACGAAAATAAGGGCATGTGCCGACCGAGGCTTGAACCTGTGACTCTGGATTCGACACCACCGCCTAGCGATGACCAAGTTTACATCCGAGTTAACACATCAATTTCTGAAACAGTTAAGGATTCGTCAAACCTTCACAACGCCTTACAGGCCCCAGAGCAATTCGGTTTGCGAGAGGTGGAACGGGACTTTGAAACGATTATTAGGCAAAGTAGCACTAGACAGACCATCAGACTGGGACCTGTACATCCCAGCAGTTCTCTCTTTGCTGACCGAGAAGTTCCACAAGAAAGTACAGGGTTTTCACCGTGTGAACTATTGGAGCCGCGAGGTGTGTGGCCACTTTGTTTGGTGATAGGTTTGTGGACAAAAGAAAATATTGATAATGAACCTAGAACAAGCTATCAACATGTCGTCGAGCTCAGAGAGAAAGTGGTAACAACATGTCAACTTGCAAAGCAAGCATTAGAGTCACAGTTAGCAAGACACAGAACCATTGTTAACAGAAAGAAAACTTCAAGGACGAAGCCTTGTGTATGTCCTACTTCCAAGGAATGACAGTAAACTGATTGTTCAGTGGCAAGGACCTTTGAAGTAGTCAAGAAAATAACTTCAGTAGATTACCAAATCAATATGAGAGGGAAACTGAAAACATTTCACATCAACATGTTAAGAGAGTTTGGTGGAAAGTCACAGGAAAGTAATACTAACACTGATGAAGTAGTTGGTTCCAGTTGTGCGATAGTTAATGAACCAGAGAAAGACGAAAATGAATTGACTGGATCATTACTATCTGTATTAACTTTAAAGCAATCAGAAACTTGGACTGCAAAATTGAAGAGTCACTATCAGTAGAGCAAACAAAGCAAGTGAAAGAAGTACTGGCTAGATATGATGATATCTTGACGGATGTACCAGGGAGAACTGCAGCCATTAAACACGACATCAGACTCAAAGACTCTGAACCAGTGAAACAGAAACCGTATCCAGAACCTTTAGGGTATATGAAGGAAGTAGAAGAAGAGATTCAATTGATGCTTAAGTTAGACATTATATCACCAACAGAGTCACCATACACGGCACCTATGGTGGTGGTTAGACAAAAATCAGGCGCAGTAAGAATATATGTTGACTACAGGAAGCTTAACAAAGTTACTGTGCTTGATTCGGAACCACTACCCAATCCTGAAGACTTCTTACCTCAAATGGCAGACGCAACATTTTTTAAAAAGCTAGACTTGACATTGGGTATTGGCAGATACCTTTGGTAGATAAAGCTAAACCACTTACTGCGTTTAGTAGTCCTTTTGGGTTGTTTCAATTTAATGTCATGAGTTTCGGGCTTGTCAATGCACCAGCAACGTTCAGCAGAATGATGAGAAAGGTGTTGTCGAATCTACCCCATGTACTGTGCTACCTAGACGACATCTGCATTCATGACATTACTTGGTCAGATCACCTGCAACATCTAGAAATGGTTCTAGATACATTGAGGAGAAACGGTTTAACCGTGAGACCATCTAAAGTGGAGATTGGTTGCAAGAACATTTCCTTTCTAGGAAATGTAATTGGAGGACATTCACTGAAACCACAACCTGAACTGCGATAACGGATTATGAACCTTTGTCAGCCAACAACCAAGAGACAGGTCTGTAGTTTATTGGGACTCTGCAACTTCTATCGAAGGTTTATAGCAGATTTTGCAGAGATGACTGAGCCACTCACAAACCTGACCAGAAAGGGAGCACCCAACGTGATCAGATGGTCACATGACTGTGAAATATCACTGCAAAATATAAAGAAGGCATTTGCAGAGGATCCGATCCTGCGTCTACCTGACTGTCAAAAGGAATTCATACTAGCTACTGATACATCTGCTGTTGCTATCGGGGGATGCCTAGCACAGGAATCACAGGGCATTCTACATCCCGTTATGTACGTCAGTAGAAAGTTGTCTCCAGCAGAACAACGATACAGCACCGTAGAAAGAGAGTGCTTGGCGGTTGTTTGGGCAGTAACCAAGTTGGCCAGATACCTGTTGGGCAGAACTTTCGTACTCCTCACAGAACACGCACCCTTACGCTGTTTAAACACTCGTAAGTCGGTGAATTCCAGGGTAACTCGCTGGGCCTGATTCTTCAGGACTTTCAGTTCGAAGCGCAGCATATTCCAGGTAAAGGAAACGTCGGAGTGGACATTCTGTCAAGCTTATCATAAATATAAGCCTACGTGGCTTCTCACAAGCATGTGTTGCTTCATCAGGGACTTTGTGTCTTCAAGTTTAGACGTTTAGACTTTGTTGCTTGATGGTAGATTTTCCGTCTACAACTAAGACTTTGTGTCTTCATCTTTTAAGACTGTGTGTCTTCATCTTTTAAGACTGTGTGTCTTCAGCTTTTCAGACTGTGTGTCTTCATCTTTTCAGACTGTGTGTCTTCATCTTCTAAGACTATGTGTCTTAACTATAGACTGTGTGACTACATTAAAGTCTGTGTGAATACATTAAAGTCTGTGTGACTATGTTCAATTTGTTTGGATACATAAACGCCTGTGTGGCATACCCAGAGCCTTTGTGGCCGATCGAACGAACATTTTTGTTGTATTGTGGTTAAATGTTTGATACTTGTTTTATAATCTTGTTTTATGTATCTTTGTAAAAATTGATTATAATTTTAGGAGGGGCGAAATGCCACGGATGAATGTGTGTATGTATGTATAATCTATTTTTACAATCTGCGGAATGTGTGTTTTGTCAGAGAGAGACCAGCGTGTGTGATATGCAGTAAAGCTGATTAAAGTTTATGTGTTTGATCTAGTGGTTTCACTGTTTTATTTCGATAACTAGAACTGAACCAGGGACACCTAGACGTATCGAGTTATAAGTATAAATATAATAAGGAATCTGTGACATGGGCATTGGGCGACTGTCTCCTGCCTTCCTTGACCCCAGGGATCAGTTCAGAAAATATTTATTTCACATATCTTAAATTCAGAAAGTCATGTAGTACTTGACTATTCATACATAATATCTAGACCAAGTTAAGGTTAACATTTAATAAATGTCAGTCACTGAACTTTACAGCCGTAAGCTCAATGCATACCATTTGAGAACACAGCCAACACGTCATAATAAATATGAGAAGTGTTGAGTTAATCCCTTTCTGTTGTTCTGTTTGGCAGGACTCGAGGTCTGAAATAAGAAAACATGTACGCAAGAATTTGTATATACTTATAGATACATCAACTTCTTACTTTAACTTGTTGTACTTCAACACAGACTCTGTGTTGGTAAAACTTAAATACATATAATGATAATATTAATATTATTACTAATTAAGCGACAATATACACGGTTGTTATATCCGACAAGGGCATAGTGACTACTGAGTCGCAGTCACATGCGAAGGCCTAAACATCCCTATGATGATTCTTGTTGCCTGTCAGAGGACCTGCAACATCAGCAGAAAATTTCTCAGTGGACATTGTCAAAGGAACTAAAATGGATTTTGTTTCTCTCTAACGAAGCTCGACCCCGTAAAAGAATATTAGTTCGCTTTTAACATAATAATAATAATAACGTTTCACATGAAAAGGTTCTATGCTCTTTGAGATTAGGGGCCCTGATAGGAGATCTTTGAAATAAGGGGCCCTGATGGAGCTTTTTGAGATAAGGATCCTTGATGGAGCTCTTTCTAAGGCTGAATACTATATGTCAGTTCTAAATATTTCTTGGAGGCCAAAACTATAGATTGTGTTGCCTATAAGTAAATCTTGCCCTCATTGTACAGTATCGTAGTTAAACATTTATATATAACCTATAGTAGTAAATACATAGACTTACCCTATCCTATATAAAGGCAAAACATATCCCATCCTATTTTAATGCCAATAAATATCCCATCTGTCAAGTTCTTTTCATGTTTGGCTCGTTGGGGGTTACTTAATTAAGACAATTAATACTCAATATACTTCAACTCCAACTCCAGCTATCCATGAATAACAATAATACTTGAATAGTACCAGGTGGCCGAGCCTCGCTCGGTTGAATACTTTACTGAGGAAAGATATTTACTTTTTTTGGAAACATTTTAATTACAAAAATGAGCGATCGGGTAAAAACTCTCAATCCGAAGAGTTGCTTTCTTGTTCTCTTTAGTTCTAAATGATAATGTATATGGCGATTAGAATAGAAAGTCTCTAAAGTCTCAATACAGAACACGCTTAGGACGTATTCATTTTTCTTTTTTTTTTTTGAAGTAACGTCTGTATTTCATAAAATAAGATAAGATACAGTCTAGAAAACTGCAGTTCACATCGAGTCGTTTACATTGCAACTTTTGCCTAAAAGTAATGGGCTGTTATTGGTTTGTAAGAAAAAGTCTTTACAGTGTAATATCTCAAATGGTTACTTCTAGACATTAATATTACAATTATTCTTTAAGTCATTAAGTTTAAGTCTTTAGTACGAAACTTCATGATGCAATATCTCTAGGTTAAAACATGGAATTTTTTTTACTTTTAACAAAAGAAGCATAAAGACCTAGAAACATTGCGTCACTATCGAAAAGAAGGATTCATCAAATCATTTTTACAATAAAATCTACTCAGCCCCAAAGATCCCCGTAAATGGAGATCCCCTTGATATGATAGACCACTTCACATATCTAGGAAGCATAGTATCGAATGATCGATTTCTACGGAATTCGATAACCGTCTGGCCAGGGCCAGTGGTGCTTTTGGACGCCTCCAGAAGTGAGTTAGCAGAATGAATCGCTCCGCCTGCCTACAAAAATTAATGTCTACCAAGCAGTTGTTTTCTCATCCCTTCTATTAGGATCAGATAAATGAGTATCATACAAAAAGCAACTAAGACTTCTTGAACGCTTTCACCAAAGATGTTTTCACACATTCATCGACAATCAGCGATGTTCTAGCGAACGTCAGTATGGACAGTATAGAGGGGCTTCATACGGTCCGACAGTTATGCTGTAGAAAGCACTATCCACTATAGAGAGGGGGGACGAACTTTTTCAAAAGGCAGTTATCTTTGTGAGCTGAAAGGTGGTAGACGTAACAGAGATGTCCCACAGAAACGCTTTATAGATCAGCTTAGGCACCAACTTGCTTTAACTAACAAAGATGAGAGCATCTGACTGCAGGCAGCTTTAATACGAGATAGGCCGCTGGATACACAAAAGAAAATCCACTACCAAGGACAGACGTAGACGACGAAAAGAGAATCTAAATCGGCCACCGGCATATAGTGGTTATGTTTGCGTTGGATATGGCAAACTATATAGGTCGCAGCTAATGCTACGTAGCCACTTAAAATACTGCACTCCTCCTTAATCTTCGTACTCGAAGACAAGGCTTGTATAAAGGTATGAAGGAAACCCGCTTCCAGATACCCCCTCCCCCCGTTAAATTAAAGAGATTGGAATAAAGCGCTCTGTGAATGCAATTCGTAAATATTCATCGCTTTTATTTTGTATTTTAATAATGCACAGACTCATAGTAAATTAATTTATTATGGAACTATGGAAGAAAAAAAAATGAAATAAAATTTGCAGAGTTATGTTTGGTGATTGTGCTTTGCGATTTTTAGCGGCCCCCGAAAGGGGAAAAGACGCTATTAGTTTTGTGTGAAATGTCTGTCCGTCTATTCGTCTGTCCGTCTGTCCGTCCGTCCCGTTTAGATCTCGTAAACTAGAAAAGATATTTAGAATCGGACATCACAATATTTTAGACCATTCAAAGTTCTGATGCAATGGCTACTTTTTTTTTTCTGAAAGCAAAAAATCTAATTTTTAAAATCAGTTATACAAGGAGTTTTTTTTAAAGAGAAAAGGCTAATTAGTATGCATTATAATTTAGACCTATATTAAAATGAATAGTAATCTTGTAAACTTAATTTTCCTGAAAATTTTCAGTATTACGAAATTCAGATTTTTTAAATTTTTTTTTTGTGGATTCGAATAAGAGATTGAGCCTTTTTAAAAAATTAGATCAATTATAAGACATCAGTTAGGCCAGGGGAGACTCGGTGGCTGAGCGGTAAAGCGCTTGGCTTTCGAACCGGGATGCCGAGTTCGAATCCCGGTGAAGACTGGGATTTTTAACTTTGGAATCCTTGGGCGCCTCTGAGTCAGCTCTAATGGGTACCTGACATTAGTTGGGGAAAGTAAAGGCGGTTGATCGTCGTGCTGGCTACATGACACCCTCGTTAACCGTAGGCCACAAAAACAGATGAACTTTACATCATCTGCCCTATAGACCATGGTCTGAAAGGGGAACTAGTTAGGCCAGGTTCACATCTAACTTTATATTCACTTTCACCTATCCTTTGATCTGCTGGACCGTTGGGGCACTACACACGACCTTCTTTCTCCATTCTTATCTCTCATTTGTCTTTGATATAATGTCCTTCGGATGTTCTTTCTGAAAATATTGAAGCCTGCCTGAGTGGACCACTTCGGGGGCCGATTTTGAGTTTGTGTTTCCACACAAACTGTCTTTTGTAACCTTGTTATTAATTGTTTACACTTTAATTACGTAGCGACGTTTAGGTGACTTTTACTTTGTTGACCAAGCTAATAGGACCTACACAAAGATGGTGCGCAAATGTTCAGTTAGGTCCATTTATTCATTAAAAACTTGTTCGTGTTTGCGGAGAAATGTTTTAGCGTACTGCAATAAGCCAGTGACGTAGGCGTGTCAAGTTTTTTTGTCCCTTTGACGTCAAGGAAAAGTTTTCATTCATAAATGCGCATTGACAAGACTATATGGTATGCAAATAAATACCTAAAAACAACTAATTATGAACGATAGCCAACAGGGTTTAAAAAAGGGGCATCAGTATTGAAGGTGAAAAAGCTGATTAGTGTTAGCAGCTTCAAATACCTCGGAGCCAATGTCTCAGATGAGGGAACTAAAACCTGAACTACTGGCCCGAAATTCACAGTCCACAGCAGCCCTTTCAAAACTGAAAATAATATGGAAAGACAAAGGCTTAGCCCTTGGCACCAAAATCAAACTGATGCGCTCCCTGGTCATGGCCACATTTTTAAATGCTTGTGAGTCTTGGATGCAAACTTCAGAGCTAGATAGGAGGATCCTAGTAATGGAATTGAGATGCTACAGAATCATCCTAGGTATCACATTTAAAAGACTGCATCACAAAACCAAGAAATTAGAGACAGGGTTACTGCAGCGATCGGACTCCCATGATGACCTGCTAACTATAGTAAAAAAAAAACGCAAGCTTTAAATCTGTGACCATATTACAAGATCTTCGAGGCTCGCAAAGACCTTCCTTCAGGGAACAATACCAGGAAAAAGAATATGAGGAGGACAGAGAAAACTATGGGAGGACAACATAAAAGAATGGACGATACTGTCATTGAAAGAGGTTCTAAACAAGGCAAAAGAAAGGGAGGAATGGAGAAAGAGGGTCGACGAGTCTAGCTTGGCGCCCCAACGGTCCAACAGACTAAGGGATAGGTAAAGGTAAAAATAACGGTTGACCTCGAGTTTTCCCCTTGTGGCCAATGAGTTGAGAATTTTTTTCTCATTTATATACATATACATTGAAATTTTAAAGAAAATCGTTAGATCCGTTTTCGAAAAAAAAATTATGTATGTTATATATATATAGTACCAGGTGACTGAGCTTCGCTCGGATGAATAATTATTTAAGGAATGATAGTATCAGGTGGCTAAGCCTCGCTTGGTTAAATAATTTCTTAAGGAAGGATATATACCCGAAGTCATTTTGGGAACATTTGTGTAGTTACGAAAATGAACGATCGGGTAAAGACTATCAATCTGAAGAGTTGCTTTTTTGTTCTGTCAGTTCTGTAATTGTACATAGCGATTAGTATAGAAGTTCTACAGTCTAGATTCTAGAGTAGTCTAGACAAACCACAACTCACGTCGTGTCGTTTTACAATGCATCTTTTGTGTAAAACTATTGGGTTATTATTGGTTTGGAAGAAATTATTCGCAGTGTAATTTCTTAAATGGTATAGTTCAGACATTTAAAATTGCAATTAGTATATTCATTATGGCTTTAGTACGAAGCATCAAGTGATGCAAAATCTTTACGTTATAGGGTAAAACGTGCACCTTGTAACAAAGTGAAATAGCGCATTTTTTTCCTAAGAGATTTAAAACCAGCGTGTTAATATTCAAAAGAAGCGTTATTGTGGGGCATCTCTGTTACGCCGACCCCTTTCAGCTCACTAAAAAAAAAAGATTGCCTTTGGCATATATTCGTCTCCCATGCGCAATAAGTGCCCTGCACAGTGTGACTGTCGGACAATAAGAAATTCAAACCATTTCGCAAGAATATCGCTGTTTCCCCCCCACTGGTCCACAAATGAGATTGGACCATAGTGCTCTGTGCATGCTATAAGCATAAAAGTAGCGCTATATAAAAGCCATAATTTATTTATTTAACACGAAAATAACTCTAAGGATCGGGAGTCTTTACCCGATAGCTCATTTTGGTCATTACAAAATGTTTCCAAAATAGGTAACTATCTTTCCTTAAACAAATTTTTCAGCCGAGCGAGGCTCAGTCACTTGGTACTATAAATATATATGTATACATACATATAAGAATTGCTCGCTTAAGAATATAGGATTTAATGAGATAAACTCTCAGTAAATATTAATACACAAACACCAACCCAGGAAGCAACCGTCCAACCTTCCTGCAGTCCAGGAAGCAACCGTCCAACAAAATTTCACTGACCAACACACTCTCTCTCTCACATTCAATGAAGACTAAACCATTCAGTACATAGCACGTGCAGACTATTCACATTCATAACCTTGGTCTGGGTGTACATAAACAATGGGATTTAACTATCATACCAAAATATCAACACAGTAACATATTCACTCTCGCAATACCTGCCCCTGACACCATCCTATTTAAATACAAATACATATCATATCTCAGTTAAACCTTAATGCGTATTGTAGTTTATGTGTTTTGCTAAATCTCATGAATACATACAGTGATGGTCCGCATGATTTTAACAGTGACATGCGTGTCGGAAATATATCTGCCCTCTGGGCTGAAAATGTTTGGGCACCAGTGAACTCTGTTGAAACGTAGCCTAAGAAAATTCCGTGTCATTGGTTCATTTTACAAGCACATAAAGTAGCGAAGTTTAACATAAACAAACTCCTGCAATTTCTTCACTTTGACAATAAATCTTAATCAAACTACTAGATATGTTTTAACCGCTAATATTTAAAGAACGTTTATGTCACGTTTCATTAAGTTTAGTCAAACTGTTTAGAATTCTATAAAGGGCATAAATACACCTTACATTCTTCTCTATATAATGGATTATTTAAACGAAAATCTTCTTCACATTTATGGTAATGTACTTAGTGAAATGACGCATGACAACAGAATGGTCGGCAATTATCTTAACAATTTTAGAACCTAGAATTAAAAAGGTCTTAAGAGCAATATCATCTTTTTTTTTAACTCTTATCAACACGTGCGTACCTATCGTCTAAATGTCTCAATCTTGAAGTATAGCAAGCTGTCGTCATTATGTTGTCTAGAGTGTATATATACACTAAGTAAGCTTGTTCACTTTACTGGAACTAAGGGACGAGGTCTAGTTACCTCACATTCTAGTTTCTTGTCTCCGGCATTTATTGGTTTTTAAATTTTAATCTTTATTTTTTGGTCGAAATTGTTATAACTGAAAGTGAAGTTCGAACACGTTTTCTTTTTATTTCGTTTATTTTTTTCATTTATTTATCTTTTTGCTTTTTTTAAAATTGGAAATAAGATGTTAACAATAATTGTACTTCGACTATCGTACACCAGGATACATTTATATAGTGCAGTTGTCTTTTGTTTTGATTGTTGAACAGAATACAAGAACCCCAAGAACGAAAATGCTTCGACTTCAGGTCTGGCTACTCGCCTTGGTTGGGACAGTGACTGGACTTCCTGATTCTTACTACAAAGCACGTCAGGCATTTATAGAAGAGGAACTGGCCATGAGAGTAGGGGCTAAACAGGTAATATTGACTGACGAATGAAGTCAGCTAATACAAGCTGATTGAAAGTTTAACCCCCTTTTTTGTTGAAAGCTCTAATCCTTGGGAACTCTCTAATCCTTAGGTACTCTCTAATCCTTGGGTTCTCTCTAATCATTGGGTACTCTCTAATCCTTGGGTACTCTCTAATCCTTGGGTACTCGATACTAATGCTGAAGACCCCCAGGAAGATCTTTTTTTCTTTAATGTATCACCATTGCAGGGAGAGATTCACCATTTATAAAACGCTTTCTTTGATCAACAGGTGAGATAGTGACTTGTAGAAGTGACTTTCTTGCAACCTATTGTGACTTCATAAACTCAATGCCTTACGGAACTTAACTGAAAGTTCTTTTTGTTCCAATTCGTCTTTGTATGTCTTTAATTCTGAGGCCACAAAAAGGATGAAAATATATATACGTTTATATAAATAAGTTTACTTTTTACGCCAACTTTGGTTAAGAATATTATAGTTTACATGAATGAGAAACAGATTTCACTTGCGTCTTTTCAAATGTGCACATCAAAATCAAAATCGCTTGCAGGCAGAGAATACGGTGAAGAGCCAATCTTTCATTCCAATTTCTTTTTTATTTTCTTGTTTTTAGAGAAATCTTTTCACTGTTTGAGAGTTTGTCTTCCACTTTAAATAGACATTCTTTTAAATTTGGAATAGAAGTAAGTTTCTTGTGTACTTTAAGTTTAAACAAATGTAAACTACCTTATTTAAAAAACAACACTAAAGTAACGCTATAAATAAACAATGTTTTCAAACCACATGAACAGATTCTGAACAGAAAGGAACAAACGGTGAACAAATTTCTGATGAATCTGAAGAATCAAACAATTCAACAAAGTATCTGGACCACCACGCCTTACCCTCCCGCCATAAGTTTCTTCAAGAGTAAACCTTGGATAGACAACAGCACCATTTACAAAATCATCAAGATGATGCCTAAAGGTATAGAATATAGTATTAATAGTAACAAGTAATTTGGGTTTTGACTTAAACTGAAATCAGTAATTGCAAAAAAAAAAAATAAACATATATAGAGTAGCCCACTTTTTTTGGCCAAAGTAATCCGATTTGCGACGACCTGTGGATATATTGTTAGTTTGATAAATTGAAGATTATTTTTTTATTTATATTTTTTATTTGTAGAATCATAATGATGATTTGGGTTAGGGTTAGAACATTGCAGTGCCAGCGATTTCTTTATCAATTCTTCAATGGTCCCTACGCTTCAAATTATTTGTCATATACGAAGTCTTCTCCTATTTGACCCAAAAGTGTTCTATAACTTACATTCTGGGGTGTAGTGGGTGGTGGGAAGACATTCAAAGTAACGCAAAATAAAATGTTTTAGGTTTGTATATATAACGAAAAATTGAAAACACCTTGAACGGAAATGAATGAAACAACAGAGAAATGCAAAGAACATTCTTATTTTATGACCGAAGACTAGTCTCTTACAAACTTATTTTATGACCGATGACCAGTCTCTTACAGACATATTTTATGACCCATGACCAGTCTCTTACAAACTTATTTATGACCGATGACCAGACTCTTACAGACTTATTTTATACCGATGACCAGACTCTTACAGACTTATTTTATGACCGATGAATATTTTCTTACAAACTTATTTTATGACCGATGACCAGTCTCTTACAGACTTATTTTTTGACCGATGACCAGTCTCTTACAAACTTATTTTATGACCGATGACCAGTCTCTTACAGACTTATTTTATGACCGATGACCAGTCTCTTACAGACTTATTTTATGACCGATGACCAGTCTCTTATTGACTTATTTTATGACTGATAACCAGTCTTTTACAGATCTATTTTATGACCGATGACCAGTCTCTTACAAACTTATTTTATGACCGATGACCAGTCTCTTACAGACTTATTTTATGACCGATGACCAGTCTCTTACAGACATATTTTATGACCAATGACCAGTCTCTTACAGACTTATTTTATACCGATGACCAGACTCTTACAGTTTTATTTTATGACCGATGACCAGTCTCTTATTGACTTATTTTATGACCGATGACCAGACTCTTACAAACTTATTTTATGACCGATGACCATACTCTTTCAAACTTATTTTATGACCGATGACCAGTCTCTTACAAACTTATTTTATGACCGATGACCAGTCTTTTACAAACTTATTTTATGACCAATGACCAGTCTCTCAAAGACTTATTTTATGACCAATGACCAGTCTCTTACAGACTTATTTTATGACCGATGACCAGTCTCTTACAGACATATTTTATGACCGATGACCAGTCTCTTACAAAATTTTTTTATGACCAATGACCAGTCTCTTAAAGACTTATTTTATGACCGATGACCAGTCTCTTACAGACATATTTTATGACCGATGACCAGTCTCTTACAAACTTTTTTTATGACCGATGACCAGTCTCTTTAAGAGTTATTTTATGACCGATGACCAGTCTCTTACAGACTTATTTCATGACCGATGACCAGACTCTTACAGACTTATTTTATGACCGATGACCAGTCTCTTACAGACTTATTTCATGACCAATGACCAGACTCTTACAGACTTATATTATGACCAATGACCAGTCTCTTACAAACTTTTTTTATGACCGATGACCAGTCTCTTACAGACTTATTTTATGACCGATGACCATACTCTTACAAACTTATTTTATGACCGATGACAAGTCTCTTACAGACTTATTTTATGACCGATGACCATACTCTTACAAACTTATTTTATGACCGATGACCAGTCTCTTACAGACTTTTTTATGACAGATGACCAGTCTCTTACAAACTTATTTTATGACCGATGACCAGTCTCTTACAGACTTATTTTATGACTGATGACCAGTCTCTTACAGACTTATTTTATGACCGATGACCACTCTCTTACAGACTTATTTTATGACCGATGACCAGTCTCTTATTGACTTATTTTATGACCGATGACCAGTCTCTTACAGACTTATTTTATGACCGATGACCAGTCTCTTACAGACATATTTTATGACCGATGACCAGTCTCTTACAAACTTTTTTTATGACCGATGACCAGTCTCTTACAAACTTATTTTATGACCGATGACCAGTCTCTTACAGACTTATTTTATGACCGATGACCATACTCTTACAAACTTATTTTATGACCGATGACCAGTCTCTTACAGACTTTTTTTATGACCGATGACCAGTCTCTTACAAACTTATTTTATGACCGATGACCAGTCTCTTACAGACTTTTTTTATGACTGATGACCAGTCTCTTACAGACTTATTTTATGCCCGATGACCAGTCTCTTACAGACTTATTTTATGACCGATGACCAGTCTCTTATTGACTTATTTTATGACCGATGACCAGACTCTTACAGACTTATTTTATACCGATGACCAGACTCTTACAAACTTATTTTTTGACCGATGACCATACTCTTACAAACTTATTTTATGACCGATGACCAGTTTCTTACAGACTTATTTTATGACCGATGACCAGTCTCTTACAAACTTATTTTATGACCGATGACCAGTCTTTTACAAACTTATTTTATGACTGATGACCAATTTCTTAAAGACTTATTTTATGACCGATGACCAGACTCTTACAGACTTATTTCATAACCGATGACCAGACTCTTACGGACTTATTTTATGACCAATGACCAGTCTCTTATTGACTTATTTTATGACCGATGACCAGACTCTTACAGACTTATTTTATGACCGATGACCAGTCTCTTACAGACTTATTTTATGACCGATGACCAGTCTCTTACAAACTTATTTTATGACCGATGACCAGTCTTTTACAAACTTATTTTATGACCGATGACCAGTCTCTTACAGACTTATTTTATACCGATGACCAGACTCTTACAGACTTATTTTTTGACCGATGACAATACTATTACAAACTTATTTTATGACCGATGACCAGTCTCTTATTGACTTATTTTATGACTGATAACCAGTCTTTTACAGATCTTTTTTATGACCGATGACCAGTCTCTTACAAACTTATTTTATGACCGATGACCAGTCTCTTACAAACTTATTTTATGACCGATGACCAGTCTCTTACAGACTTATTTTATGACCGATGACCAGTCTCTTACAAACTTATATTTTGACCGATGACCAGTCTCTTACAAACTTATTTTATGACCGATGACCAGACTCTTACAGACTTATTTTATGACTGATGACCAGTCTCTTACAGACATATTTTATGACCGATGACCAGTCTCTTACAGACATATTTTATGACCGATGACCAGACTCTTACAGACTTATTTTATACCGATGACCAGACTCTTACAGACTTATTTTATGACCGATGACCATACTCTTACAAACTTATTTTATGACCGATGACCAGTCTCTTACAGACTTATTTTATGACCGATGACCAGTCTCTTACAAACTTATTATATGACCAATGACCAGTCTCTTACAAACTTATTTTATGACCGATGACCAGACTCTTACAGACTTATTTTATGACCAATGACCAGTCTCTTACAGTTTTATTTAATGACCGATGACCAGTCTCTTATTGACTTATTTTATGACCGATGACCAGACTCTTACAAACTTATTTTATGACCGATGACCATACTCTTTCAAACTTATTTTATGACCGATGACCAGTTTCTTACAGACTTATTTCATGACCGATGACCAGTCTCTTACAAACTTATTTCATGACCGATGACCAGTCTTTTACAAACTTATTTTATGACCGATGACCATTCTCTTACAGACTTATTTCATGACCGATGACCAGACTCTTACAGACTTATTTTATGACCGATGACCAGTCTCTTACAGACTTATTTCATGACCAATGACCAGACTCTTACAGACTTATATTATGACCAATGACCAGTCTCTTATCGACTTATTTTATGACTGATAACTAGTCTTTTACAGATCTATTTTATGACCGATGACCAGTCTCTTACAAACTTATTTTATGACCGATGACCAGTCTCTTACAGACTTATTTTATGACTGATGACCATACTCTTACAAACTTATTTTATGACCGATGACCAGTCTCTTACAGACTTTTTTATGACCGATGACCAGTCTCTTACAAACTTATTTTATGACCGATGACCAGTCTCTTACAGACTTATTTTATGACTGATGACCAGTCTCTTACAGACTTATTTTATGATCGATGACCAGTCTCTTACAGACTTATTTTATGACCGATGACCAGTCTCTTATTGACTTATTTTATGACCGATGACCAGACTCTTACAGACTTATTTTATACCGATGACCAGACTCTTACAAACTTATTTTTTGACCGATGACCATACTCTTACAAACTTATTTTATGACCGATGACCAGTTTCTTACAGACTTTTTTTATGACCGATGACCAGTCTCTTACAAACTTATTTTATGACCGATGACTAGTCTTTTACAAACTTATTTTATGACCGATGACCAGTCTCTTACAGACTTATTTTATGACCGATGACCAGTCTCTTACAAACTTATTTTATGACCGATGACCAGTCTTTTACAAACTTATTTTATGACCGATGACCAGTCTCTTACAGACTTATTTTATACCGATGACCAGACTCTTACAGACTTATTTTTTGACCGATGACCATACTCTTACAAACTTATTTTATGACCGATGACTAGTCTCTTACAGACTTATTTTATGACCGATGACCAGTCTCTTACAGACATATTTTATGACCGATGACCCGTCTCTTACAAACTTATTTTTTGACCGATGACCAGACTCTTACAGACTTATTTTATACCGATGACCAGACTCTTACCGACTTTTTTTATGACCGATGACCATACTCTTACAAACTTATTTTATGACCGATGACCAGTCTCTTACAGACTTATTTTATGACCGATGACCATACTCTTACAAACTTATTTTATGACCGATGACCAGTCTCTTAAAGACTTATTTTATGACCGATGACCAGTCTCTTACAGACTTATTTTTTGACCGATGACCAGTCTCTTACAAACTTTTTTTATGACCGATGACCAGTCTCTTAAAGACTTATTTTATGACCGATGACCAGTCTCTTACAGACTTTTTTCATGACCGATGACCAGACTCTTACAGACTTATTTTATGACCGATGACCAGTCTCTTACAGACTTATTTCATGACCAATGACCAGACTCTTACAGACTTATATTATGACCAATGACCAGTCTCTTATCGACTTATTTTATGACTGATAACTAGTCTTTTACAGATCTATTTTATGACCGATGACCAGTCTCTTACAAACTTATTTTATGACCGATGACCATACTATTACAAACTTATTTTATGACCGATGACTAGTCTCTTACAGACTTATTTTATGACCGATGACCAGTCTCTTACAGACATATTTTATGACCGATGACCTGTCTCTTACAAACTTATTTTATGACCGATGACCAGACTCTTACAGACTTATTTTATACGGATGACCAGACTCTTACCGACTTTTTTTATGACCGATGACCATACTCTTACAAACTTATTTTATGACCGATGACCAGTCTCTTACAGACTTATTTTATGACCGATGACCATACTCTTACAAACTTATTTTATGACCGATGACCAGTCTCTTAAAGACTTATTTTATGACCGATGACCATACTCTTACAAACTTATTTTATGACCGATGACCAGTCTCTTACAGACTTATTTTATGACCGATGACCAGTCTCTTACAGACATATTTTATGACCGATGACCAGTCTCTTACAAACTTATTTTATGACCGATGACCAGACTCTTACAGACTTATTTTATACCGATGACCAGACTCTTACAGACTTATTTTATGACCGATGACCATACTCTTACAAACTTATTTTATGACCGATGACCAGTCTCTTACAGACTTATTTTATGACCGATGACCATACTCTTACAAACTTATTTTATGACCGATGACCAGTTTCTTACAGACTTTTTTTATGACCGATGACCAGTCTCTTACAAACTTATTTTATGACCGATGACCAGTCTCTTACAGACTTATTTTATGACCGATGACCAGTCTCTTACAGACTTATTTTATGACCGATGACCAGTCTCTTACAGACTTATTTTATGACCGATGACCAGTCTCTTATTAATTTATTTTATGACCGATGACCAGACTCTTACACACTTATTTTATACCGATGACCAGACTCTTACAACCTTATTTTTTGACCGATGACCATACTCTTACAAACTTATTTTATGACCGATGACCAGTTTCTTACAGACTTATTTTATGACCGATGACCAGTCTCTTACAAACTTATTTTATGACCGATGACCAGTCTTTTACAAACTTATTTTATGACCGATGACCAATTTCTTAAAGACTTATTTTATGACCGATGACCAGTCTCTTACAGACTTATTTTATGACCGATGACCATACTCTTACAAACTTATTTTATGACCGATGACCAGTCTTTCATTGTATTTGTATGGTCTTGAACTCCAGGTGGTGTACTTCATCTACACGACTCGGCCATGACGTCATTGGACTGGGTCATCAAGACTCTGACACACTTGCCTAACTTGTTTACACGTGTAGAGCCTGGCAGATACCCTACTAGAAAGTACAAGTTCTCAGACACGCCTCCTGGAGGTGGTAAGTATACTGTAGAAATACAAGTTCTTAGATACGCCTCTAAGAGATAAGGAGTTTAATATAGAAAGTACACACTTTCAGATACGCCTCAGGGAAATGGCGAGTTTATATACAAAAGGGTTTATTGCTGAACATAAAAATTATATATGTGTCAGACGAGAATAGCCCAATTTTTCTGTAAAAGAAATTACAAAAGTCATTTCTCTATAGAAGAAGTTACGAAGGCTATACAATTTACAACCACAGACCTATATACACTACGATAAATATAGATTTTTGATTTCTAGTTACGATTTATTTAGGTAGGTGCTGATTTACTACTACATACCAAGTATTAGAGTTTAGAAAAACCCAGGTTTGTTTCTATTAGCTAACACCGCATATCATATCTCCATTAGTATATTTAGATCTTTAATAAATTTCTAGTCTACATCTATAAATAAAAATCGAATAGATCTAGTAATAGTATAGATTCTATCTTGAGACTAAATTGCCGAGTCTAGCCTATGCTATGCCTATGGTCAGTTATTAGAATAAATTCTAGATATTACTAAAGACTAAAGTTTATTAATTAATAGATTATTAGATAAAAAAAATATGACATAGATCTAATAATACTGTAATACATTTACCATACTCTATACTTAATCAACTAGACTAGAGATCGATCTATAGATCTATCTATTATCTATAAATAGTCAATCTAGATCTATACAATATTCTTATATTACTTCTACTTATTTATAAAGTTACTAGGCCTACTTAGATTTAGATGATTAGATCTATTATAGTTTATTAACAGATTTACTTTTCAATGCCTAGACCTAATAAGAAAATTACTATTAATATCTAATGACTGATTATTTTAAAAATTGTAATAGGCCTACTAGATCTAGGTCTAGACGCTACTTAAATTTAGTCTAAAATAATGACTGTCTAAGACTTTAGATGATTGAGACTTTCACATATAGGTGTTGTTAATAATACGGCATGTCGGCTGAAAGTAAGCTGTATACAAAGTATACATATAAAAAGTGATTTAAAAAAAAATAAGTGCCGGTACTCAGTGATAGATTGTCTAACTTTAAACTACTAATAAATTAACCATTAACGTTGAAATACAAGAAAAGTAATAATTTTTCCCGACATTGAAAACAGGTGCCGGCACCCGGACCGATGCGTACCGTTACAAAAATATTTGTATATCTCAATCCTCTTTCATCTAATTTTTTTTGCGGAGTTATTTCTACTTAATACATTGATACCGGATCGATTCATATAGGGCCTAAGTATACAAGCAGGATCTCCAGCATTGGATACATTTATTTTTTAAATACAAAGTTTTATGGAAGAGGCAATATATTAGTTGTTTGAAGTTTGTAACTTCTTAAATTCAGGCTAAAAATATCGAAGCCTACATTTTTACACTCATTTCTAAACAATTAGAAGAGATGGACTGACTCATAATGTACCTTGTGTACATCTGCAAAAACACAAACTCTCTTTGAAATCTTATCAGACTTTCAAAACTATTAAAACTATTAAAAAATAATTAGTGATTATTTTTACTGTATAATTCTATTTATTATTCCTGTTTAGAATTAGGATGTAAACAAAAATTTGCCATATGACTTTGTCTAACAGAACAAAATGAAACTTACATCTATTTATGCAGTTATTTTTAGTTACCTAGTAATATAAAATATATTGAACTAACACGTACATTCATCATAATGCAGCCAAGCGATTTTTCGTTTATGAACATAACATTATTTAGGACCAATATTTTAGAAAGGCTGCTTGGAGAAATCAGGTATACACCCATTAGGAGAATAACCCTTTTCTCAAGAAAAATTTAAGAAACTAGAACAGACACAAAATAGACAGTGACATTCATAATAAACTAATATTCAAAACTGATTAGAGTAACACCTTTTTAACTAATCATTTGAAGTTTAAAATCACTACGATTTTTCAACAATTATTTTGTGTATGAAATTGTGTATCGGAAAATGCCGGGTACTTGAAATAAGCTAGTCCTAAAAAAACAACACAGATCTTGGGTAAAATACTCATCAAATAAGGTACTGTAAATGTGTAGTTTAACGAGCTAGTTTTAGGTCTTTTCTTTTTATAGCCTCTATCGGGTTATATCCCAACTACCCGTATTTTTGTGCAGAATTTTTTTCTCTATCAGGTACACTTAAAATTATAGCATAATAATGTCAGTTTAATTTAAAAAGAGAACTGAACAATACAAACATATATAGGGAACAGAGCGACTTCCGGCCCAATACTTTTGAATCAAAGAAACGAAACGGACTAGTCCAACAGAGCTCATTGAGTCAATACAACATTTCAAAAAGAAGGACTTATCATTAAGAAGAAACGAAACACAAAAGTTGTAAAGAGAAAGTATGAGAAACAAAACATCCACAGGGTTGGCAATCTGGTAGACCTTCCTATTTTGCCCGGTTCCGGCCAAATTTTGATGCCCGTTGCCGACACTGCGGTGAATCAGAAGAAACGGTGATGCACGTCTTGCAAGAGTGTCCGCAGCTGCGGGGAGACGTATCCAGTTTTGTATGGAAGCTATGAAGCACTACGCCACACAGCAGAGTTCCTTACCAGGGCACTACGGGAGACCTAGGTCTCCCTGCCTTGTCACCAATCGAAGTTCATCTTAGGTAGACCTAGAAACCCAAAACGCGTAGTCTGTTGTTTTAATGCTAGTGAGATAAAAAAAACACAACCGTAAACTTCACATTGCTCGTACAGACGAGCTATTGGTCTAAGCTGCCAACAGGTTGTAACGCTGCATGTAAGTGTTCAGGCCTTCTGTGACGAATGGCCTCGACCTAAGTCACACATCTTGATGATAATAATGGGGGGGGGGATGCGTTTGTAAAAGCTACAAGCACATCATTTAGCACTCTTTGGTAAGGGTAACCTAAATTTTGTTTATATTTATAGATTGGCAGTCCATGGATGAACTGAGGTCAGCAGCGAACGATCCAGACGAGTTTGACGAGCAGTAAGTAGAGGAAAAAAGATAATTGTATACTCTGATGACATTTAAATACACTAAACTGATGACATTTGATATGAGTACTGTGACATTTGTCATGATACATTTATCTCATCTACTAACACTTAAAAAGTTGCTTATAGCAAACATTCATGGACTTTTCACGCATATGTCTCAAACTTATGTGTCCTTAACAAATGTAGACAAAGACTTTGACTATTTTCGAAATACAAATTGCATATCTAGCAATCTTATATTATTAGCTGCTTATTGTTGATGTGTTACAAAATAAAGGTTATTATCATTTTGTTTTGATTCAGTCACAACGTTCTAGAGCAAATGAAGGAACACAATAAACAATGGAGATACAACAAACCGTTTCCAAAACGTGATCAATTTTCTTAATGTACGACACTCTGTCTATAACCTGATGTCTCTATCTATAACCTGATGTCTCTGTCCATAACCTGATGTCTCTGTCTATAACCTGATGTCTCTGTCCATAACCTGATGTCCCTGTCTATAACCTGATGTCTCTGTCTATAACCTGATGTCTCTGTCTATAACCTGATGTCTTTGTCTATAACCTGATGTCTCTGTCTATAACCTGATGTCTCTGTCCATAACTTGATGTCTCTGTCTATAACCTGATGTCTCTGCCTATAAACTGATGTTTCTGTCTATAACCTGATGTCTCTGTCTATAACCTGATGTCTCTGTCTATAACCTCATGTCTCTGTCTATAACCTGATGTCTCTGTCCATAACCTGATGTTTCTGTCTATAACATGATGTCTCTGTCTATAACCTGATGTCTCTGTCCATAACCTGATGTCTCTGTCTATAACCTGATGTCTCTGTCTATAACCTGATGTCTTTGTCTATAACCTGATGTCTCTGTCCATAACCTGATGTCTCTGTCTATAACCTGATGTCTCTGTCTATAACCTGATGTCTCTGTTCGTAACCTGATGTCTCTGTCCATAACCTGATGTCTCTGTCCATAACCTGATGTCTCTGTCCATAACCTGATGTCTCTGTCCATAACTTGATGTCTCTGTCTATAACCTGATGTCCCGGTCTATAACCTTATGTCTCTGTCTATAACCTGATGTCTCTGTCTATAACCTGATGTCTCTGTCCATAACCTGATGTCTCTGTCCAGAACCTGATGTTTCTGTCTATAACCTGATGTTTCTGTCTATAAACTGATGTCTCTGTCTATAACCTGATGTCTCTGTCCATAACCTGATGTCTCTGTCTATAAACTGATGTCTCTGTCTATAACCTGATGTCTCTGTCTATAACCTGATGTCTCTGTCAATAACCTGATGTCTCTGTCTATAACCTGATGTCTCTATCTATAACCTGATGTCTCTGTTCGTAACCTGATGTCTCTGTCCATAACCTGATGTCTCTGTCCATAACTTGATGTCTCTGTCTATAACCTGATGTCCCGGTCTATAACCTGATGTCTCTGTCTATAACCTGATGTCTCTGTCTATAACCTGATGTCTCTGTCTATAACCTGATGTCTCTGTCCATAACCTGATGTTTCTGTCCAGAACCTGATGTTTCTGTCTATAACCTGATGTCTCTGTCTATAACCTGATGTCTCTGTCTATAACCTGATGTCTCTGTCCATAACCTGATGTCTCTGTCCATAACCCGATGTCTCTGTCTATAACCTGATGTCTCTGTCTATAACCTGATGTCTCTGTCCATAACCTGATGTCTCTGTCTATAACCTGATGTCTCTGTCCATAACCTGATGTTTCTGTCTATAACCTGATGTCTCTGTCTATAACCTGATGTTTCTGTCTATAACCTGATGTCTCTATCTATAACCTGATTTCTCTGTCTATAACCTGATGTATCTGTCCATAACCTGACGTCTCTGTCTATAACCTGATGTCTCTGTCTATAACCTGATGTCTCTGTCCATAACTTGATGTCTCTGTCTATAACCTGATGTCCCGGTCTATAACCTGATGTCTCTGTCTATAACCTGATGTCTCTGTCCATAACCTGATGTCTCTGTCCATAACCTGATGTTTCTGTCCATAACCTGTTTCTCTGTCTATAACCTGATGTCTCTGTCCATAACCTGATGTCTCTGTCTATATCCTGATGTCTCTGTCTATAACCTGATGTCTTTGTCTATAACCTGATGTCTCTGTCCATAACCTGATGTCTCTGTCTATAACCTGATGTCTCTGTCCATAACCTGATGTCTCTGTCTATAACCTGATGTCTCTGTCTATAACCTGATGTCTCTGTCTATATTCTGATGTCTCTGTCCATAACCTGATGTCTCTGTCTATAACCTGATGTCTCTGTCTATAACCTGATGTCCCTGTCTATAACCTGATGTCTCTGTCTATAACCTGATGTCTCTGTCTATAACCTGATGTCTCTGTCTATATCCTGATGTCTCTGTCCATAACTTGATGTCTATGTCTATAACCTGATGTCTCTGCCTATAACCTGATGTTTCTGTCTATAACCTGATGTCTCTATCTATAACCTGATGTCTCTGTCTATAACCTGATGTCTCTGTCCATAACCTGATGTTTCTGTCTATAACCTGATGTCTCTGTTCGTAACCTGATGTCTCTGTCCATAACCTGATGTCTCTGTTCATAACCTGATGTTTCTGTCCATAACCTGATGTCTCTGTCCATAACTTGATGTCTCTGTCTATAACTTGATGTCCCGGTCTATGACCTGATGTCTCTGTCTATAACCTGATGTCTCTGTCTATAACCTGATGTCTCTGTCCATAACCTGATGTCTCTGTCCAGAACCTGATGTTTCTGTCTATAACCTGATGTTTCTGTCTATAACCTGATGTCTCTGTCTATAACCTGATGTCTCTGTCCATAACCTGATGTCTCTGTCTATAACCTGATGTCTCTGTCTATAACCTGATGTCTCTGTCTATAATCTGATGTCTCTGTCAATAACCTGATGTCTCGGTCTATAACCTGATGTCTCTGTCTATATCCTGATGTCTCTGTTCGTAACCTGATGTCTCTGTCCATAACCTGATGTCTCTGTCCATAACCTGATGTCTCTGTCCATAACTTGATGTCTCTGTCTATAACCTGATGTTCCGGTCTATAACCTGATGTCTCTGTCTATAACCTGATGTCTCTGTTTATAACCTGATGTCTCTGTCTATAACCTGATGTCTCTGTCCATAACCTGATGTCTCTGTCCAGAACCTGATGTTTCTGTCTATAACCTGATGTCTCTGTCTATAACCTGATGTCTCTGTCTATAACCTAATGTCTCTGTCTATAACCTGATGTGTCTGTCCATAACCTGATGTCTCTGTCCATAACCTGATGTCTCTGTCTATAACCTGATGTCTCTGTCTATAACCTGATGTCTCTGTCCATAACCTGATGTCTCTGTCTATAACCTGATGTCTCTGTCTATAACCTGATGTCTCTGTCTATAGCCTGACGTCTTTATCTGTAACCTGACTTCTCGTCTATAACCTGATGTCTCTGTCTTTAACCTGATGTTTCTGTCTATAACCTGATGTCTCTATCTATAACCTGATTTCTCTGTCTATAACCTGATGTCTCTGTCCATAACCTGATGTCTCTGTCTATAACCTGATGTCTCTGTCTATAACCTGATGTTTCTGTCTATAACCTGACGTCTTTATCTGTAACCTGACTTCTCGTCTATAACCTGATGTCTCTGTCTTTAACCTGATGTTTCTGTCTATAACCTGATGTCTCTATCTATAACCTGATTTCTCTGTTTATAACCTGATGTCTCTGTCCATAACCTGATGTTTCTGTCTATAACCTGACGTCTTTATCTGTAACCTGACTTCTCGTCTATAACCTGATGTCTCTGTCTTTAACCTGATGTTTCTGTCTATAACCTGATGTCTCTATCTATAACCTGATTTCTCTGTCTATAACCTGATGTCTCTGTCCATAACCTGATGTTTCTGTTCATAACCTAACGTCTTTATCTGTAACCTGACTTCTCGTCTATAACCTGATGTCTCTGTCTTTAACCTGATGTTTCTGTCTATAACCTGATGTCTCTATCTATAACCTGATTTCTCTGTCTATAACCTGATGTCTCTGTCCATAACCTGATGTCTCTGTCTATAACCTGATGTCTCTGTCTATAACCTGATGTCTCTGTCTATAACCTGATGTCTCTGTCCATAACTTGATGTCTCTGTCTATAACCTGATGTCCAGGTCTATAACCTGATGTCTCTGTCTATAACCTGATGTCTCTATCAAAAACCTGATGTTTCTGTCTATAACCTGATGTCTTTATCTGTAACCTGACGTCTCGTCTTTAACCTGATGTCTATGTCTTTTACATGATGTCTCTGTCTACATCTTGATGTCTCTGTATCCTGATGTCTCTTTCCCACAGGCTTATCATCGATACATCCATCTGGGTGGAAGACCCATTCCAAGCCTACCCTTCAGTTAACGATGTCTGGGGCAAGTTTGAGACCTACTTCTCCTCGCTGAAAGGTCTTGTGGCACCCCCAGAAAATTTGAGGTAACAACCATTGCTGCTAGTACAGGGGTTCTCAACCTGTGCGTCTCGACCCCCTTGGATTTGCCAGGGGTCGCCAAAGACCATTGAAAAAATGGATTGTTTTTGTCTACTCTTCTATTGCTGTGTGTGTATGCGGGGGGGGGGGGGTCGCGGCAGACTGGAGGTTTGTACATAGGGGTCGCCGAGAAAAAAAGGTTGAGAACCGCTGTGCTAGTATGTTGACATTATGTGCTTAATGTATGTTGTCAATAGTTTGAATTATGAAATATTCCCTTTGGAGTTTTGAATTGCATTACTGCTTCAATTAAGAAAGTTTTTTTTCTATTCCTATTTGACAGTAATGTAGTATTCAACTCTCACAGTTTGTACAGCGTCTGTCTGTTTCATGTCCCTACATACTCATATGTACACAGGGATAATTGGAGGATAAACATTTTAATCCCCTCTACCTGAATTCTCAGAATAACAAAAGTAAATTCGTATCAAAGCCTTTCAGAAATCCCAGTAAATTATAATTATAACACAGATCGTTAAACTAAGCGACTATGTAGAGCTGACTGACATGACTGACTGACATGACTGACTGACATGACATGACTGACATGACTGACATGACTGACATGACTGACATGACTGACTGACCGACATGACATGACTGACATGACTGACTAAATGACATGACTGACTGGCATGACTGACTGCCATGACTGACTAATTAGCATGACTGACTGACTGACATGACATGACATGACTAACTGACATTGACATGACTGACTGAATGGATTTGACTGACAAGACTGACTGAAATGACTGACTGAGATGACTGCTATATTTGAAACTTAGCTGAAAGTGAGGGGGTTTTTTTTGCTGGTTAGTTGTAATTATTAATTTGATAAGGCCAATTTTGGCATGGCTCGTATAACAAAAACATTGAAACTGACTCCGTCCACTAGAAAGCAATGATGCGTGACATTTTCCCAAGATTTTTCAGCGTTATTTAAGCGATGTAAAAGAAAATCACTTTCTTATTTTAAAATGCCGAACAACCTATTATCAATATTTAAAAAAAAAAAGAAAGTCATTTGAAATAAAAAATTTTTATGTTGAAAATACAGAACAATTTGATATTAATAATTAAACTATAGTGACGTATAGTCCAAGAATATAAGTGTAATATTAGTCAATTACAAGATTTTAAACAATAATTTGAAGTGATTTATTTTTTATAAAATAATATCCGGAACAACTTTATTGTTAATGAAATATAAGTCAGTATAGAGATTCTCATTTAGCAGTTATATGTTATTTACTTTAAAAATTACACGGAAATTACATGTAATATAAGTTAGAAGAGCAAACCAACATTCGTTGGAATAAATTTGTTATTCACAAAACACTCCTGAACAATCTATTATAGATACTAAAAACTATTGAGATGTTTCGGAAGGAACATTAAAGGTTAAATCAGATTTTTAATAGCGTTTATTGTTTTTGTTTTTTATAGAAACGTGACGGACAGACCGACCAACAAACAAAACGCACAAAAATATGCGGCTTTTATCCTGATGGGGGCACTAAACAAAAAATAATTTAAAACTAATTATTTACATTTTTTTTAAAGTAATTAGTTTAGCGGCATCCAATGCCACGGCGTTACGCTAATGCACGAAAGGCGCTGCATAAAAAGCATTTTAAAAAATGTACAAGATATTTACATACAAAGTGCATTCTTAGCCTTTATAAACAAATATAAATGTTTTCTTTTAATTTTAGCAGCTAGTTGACCAGAAAAAACACCTTTAACTAATATTTATATTTGTTCTGAACATTTCTTGTACATTTAACAAATAAAAGGTTCATTGGTGAATGACAGGCTGGTCACGTGTTGTGGGCTCGGAACAAACCCTCTAATTCTATCCGTCCCTAAGTAGGGTCGAATGTTGCTTGATCAAAGTTTCTTTAAGAACAGTTGAGAATTAATAATTGATCGTTATTTAATCAATGTCTGGTGACCGTAAATGAAGAGAATTTCACAAAGCGGGAGGGATCTACTTGTGATGATAAATTAAACGCTAGGCCACTTAAGAAATTTAGTTAAATTCAAGATTTAACTTGACCACATCTTAATACAAACGTAAGGAGAAATAGGTTTAGAAGTTCGATTCATTCATAGATGTTGCCCCTGTTGTATGTCCACATCATGTTGTCCTTATTTACAGGAGGTACTTGGAGCGAGGGATTCGAGAGTTTTACGACGATGGTGTCCAGTACGTCGAGATGAAAACGGGAACTAAGGTACGTAACTCCATCATGAACGCCATATAGAAATCGAGACTATCGTTACAATAGGCCTCAGCATTGACAAGCGACGTTGCAACCTGTGGGCAGTTTAGACCAGTAGCTCATCTGGCATCGCGACCTGTGACGTCGTAGGTCAGTGCTGAGGCCTTATAAAACAATTGTTCTCGTAAAAATACACAAGGTAGTAGTCATCATGTGGTCAAGAGAAACTCGGTCTAAGAGTACATACAGTTGTGTTTATTAATATTCTTGAATGTACAAATCACAGCCTTCACTGGTACCCTGAGATCTTCATTTGGAAATTCGGGTTCTTTACTAAACCATTCTCGTGTTTACGTATGAGTATATTTTATAAATATCTATAAATATTATTTCTAATAAGATAACAACGAGAGTTTGCGTTATCACACAAACTCAGAGGCGGCCCCCGTCAAATCCCTAAAGGATCCACCTATTTGCAAGGAATATTCAAGACATGATTTTGCTTTGATTGTCAAAGTTATTATGTTTTAAAGACTCATTTGGCATTAGAAAAATGTATTTTGTGTTAAATATTTTACATGTTTCAGATTTTCCTTCTAAGTTTAAGATAATATAAATCATAAATATAAATCAAACCTTTCGCTGAACGACGGGGATGTCAGCGAGCAGCTATGAACCTGGGACCGTTGAAATAATCAGGCCAGTCCGCTAAGCACACGACCAGCCATTGCTGTCAACTTAATAAAAAACTAATAGCCAATTATTGATAAAAAATATATTACACATTTCGGCATGACAACAACCGAATATGTAAAATATGTCAGACGAGCGACTTTAGATAATCTTTTAGCATTGTTTTGTAATTTTTTAAAATATAAAAGAACAGGTTTCGGGCTTGTACTTCGACAACGTCTGCTCGATTTCCCAGCGCATTTATCAAAAAAAAAAAAGCTATAGGCATTTTCATTTAAATGGAACTAGGATAAGGATGTAGATCTACCTAAACTAAACTTCTGATTTAGCACTCTTAAGATATATATATATATATCTTACGCGGCCTCTAAAAAATGATTTTCAATAATCGTTTCTAGTAAATTACTTTTAGTAGTAAATTAGTAAATTACTTTCTTATTTTAAAATCCTGAGCAAACTATTGTCGATAGTGTTTAGTTTAAAAAAAAGTCATTTGACATACATTTGTTTTAAGTTGAAAATACGGAACGATTTGATATCGATAATTAAACTATAGTAACGTATTGTCAAAGAATATAAGTGTAATGTAAGTCGTTGATGTGATTTCAAACAATCATTTCACATAATTTATTTTTATATAACAATTTCCGGAACAACTTTATAGTTAATGCAATATAAGTCAGTTTAAAGATTTTCATTTAGCATTTATATGCTATTTACATTAAAAAACCGGAACAACATATGATCAAGTGTTTTCAACGTTTAAGCAATGAAATTAAATATAATATAAATTAGAAGAGCAAACAGACACTGACATTGACTTGTTTTCACAAAACCATCCGGAACAATCTATTATAGATACGAAAAACTACAGAGATGTTTCGGAAGGAACCTTAAATGTTAAATCAGATTTTTAATAGCTTATAGTGCATTGTTTTTTTTTAAAATCTAAACGTGACAGACATACAACAGATAAAACGCACAAAAATAAGCGGCTTTTATTTTGATGGAGCACTAAACAAAAAAAAATAAAATCTGATTAATTAAACAATTTTAAGGAATTAGTTTAATACTATATTATACCGCGGCGTTACGCTACTGCAAGAAAGTCGCTGCATATAAAGTCCATTTGCGTGCGTGATATTTACATATAAAGTGCATTATTAGCCTTTAAAAACAAACATAAATGTTTTTATTTAATTTTAGCAGCTAGTTGACCAGAAAATTTTTTTAAAACTAATATTTATATTTGTTGTGAACATTTCTTGTACATTTTATAAATATATTCGACTTAGTGATACTTAACGTACACGGACATTTGTCATTCTTTGTTAACATACTATAACATTGCCTCCCTTACATGTAGGTATTTGTTTTAGATTGGTGTATTTTTATGAAAAAATCGCCTGCATAATTAATATTATAAATTAAACGGTTTGCTTTTACAAAACCAAAAGTAGCCGTTGCACCTAAACTTTTCAAGCGCATCGCATGGTGAAATAATATTTTTCATATCTCTTCTAGTTTTCGAGCTCTGAGTGTGACAGACGGACAACGGACATTTTGCACAAACTTAATAGCGGGTTTTCACCTTACGGGAGCCGCTAAAAATGACAAAAACTTATTGACAGATAGAAACGTAAAAAAAACAACAAAAACTTAAAAGTTAGAAACAACAAAGATCTAGATTTAGACATGTCAACAAAGATCTAGATTTAGACATGTCAACAAAGATCTAGATTTAGACATGTCAACAAAGATCTAGATTTAGACATGTCAACAAAGATCTAGATTTAGACATGTCAACAAAGATCTAGATTTAGACATATCAACAAAGATCTAGATCTAGACATGTCAACAAAGACGTAATAGATAGATAGATAATGTTTGTAATGATCTAAAGGAATTATTATCTTTCATATCTTTAGTCTGACGCTAATGGGAATGATGCTACCGAGGCTTATTTGGAGCTAGTACTAGACATTGTGGACCAATTTAAAGCGGAGCATCCAGATTTTATAGGCGTCAAAATTATTATAGCTGGACGCAGGTAAATAGCTTTGAAATTCTGAGATAAAAAGATTCCAAAAGTATATTATTCTGAATGTGTTGCACTTTAAATTTTCATTTACGTAAAGTTTTGTATTGTTATAAACCTGGTAGTAGCACAGATGGGGGTAGTGGTGTGAGTGTAGTCAGCCGACGCAAATTGCCCCAGGCCAGCGCTAGACGAGCGGTCAACCGTGACGAGTGTCAACAGGACAGTTCGGGAAGGATCGCCGTCGTGAACAGAGCTCAGGAGCGTCACGAGGGATGTAGTCATGTGACGATGCTAGAAACGTCGAGCGATGTTCCGTCCGGTTCTAGAAGGCCAGTAGGGACCCTATATTAAGAGCGAAGGTGTCCAGTCAAGACGTTTCACGGCAGGGGTTCAGAACACAGTCGACTACAGCATTGTTCAACGGTGTGGTTCTGTACGGAGCATTACGACGGTTCAGTGCGGAGTACTGTAAAGTACAGCTGAGACGACTGGCGTCTTGATCTTGGTCTGTGATCGAGTCCGACACAACGAGCCCAGTGTGTGAAGTCAGTCCTGAACTGTTGAACTCAGTGCAAGCCCGGAACGAGACGGAGAGGCCAGTGCAAGAGTTGATACGGCGGTACGGTGTTATCGGAGAGATATTTGTACAGTGTACGTGTTGCCAATTGTACAGTGTTGGCTGTTATTTATTCAACTATTAAAGGGTTACGTTACTCTGGAGCCCTGAGTTGTCAGGTTCTTTACGTTGGTGGTGTATGGTGCAGTTTGCAGAGAGCCTGGATAGTGAGATTCGTAACAGTATTATGTAATATCATAGCTGTAACTAAAACAACCCACTGATTGGTCAGAATGCTTCAGCCATGCCCAATCTATGATCAATTTCCAAGTTATGTCTTGAGTGATTAAAATGCCGTCTCACGAAAGCCCCAGGCTAAAACCCTGCGACCTGGGGAAGTTTAAAACTCAGCCATTTAATCATGTGGATGGGTTTTAATCAACGAGTCAGTTCAGCAGAAAATCCTCTCTGATACCGTCAGAGTTGAACTGAGTTTAAATGTCACCATCCTCATCTAGTTTCCATGACATGCTCTTAGCATCTGCTGACACAATCAGTATATTAGATGAGAGTGTAAAGTGAGACAGGGCCCAGTGCCTTACCAAACACCAACCAGCAAAGCTTTGCCCCAGTCGAGCGTGCAGGAGTAGGCCTGGAGCGGTGGAAGGCTCCGGAGAACACCAAGTGTGAAGGTCGGCGGGCAATGACCCTCATAACCAGATTAAAGAATGTCTAGTTCAGACTACGCTTCTTAAGACTCAAATGATAAGATTCCCATCAACGATCTGTTGAAATCAAACATTCTGTCTAAGCTGTTCCTAAAACTTCGCATTCGTTGTTTTTTTCTCCTCTCAAATATTAACACTGCGTTACATATTATTACAATCATGCTTTAGCGCCAATTATTATTGCGTTTTGTTTTACAAGTTTGTCATCAAATCAAATGTTTTCAGGGGGGCATCCTCCCAGGCCTATAACGTCAACAAGACGGTGGAGTTGATGAAAAAGTACCCTGACCTGATCAAAGGGTTCGACCTGCTCCAACAGGAGGACAACACCCACTGGACCGTCGAGTTTGCCAATGAACTGTTAAGTGAAGAGAATGGCCAGTCACGTGCTCCATTCTTCTTTCACTCCGGAGAAACAGGTGGGTCTTAAACAGGTTGTTTTAAAGAGGTAGGAGATTCTCACAATTGTATTACACAATCTGTCGCCGCAACAAAAAGATGAATAAACAGCAGGTAAAATCTTCATTGCTACGATTGAAGTTTTCGTTTCACGGGCAATACGTGATAGTAACTATTGATATTTTTATAGCTTACGTCATTTTGACTGATTCAGACTTTATGTTTATGTGAAGGATCTACATTCAGAGTGTTATACAAGTCTGACGTAATCCTAATCATATCCCTAGAAAAAGATTTTGTATTTCCAACAAAATGAGAATTGAACACATCACGTTGACACAAGGGCGTACACGTTTTTGAAGTAGCTGTTGAATTTAGTGATGCTCCTCACCTTCTCCTATCCCTTAATCTGTTGGACCGTTGGGGCACCACACAAGATCTGTCAACCGTCTTTCTCTATTCCTCTCGGTCCTTTGCCTTGGATAGAATTTCACTAACTGACAGGCCTGTCCATTCTTTGATGTTGTCTTCCCATAGTTTTTTCTGTCTTCCTCTATATCTTTTTCCTGGTACTGTTCTCTGAAGGAATGTCTTTGCGAACACCGAGGACTTTGTGATGGGGCCAAGAGTTTGAGCTTACGTTTTTTTGACAGCAAGTCATCATGAGTCCAAGAGCTATATAAATCCGGTTTCTTATCTGTTTATTTGTGATTCGGTATTGTAAGTGACACCTAAGATCTTTCTGTTGCATCTTATTTCCATTGGTAGGATCACTTCCTCAACTCTACCATTGAAGTTTTAAAGTTGGAATCAAAGTTTAACACAAACATTGTTATCATTGATTTTTCAAGTGAATTTTGTGATTTTCAAAATCAAAATAGGCATCAAGTTGTATTTCTTGTTTTAACTTGATCTGGGTAACTTTAAAATGCCATTTTCTGGGATCTTGGAATATTCATAATTTTATGAATTCACATTTAAGAAGGTGCTTAAATTTGTTTTTTTTTTCAAACTTAATATTTTAACTATTTTAGTTTTTCGCTAATATTCTTTTTTTTTCGATTTTTTCCTATTGCTAAAAATAATCATTTAGAATTAAAAAAAACTTTAAATTATAGAAGAAAAAAAAAGAAAATTATGTTAATCATAATTTTTTTTTATTGGGAAAGAATGTTTAGAATCAAATTGATGTCCTAATGTCTTGAAAAAATCAATGGAACGTATATGCTTGCTTCAGAATATAACCTTGACCCTTGTTTCTGCTACAGACTGGACCCAGTGGGTAGATTTTAATTTGGTGGACTCAGTGCTGATGAACGCTACTCGTATTGGTCACGGCTACGCAGTGTATCACCATCCGAAGGTCATGGAGGCCGTGTTGAAGAATCAAATCGCCGTCGAGCTGAACCCTATCTCGAACCAGGTACTGAGATAGACAACAGGCAGACTTGGTGCACGCGGAACGAGCTAAGAGACTTACGAAGAAATCTAGACAGATCCAACTGTGACCTACATATTTTGCTTCCCCTTGTTAAAACCGTTGTTTACAAATGTTATACGTTCTCAATAACTCGCAAACTTTTGTTATAGTGATATATCACATGTTATATAGCAAGTTAGTTCACATAGTGATATATCACATGTTATATAGCAAGTTAGTTCACATAGTGATATATCACATATTATATAGCAAGTTAGTTCACATAATGATATATCACATATTATATAGCAAGTTAGTTCACATGCTGTATTATGAATTATGTTACAAGTTAAAGGATCCTGTGGAAAATGTAAACATTGATCTACTTTTGTTCAGATGTTAATCTCTTTCAGATCAGCTTCTTTGCCAAAGCTTTGCCATTTGTAGGCATATCACTAAAAGGAACTTTAAAACATTATTCAAATAAAAGCTATTGAAGTAAAGTAGGGCTGTGGCTGAGCTGTGAATCGCTTGTTTTCCAATCCGAGGTGCCGGGATCGAATCCTGGTGACGACTTGGATTTTAAATTTCGGGATCTTTGGGCGCCACTAAGTCCACCCAGCTGTAATGGGTACCTGACATTAGTTAAGGAAAAGTAAATGCGGTTGGTCATTGTGCTGGCCTCATGGCACCTCGTTAATTTTGGGTCAAAGGAACAGATGACTTTTACAACATCTGCCCTATAAATCACAAGGCCTGAAAGTTGAACTTGTTTTCTCAATAGGAGTAGAACTACTAAAAATGTATCAGAAATGGTTGCCCAAGTAATAAACTTGAAAACCCCAAACTTATAGTACGAAAGACATAAAGCTGTCAGATGACATTTACGATCTCACTTTATGTTAGCATACATCCTACAGTCCAGTAGTCATCAGGCTATGAAGAGTCAACTGTAATTTATCTTGACTTTCCATAATCTTAACAATTTTAAGATAAAAAATTTGACTTAAAAGCGTTTTAATCCATTAGCTACACAGAATAATTTGTATAGAACTGTTTGAGCTTGTAAAGTTATTGCACTCAGTGTTCTTCTTTTAGTTGGAGAAAACTCATTGTCATAAATTACTTTGACCAGGTCTTGGGTCTTATCAATGACCTCCGTAATCACCCTGGTGCTTACCTAATTGCTAACGGAGCCCCAGTGGTCATCAGCTCTGATGACCCACCAGTGTGGCTGTCTACTCCACTATCCCACGACTTCTATATGACCTTCATGGCTCTCGGTGCAGTCCACGATGACCTTAGGCTCCTGAAACAGCTTGCTATCAACTCAATCACGTAAGATTTCTTAATCTTTATGTTAGGTGTATTATTGTGGAAGAACAGGCTTGTATTTGTATACTTTCTCAACAAAGATTCTGGTGTGACCTCGAACTGAATTCGTTAGTTAAACTTAACTCGCTACGAGAAACCTGTCTTTTCACTTTGACAGTCTTGGCTTGTCTAGCCTAGACAGATTACGACAGTGACAGCTATGTTGCATCGTCCACATTGCATAGCCACCAACTAATCGCTTAGCTTCTTCTCACCTTCACCATAGAACACACACACACACACACACACACACACACACACACACACACACACACACACACACACACACACACACACACACACACACACACACACACACACACACACACACACACACACACACACACACACACACACACACACACACACACACACACACACACACACACACACACACACACACACACACACACACACACACACACACACACACACACACACACACACACACACACACACACACACACACACACACACACACACACACACACACACACACACACACACACACACACACACACACACACACACACACACACACACACACACACACACACACACACACACACACACACACACACACACACACACACACACACACACACACACACACACACACACACACACACACACACACACACACACACACACACACACACACACACACACACACACACACACACACACACACACACACACACACACACACACACACACACACACACACACACACACACACACACACACACACACACACACACACACACACACACACACACACACACACACACACACACACACACTCCATTGCAGGAATGTTAATCGACTTTATTCTTTTTATATTATTATGTCGTATATACCTGAATATAATTTGATTATCGGAAAGAATGAGAGAATAAAGGAAACAGCTTAAAATGTATTTTGACAACTAAGTTCATTTTATCTCCCCTTCTGTTGCCAATTGATACTCAGTTGTACTTCTTTAATGCTGTGCTTCTATTGTTGTTGAACTCTACAGCTACAGCACCATGACGTCTGAGGAGAAAGTAGAGGCCTACGACCTATGGCAGTCTCGCTGGGACGAGTTTATTGATGCTGTGATCACAAAATATAGTCTTAAGTAAGAAAAGTGGTATAAATAGTTTGAACACATAATTTTGTGTTTTCAGTATATTTACACATTTTCATTTTGATTATGTTCGTTCAAGGAATTACAGTTAATACATCTAGATGTAGGTGTATTGTATTATCTCACATTTAAACAGCAGCAAGATCGGTCGATGTGAATGTCATGCGTCTGTCAGGTCCTTGTTGAATGAAATTTTTAAGTATTAATGTGTTTAGTTATTAAAAGCAATGTGAATTACAAATGTGTGTGTGTTATAATTACTTTATAACATATATTACTTATTCCCCCGAAATCAGCCCGACAGCCTCACCAGACACACCAGACACACCAGACACACCAGACACACCAGACACACCAGACACACCAGACACACCAGACACACCAGACACACCAGACACACCAGACACACCAGACACACCCAGTTGTGCATAAACTAATAAACGAGGTGTATGGTGATTTAAATCAAAATATGAATTTAATCTAATATTTGTACAATGAAAATAATACATGATCAATGATATGATAATCAAATATAAATATATATAATATGATGTGAAAATTCAATACTTGTAATAGGATTACAATAAATACTTAATTAGTATTTAAATATACGGATAATCACCTTAACTTATAAGGTTCGAGTCAGTAATATTGTTCACAACAATATGTCAAGACAACAACTGGCCATACCAGTAGATCTATCTTCCAGCCAAGATACTGCTCACCGACGATCAATAATCAATAAGTTCATAGTAATATCAAAGCTCACAACTTCACAAAGCACCACCCAGGTCTGGATATAGCTATCCGCAATCTGGAACCTCAGACTCGAACCTCAAACTTGAAACATCAGACAGAAAACCTGAGATGAAAACCTCAGTCCTATAACCTAAAACTAAGACTTGTGATTTCACTCCTGAAAACTGACACTGAGAACTTCAGTCCTGATACGAAAACCCTATAGAAAGACAAATAAAAGATTCTTCTAATTCTCTTATCTAATTATAAAAAATATGAATATGATCGAATCCAAATAAAAAATAACTTTACAATATGAAATAAAAACTCACCTTAAACACAAGATAATCCTTTAAGAATATCTACCAAGGACAACGATAAGGCTATCCAATATCAGATCCAAGGAGAAATTGAAAAGCTGAACAAAATATAGCTTGCTTAAGTCTAACAACTTGTGGTGAATGCACCAGAGGAGCTAAGACAATATACGTCATTAAAAAAATATGACGAAGCGACAATGGGAGATCTCCTAGTGCACACAAATAAAATCAATGTAAATGACGTCAACAAAATAGATGAAAGCGGCGCTATTAAAATGTGAACATATGTACTATGCAACTACATAGATAACGTCGACAGCGTCGCTGGGGCGCTTTTCATAAAATCAATTAATTTATAGTAAATTAATATTGTTATCTATAGGTTTAGGGGTTTTAATGACACCAGCATACATTACAGGTTGTCCTCTAAGATTCTTATCTCTCTGCCTTGCTGCTGTAGACTGTTAGCGTGAATATCAGCGTGGGAGGTGTCAATTCCAGCTGGGAACTGTGGGTAAGATCAAGATGTCCTGGACGCTGTTTTACGTCCTCAAGGTGTGGGCGACGTAGAGGTGAAGGGGTAGAATCATCGATGAAGAGGTGGGCTGCCGGGGCTGAGAAATAACTTCAGATGTAAAATTTAGTACTCATTGTTCGCTAAAGTAGGGATTTCTTCCTCCAGCCACAGAGTTAAGAAGAGTTCTTCCAAGGCTAGTATATAGTCGCAGGTTTAGAAATGTCGTTCCCAAAGATGCTGAGACTAACGGAAATTCAGGAACTGGAGCTCTTCAAGTCGTAGTCATGACAGAAACTGAACTAGAGACTACCACAGGAATACAGACGAAAGAATAACAGGGCTGCGTTAACAGGAAGGCTAATAGGAATTCTGGTGCAAGGGAAATACAGGAACGAGTCGGTGTCTCTAGCCGCAATCAGGTTACGACTTTCAGAAATGCACATAATACAGAGAAAGAAAATATGCACTTATTGATATATCCAGAGCTAGACGGCCAACCGAAAGTATAAACCACTGTTCCTTTATTCACCACTAGGTCCAAAGATATAGACTACGAAGTATGGAGGGATATGAAGAGGCCACCTCTTAGAGATCCAATGAATGTAGGAGGTCTGCAGTGAGAGACTTTTAATCTTGCTCAATTCAAGTGGGCGGAAACGTTTTCCAAATATCGGATAAATTTAAAAGATAGAAATAGATTGCATTTGATTGGTCAAGAAATGTAAATTCAATGGATAAAAGGCAGGAAAAAAAAGTGTGTGCTAAATTAAGGCAGAAACTGAGAGAAGTCAATCAAAATATTTATAACTAGATTACAAACTCAAAATCGGTCCCTAAGTGGTCCGACCAGGCAGGAAAAAAGGCAGGTTTCAATATTTTCAGAAAGAATATCTAAATGAAAGTTTATCAAAGGCAAATGACAGAGAAGAATGGAGAAAGAAGGTTGACAGATCCTGTGTGGTGCCCCAAAGGTCCAGTAGACCAAGGGATAGGTGAAAGTGAATGTGAAGTTAGATGTGAACCTGGCCTAACTGATGTCTTATAATAAGTATCTAATTGACCTAATTGTTTTGTCAAAGCCTCAAGAAAAAAACATTTCCGTAACAAACAAAAATTCCTTTAGTTTTGTAATTGGGATATTTGTTGTTCACGCGATAAATTGAAAAACTACTTATTAAATGTTGTTTCAAATTATGTCCAACTAATTTGCATAGTAAACAGTTTTTTCTATCTAAAAAAAAGTTAGCATTTTTTTTTGTAAATGTAGTATTTAGTAAGACAGAACTTATTTAACTTAGCAATACTATTGTAAAAAAAATTTGTTTGACCAAAAATCTAAAACCCCTTTGCATAGATGTGTTATAGAAATTGTAACAGTGTTCCTATCCTTCACTAAAAAGCCTAACTCCAGTGTTTGTTACATTAATTGTGAATAGTTGTAAAAATGGTGTATTTTTATGAAAAAACTGCTTGCATAATTGATTTAAAAAATTAGATTTTACGCTTTCAGAAAAGAAAAAAGTAGCCGTCGCATCAGAACTTTGAATGATCTAAAATATAATGATGTCCGATTTTCATTTTCTATTATAGTTTCTGATGGACGGATGGACAGATGGACAGACAGGCCACACAAAGCTAATAACGTCTTTTCCACTTTCGGGTGCCGCTAAATAACCATAGGCTGCATACAATTTAATAATTCCTAATGTTGAAATTGCATTAAAAGCAAACCAAAGAATGGTATTCAACAATTTATTTTAAACTTCCATAATACGAGATAATAAAGTCATAATGTCTTGAGGAAATATGTCTTTCTGTTCATTGAGAAGTTAGCACAAAGTTGTAAAAGATTGGCGACAAACTTGGCTAGGTGTCAATGTGATTATTGCTTGGTCATGTCTAAATCTTTTCGATGTCTATGAGGTTATTGTTTATTTATGTTTAGATACTTTGATGTTAATGTGATAATTTCTTTGTCATGTCTATATTTTTCTTAGTTGCATATGATATTTGCTATTTTCCAGAGTCCCAGATAGACAGCCAGGAGCTTAAAGGCTCGTTCACTTTAAGGATTTATGAATCACGATAGGGAAAGAAAAGTATTTGGGAAAAAGTAAACAAAGCCCATCTTTTGTACATCAACACTAGTTGCCAGGAACTTTCAAACTAGCTTTATCTATTTTTTTTCAAAAACTTAAACTATAATAGTTTGTTATGTTCTAATGATGAAAGTCATAAAGTCGTGAGTCAAACCGTTTTATTTCTTTTCAAATAGTATTGCATGACTCCGTGTGTAATTAAGATGACGTTGAATGTGCTTGAGTCACTGTCTGTGTTGAAGTCCGTTGAAGAGCTATAAATTAAAAAAATCTTTATGACAATTTATACTTGAGTTTAATTTATTCATTTTGTTTTCGATTTAGTTAAAACGTGAAACATCTCTGAAATGGTTACCTAGTGCGATAATTTTTTTTAAAATACAGGTCGTAGAACCGAATAAGAACGTATTTTTTATTTTCTTATTGTTTGAAGGAGGTGAGTAAAGTTTCAACATAGTTGATAGAAGAGTTTGTATTTTTTAAAAACATTTCTTGAGACTTTACTGAGAAAATAAATTCCAGAAATATTTGTAGCTCCAATTGCTTGTCATGGTTCGAGAAGGAAGACCAAGTTCATGAAATGACAAGTGATCTAACTCAGATATAGTATGTCATGAAATGTTTCAAAATAAACTCAGTCCTATTTTTACTAAAAAAAAAATTAATAATTTCTTTTAAAATATCGCTAAGTTTTCAAGCTAACCTAAATAGCAGCAAAGGGAACATAACTCTCTATCTGTCATGTTGGAGTAAACTAGTAGAAACAAATTATTAAATATTTTCGATATCAAGAAAATTTTACTTTTATAAAAAACATTAAAGGACAAAAAAATAAATAAATAAATTTCGCCAAAATAATTTAAGCATTAATTGATACGATCCTTGCAGGATAAATGCAACATTAAAGATGTCTTAACATAGAAAAGAATAATCAGGCCTATCCCTATGATCCAATCCTAGGCCTTATATTGTTTATTATGGAACACCCACTTATTTTCTTTTAAATTTTTTATTTTAATATACGAGCCACATTTTAACGATCAACCCAAGATACCCTTTTTAACCGTGAACTAGTGTATAGGTTACAATGAAATTTCACGATCTTCTCTCTCTTTTTCCTTTTCTCTCTCTCTCTCTCTTTTTTGCTCTCACGAACCCCCATTTTTTTTTAACTTGCACATTGTAATTTCTCCCACATAGATTTTGACTTGATATGGAAAGACCCGCTTCATAATGTGTGCCAGACATTTACGTGCTCTCAAGTTTCGGGACCGTTAACTTTAGAAGCAACAACAACAAAAAGTCTTACGTACACATTCCTGTTCCCCTTTACCACATATATCTCTGTATTTTGTTCTCGCTAGATACAAATAAATATCAATTTGTTTTCATTAACTGACATCGTATTGGTAACTTCTTTGAATGTAACGAAATGACAATAGATCGAGATTTTCAATAGTATAAGAATTTAGTTGTTTTTGTTTTTTGACAGTGTTACAAACAAATGTAATAATGCCATTAAGATTGTTGTTTTTTTATTTAGACCGCGTCTAAAAGGAAGGAATTTGTGATATTTTATACATTCTTTATTTGTAGACTGCGGCCTTTTGGGGGAAATATCGAAAATAAAATAAAAGCTTGTATTTTTTTATCAATAGCAGTCGTTAGGTTGCAAATCTGTCAAAGCCAGTTCTTAGTGATCATCTAGAATTTATTCTAGAAGGTAAAAGGAACCTGTGTACGAAATTTCATGAGGATCTGTACGATAGTTAAAGATATTTCCTGATCAATGAATCAATGATTGTATCCAGCAGGAGTGTCAGCCATGTTCATAGACGTGTCTGTGCAGGCGCTAGAAGGAACTGTGAAAGCTGAGTATGGAGCCTTAGTCTGACTCTCTGGCACCCCCGAAAGTAACGTGCTAATGGGACCCTGCCACGGGAAAAGACCATACTCTCGGCTGGATTGTTACAAATGCAAGTGAACTTATAACAAAACTCAATGTCTTAGACCGTGGCTTGTCAGATCATTTTCTTGTCCACTTTGAAATGCGCCTATCAATAACAAAAAAGGCCCAAGAAAAATGTGACTTCCCTTTAACTTAAAGCCATAGACAAAGACTCCTTCAAAATGGACGTGACCTCTTAGCTGTTGCAACATAGCAATACGGACGTTCTGAGAAATTACAATTCTTGCTTGAAAAAGTTGCTGGATAACCATGCACCGCTTCCAAACAAATCAAAGGGCGAAGCCGAAGTGTACAGCTAGTCTCTATATAAAATGCGAGAAAACTAAAACAACAATTATTGAAAATACAAAATATGCAAACTTTGATAAAGCGAATAATAATCCAATTGTTTAAATTTAAGTACCATTCATATATCATTGCTTAACTACCGGCAACACTATAATGAAGCTTGGTATGTAACTACCGCCACAAATAACGTCACACAGGCAAACTACACTATTCAGTTAACTTTTTAGTTGACGAAGTCATTTATAGTGTACAAAATCATGGGAAACATTTCACACTAAATCCCATTAAAGTCGACAATCTGCTAAATAGTCTCGTTATTTCTTAGGGTATTCTCTCTTCATCCTCTTTCTCTCTCACATAAACATTTTCCTACTTCCCGTTTCTCTTTTTCTTCCATGTCACTCGCTCACTTGTCTGTTTGTTTGTTTGTACTTTTGTTTCTTCCTGTCTGTATGTTATTTATTTTCCTTTTCCCATCAAATTTAAATATTTTCTTTTCTCTCTGTCTCTCTACCCTGTATATCTATCACTATGTTATATATTTTCCTTCTCTTATCCTTGTCGTATCACTAGTGGAACGTTCGCAAACTCATTATAATGATAGATTTTAAATAATTGATACAATGTATAGATATAATTCTCTTCATGACTCATCCATTCCTGACACTAAGAAGTCATGGAAGGATCACTCTTTTATTTATGTAAGTCGAACTAGCAGCTAAAAAAAAGGGGGGGGGGGGGGGAGCGCAAGTAGTATTTAGCCGTCACTAAATAGCAGGGCCGGAGTGAACCATTGTAGGGCCATATGCGAAACGGATTTCGCGGGGCCCAGTTGGGTAGGTGTCAGGGGGAGGTATGGCGAGAATGAATATGTTACTTTGATATTTTGGTATGATAGTGATATCCCCTCATTTATGTACTCCAAGGTTAGGAATGTGAATAGTTTTGCCCGTGTTATGAACTGAATGATTTAGTCTTCATTGACTGTAAGACAGAGTGTGTCCAGTCAGTGCCCAGTCCAGGAGCTTGGACTGTCGTGTTTTTTTTATTTATATTTCATGGATTATTAAAGTATTATTTGCATTCAGTGAAATCTCGAGTTGGAGTTGACATTTATTAAGTAATAATTGTTCTTATTGAAGTAACCCCTAATGAGCAACCAAGCCAAAGCAAGTCTAGCAACAAAAACAGAACCCCGACAGTAGGGATACGGTTATTACGTGAAAATTATGAGTTTGTATTAGAAAATAAATTCGTCCTTGCATTTTTGTCATTTTTTGCTACGTACAGAAATACTTGACGAGCCTTACGTGTAGCGAAGTCATACCGTATATCATAAAAATTATGTTTTCTACATAGTTGCTCAGTAGCAACAATTACCAGATGTTTCAATCTATCTTCGAGAATTGTTGACGTCAAGTAATTATTCTTTAGTTTGAGGCGCGAGAAGCTTATTTCACCAGATTCCACACGTACGGGTATTGTATAATGCCGTTTTTTAAAATCGCGCGTAGGATTGGCGTTTTCCATACTGACACCCTAAAATGACAATTTTGTTTATTTTTTAGGAGATTTTTATGAGTTTTCAAAAGATGTAATAATTTCCGGAAATTTCCTGGACTTTTTCGTATATTTTGCAATTTCAGGAGATTTCCAGGAGCTCCTGGTAAATCAAGAGGCCGCGGAAAATTAGTTATAAGTTATAAAATGGTTTAATTTAATAATTTACACCTAAGATTAGCCTTGGGCCTAAGAAAATGCGGGGCCCACTGCGGTCGCAAAGGTTGCAGTACCCTAAGGCGGCCCTGTAAAATAGCGGCGTATGCCTTAGACTAGTTACTAATATAAACTTTATTTAAAAAGCATTATTTTTATATTGTTCTCGTTTTCACTCTTAAGGATTATTTTGTCATAAACTAGAAAACGCTTTCACGATCAGTTCTGATATTGAAGTAGAGTCTCGGTGGAGAGGGCTTAAATTTACGTCTGTTCGAACAGTAAATAAGGTGAAAGAGAAAAAAAATTCCATAAAAGGTTCAAACAGAACGTAGAAAGGTTTTACTTTTATTGTAGACAGACACTAATTTTAATACTAAGATAATCCAGTATAATTAGGTTCCCTGTAATACTCCACGATTGTCTGCCGCTGTATCCCCCCCCCCCCCCCCCCACAAATATGTCTCGTTTTTTGTTTATTTCTTTTGAAATATAAAATCAGTTTTAAGTTTTCTAAACAGAATGACAAATGATCAATAAAACAATACCAATAAATTTACTTCAAGTATAAGACAATATTTATTAATTATTATATGCATTTAGAAAAGTCTACGACGATATTTAACCAGCCGAGACAGAGCTATATCCAATGTGTCTTCAATAGAAAATAAAATAAAACATTTTCAGGACCAGGGCGTGCTCTAGCAAATAAACACGTGTTACTCATATTGACCATATCAGCAGTAACTTACTTCCTCACTTGAGATCAAACTGACGTACGACTACATCAATAAACTCGTCCCATTTCCTTTGCCATTTCGTCATAGCCTCTGCCTTCTCTTCATCTGTCATCGTGCTGTACCTGATGTCCAGTATAAGAAAAAAAACGGGATCAGAAAAAAGCAATTGAAAAAGTTTCTAATACTAAAGAAATATTAGGAAAATGAGCTGGTCTGTAGAGCAAGAAAATGTATCTTCAGGGTAAGTGAAGTGAGTCTTTGGGACAAGTGAGCCTGTAGAAAAGGTGTGTGAGTTTATGGAACAAAAGAGCCTCTAAAAAAAGTTTATAGGACATATAAGCCTTTAGGAAAAGTCAAGTAAGTTTATGGGACAAGTGAGCCTGTCGAAAAAGTTAAGTGGGTTTATAGGACAAGTGAGCATGTAGAAAATGTGTGTGAGTTTATAGGACAAATGAGACTCTAGAAAAAGTGTTTGAGTTTATAGGACAAATGAGCCTGTAGGAAAAGTGAAGTGAGTTTATAGGACAAGTGAGCCTGTAAGAAAAGTGTGTCAGTTTATAGGACAAGTGAGCCTGTAGGAAAAAAGTTTGTGAGCTTATAGAACAAGTGAGCCTGTAGAAAAAAGTTTGTGAGTTTATAGGACAAGTGAGCCTGTATAAAAAGTAAAATGAGTTTAAAGGACAAGTTAGCCTGTAAAAAAAGTGTGTGAGTTTATGGGACTATTGAGCCTGTAGGAAAAGTCAAGTGAGTTTATGGGACAAGTAAGCCTGTAGGAAAAGTAAAGTGAGTTTATGGGACAAGTAAGCCTGTAGGAAAACTGAAGTAAGTTTATAGGACAAGTGAGCCAGTAGAAAAGGTTTGTGAGTTTATAGGACAAATGAGCCTGTATGAAAATTGAAGTGAGTTTATGGGACAATTGAGCCTGTAGGAAAAGTTAAGTGAGTTTATGGGACAAGTAAGCCTGTAGGAAAAGTGATGTGAGTTAATGGGACAAGTAAGCCTGTAGGAAAAGTGAAGTAAGTTTATAGGACAATTGAGCCAGTAGAAAAGATTTGTAAGTTTATGGGACAGGTAGACCTCTAGGAAAAGTGTGTAAGTTTATGGGACAAGTGAGCCTGTAGGAAAAGTGTGTAAGTTTATAGGACAAGTGAGCCTGTATGAAAAGTGAAGTGAGTTTATGGGACAAGTAAGCCTGTAGGAAAACTGAAGTAAGTTTATGGGACAAGTGAGCCTGTGTGAAAAAGCCTAAAGGAAAAATTTTATGTAAATAGGACAACTTAGCCTGTAAAAAAAGTTTGTGAGTTTATAGGACAAGTGAGCCTGTAGAAAAATTGAAGTTAGTTAATAGGACAAGTGAGCCTGTAGGAAAAGTGTGTAAGTTTTATAGGAAAATAGAGCCTGTAGAAAAAGTGAAGTAAGTTTATAGGACAAATAAGCCTGTAGAAAAAGTGAAGTGAGTTTATAGGATAAGTGAGCCTGTATGAAAAGTGAAGTGCGTTTATGGGACAATTGAGTCTGTAGGAAAAGTCAAGTGAGTTTATGGGACAAGTAAGCCTGTAGAAAAAGTGAAGTGACTTTATAGAACAAGTGAGCCTGTACGTAAAATGTGTGAGTTTATAGAACAAGTGAGCCTGTAGGAAAAGTGAAGTGAGATTATAGGACAAGTGAGCCTGTAAGAAAAGTTTGTCAGTTTATATGACAATTGAGCCTGTAGGAAAGGTGTGTGAGTTTATGGGACAAGAGAGCCTGTAGAAAAAGTAAGTAAGTTTATAGGACAACTGAGCTTGTAGAAAAGTGAAGTGAGTTTATAGGACAAGTGAGCCTGTAGAAAAAGTAAAGTAAGTTTATGGTACACTTAAGCCTGTAGAAAAAGTGAAGTGACTTAATAGAACAAGTGAGCCTGTAAGTAAAATGTGTGAGTTTATGGGACAAGAGAGCCTGTAGAAAAAGTGTGTGAGTTTATAGGACAAGTGAGCCTGTAGAAAAAGTGAAGTGAGTTTATGGAACAATTAAGCCTGTAGAATAGGTGTGAGTTTATAGGACAAGTAAGACTTTAGAATAGGTAAGAGTTTACAGGAGTAACTTGCCTGTAGGAGAAAAGTTGTATGTTTATAGGACAACTGATCTTGTAGGAAAAAGTTAATGAGTTTATAGGACAAGTGAGTCTGTAGGAAAAAATTTTTTGAGTTTAAAGGACAAGTGAGCCTGTATGAAAAGTGAAGTGAGTTTATAGGACAAGTGAGCCTGTAGGAAAAGTGAAGTGAGTTTATAGGACAAGTGAGCCTGTAGGAAAAAAGTTTGTGAGTTTATAGGACAAGTAAGCCGAAGTAAAAGTGTGTGAGTTTATAGGACAAGTGAACCTGTAGAAAAATTGAAGTGAGCTTATAGGACAAGTAAGCCTGTAGAATAGGTGTGAGTTTATAGGACTAGTGAGCCTGTAGGAAAAAAGTTTGTGAGTTTATAGGACAAGTGAGCCTGTAGGAAAAGAGTTTGGGAGTTTATAGGACAAGTAAGCCTGTAGAAAAAGTGAAGTGAGCTTATAGGACAAGTGAGCCTGTAGGAGAAATGAAGTGAGTTTATAGAACTAGTGAGCCTGTAGAAAAATTGAAGTGAGTTTATAGGACAAGTGAGCCTGTAGAAAAAGTATGTGAGTTTATAGGGCATGTGAAGTGAATCTCTGGGGGGAAGTAAAGTGACCCATGTGGCATTGGAAGTTGTGAATAGAGCAAGTAAAATTGTCACTATATATCAAGGGAAAAGTTAAGTACGTACATAGAGGCAACTATTGACTACGTGTACAGAAACATTAACTTTCTCAACTACGATCTAACAATTCGTTCCTATGTTCTCATAGACTGTCTGAGCGCATTATGTTTGTTAACAGGGCTACATGAAGTAAATTATTATTTTTTTATTTTTTGTATTTTAAAATAATATTATTATTAACACAATGTCAACGTACGTGATTGAGTTGATGGCCAGTTGCTTGAGAAGCCTCAGGTCATCGTGAACTGCTCCCAGAGCCATGAAGGCCATGTAGAAATCATGAGACAGCGGTCCGGCGAGCCAGGATGCTGGGTCGTCAGAACTGATGACCACAGGGGCTCCTATAGCAAAGAGATAGGCGCCAGGATGATTGCGTAGATCATTGACAAGACCAAGAACCTTAAACATGTAGATGAAAATCTTTTTTAACAACACACTTTAGATGCAATTGTACAATTGGTATCTATACATTCAAACATTGACAACTTTGAACACAGAAGTACTTATTAGTTTTCAACAAACAGGATATAGTATCACACATTTGGTCTGAGAAGAAATTCTTGGTGGTCTCAATCAATTTAGATTATGAAACCTTTATTCTTGAGTTGATTATTAGCTTTTCGGGTACTGGACGTGGTATCACTAAATATAGCTTCAGGACAGGCTTATATGTACTGCTTCAGGATAGGGTTGTATGTACCAAGATCGAGAGATATTTGCTGTGGATTGTCTTGTGCTTAAGGGCAATATAGTTTTTTTTTGCCTGTTAAAAAAAATTGATCGTAAACATTCGATGCATTAGTTGCCAATGATCCAAATGGCCTATGATCTCTATAATAAAATAGAGCAGTGAGATTCATAACAAATGAATATTCACATTTGACTAGAGTAACACCTATAGTAAAATCACTAAATTTAGAAAGCCTTCAGGACAGAAGACTCAAAAGTAAAGTAGCAATTATACATAAAACACTGAACCATAATCTTCAAATACAAAAACAAAATTTAATAAAATACTCTGGAAGACACAAAGATAAAGGCACATTCCTCGTCCCATATGCTAGGACAAATTTGTACAAATACTCCTTCTTCTTTAGTGCTATTAGAGCATGGAATGGGTTGCCTGAGCTAGCCAGGAAAACCAGTTACTTGGCAAAATTTAAGTCATTGGTTAATATGCATGACTAAATGCATGACGCGTAGGACATAATCATCTTCTTTTTTGAAGTAACGTCTGTATTATATAAGATATCATCGGTCGACTAGACAGAAACAGGTTGAAAATTGTAAAAATGAGCTGTTTTATACTATGGAATATTAGGATTAAGTCCATAACCGTCTGTCACAGCCTAGTTCTTGTTGTAGGCGCAAATGTCGTGTGTTGTAGATACCTCTAGTAGATACTTTAATATTCGTTGTCTTATTCATTAAATACTTTCACTCGCGCACTAGATTTGCTAGTGCGTGAGAACACTAACATACTGAACTCTCTGATTACAACCTTTAAAATAAGTAATAGACTCAGTAGTAGCAGACATGGTTTTTATTACATATAATAATGAATCATAAAAGATATTAGCAAGTCCAGCCATCAAGAAATATTCACAAAAACATAGTGCATTATAATCCAATGAAATACTTCAGATATGACATATACTCCAAAAATAAACCTTAATATCTCTACATTACTACACTGGACAAGATATCCAAATATACCTCTCTCTACGAGAGTCCAAGATCAACTGAGGTGTCCACCTCGTGGTCAGCTTCGGACCAAACAAAATCTCGTGCGAACTGCACGGAATGGTTCAGTAATTACTAGTCACCAAATATTACAGGGGTTCTAAAACTGATGTGACACCGTCCTTCTCCGATGGAAGGGAAGGCCGATGAAACTAAAATCTCAACCATTATCCTCAAAAATAATTAAACTTTCAGGTAGTGTTGTCTGTTGGGAGTTTATTGTTTTGTGTAATTTTTTTTTAAATTTCAAATTTATGTTAATAGGGAATCTGTGTGTGAAATCTTATAGGCGTTGTGCACCTAGTTTTGAAATGTTCAGTTCGATGTGTTTCACTAGTTCAATCCAATGCTTACATTACCTGGTTAGATATCGGATTTAACTCAACGGCTATATGCTTCTTCAGGACAGCCTCTAGGACCTTAGGATGGTGGTACACTCCATAGCCATGACCTATACGGCTAGCATTCATCAGTACTGAATCTACCAAGTTGAAATCTACCCACTGTGTCCAGTCTGAAAGACAGAGAAACAGCGAGAGAATGATCATTTACCTATAAGTAACATAGTCATCGCTTAGGACCCCATAGAAATATTTAGCTCTAAATGACAATAACAGGACCAACAAAATGCGTAAAAGAGCCTCATACCACAAACAGCTTAGAGAGTCTATGCAAGTGTAAATACGTATAAGTTAAGTTGTCCCAGGTGTAGGTTAAACCAATGTTTCTCAAACTTTTACCAGTGGCGAAAAAAAATCGTCTAAAGTCTAGACTATTAAAGAGACAGCAAGATCCCTCTCCAGTCAACAAAGGGATCTGGGGAACGCTGCAAGCTCTTCGAGAGGGTGACAGCAGAAACTAAAGCAATCAGGAAGGGTTATCTAGGAGGTTTCCGTGCTGCTTTTTTAAAATCACTATTTAAAAAATAAAAGTAAAAAAACAAAAACAAAAAAAAGTGTTTACGAAGTGTTATTATGTTAAATACTTTGGATCAGTATGGTAATTATATTTAAAATAGAATTGAACCAACAATAATAAGTCTGTGCGGTTAGAAATAATTTTACCAATCTTTTTTGTTTAACGTTATTTCATGCTTTTAGCTTTCTCAAAACGCTATAATCGTATCACTAATCTGGATTACTACCACTTATCTGGATTACTATCACTTATCTGGATTTCTATCACTTATCTGGATTACTATCACTTATCTGGATTACTATCACTTATCTGGATTACTATCACTTATCTGGCCCAGTTAGGCAAAACGGGGGAGGGGGGAATGAAAGGGATAACTGGGTAAAATACAGCATAATAATAAGGCTTGTCTTCGAGTCCCAAGATCAGTGAGGAATGCAGTATTTCCCGTAGCTGTGCAGCCCCCAACTGTGACCTACATATTTTGTCACATTCAGTTTCAGTCTAGTACAATTTCTTTCACATGTTCGAGATACCAAAAAAAATAATTAATTACCAATAGTAAATGAGCTAATTGTTTCTATTTTTGTTAAAACTGATTTTTGTGTTGTCAGGAAAAAAAATATTTCAGCTTGATCCGAGATTGGGTGTGGGAGAAATAATGTATACAAACTTTTTACCAGACAGACAGAGTGAGTTGATATTAGCTTTGTAAAAATAGAAGGTTTTATACTTATTTATTATTATGGTTACAAATGTTCTCGAACGACTTTCCACTTAGCTTAATACATTTCTGTATAAAACAAAATTAAGTTATTACGACAAATAGATTAACTCATTAATTAATTTTAAATTTATGTGCTGTTATCAACAATGAATAAATTGTGCAAGCATGGAAACTGAGAAATAATATGTTTAAGATTCCACCCTTTAAAAAAAAAAAAATTTATTTTGGAAATAATATTCCTCTAAGCTCCAAATATACACTCTTGCACAAGTTAAAATTATGGCTAATTGACGAAAATGATGAGAAATTAAAACACGTGCACACGCATAACTGATGGGTCACGAGGGTTCATTGGCAATAATAGAACCCATACAATAATAGGATGTCAAGTGACAGCAATAATATCTGAACAAACTGAAATCCAAAATGTAATGATATAAAACTTTTGTTCTTTCCCCCCAAAAAATATGTTTGAACATAAAGATGCACAATTTTCATGTTACATACTATTCAAAGCAGGTGGTGGGGATTTTTTCTCCCCTGCCCACCACCCCACGGCAAAAAAAATTTATGTGTGTTTGCGTGTGTGTGAGTACATAATTAATCTTTATTACATTTTGACGATTTCATTCTTTCTAAAGAGCTCACAGCGCTCCCCCAGCGCGGGGCGGAGCCCCGCCGCCAACCAATATTTCCGGTTTAAAAGCCAACAGAATGCATATTCTGAGGTATCTGCAGAGCATTATACTGCTATTAAAAATTTTAATTTTAAAAAACCTTATCTACTATTCTTACTGACTTAGATCCTCCAGCGTTGATCGGCTCATTGGGCTGCAAGCTGCTTCCCAAAAACTGTCACAAGCAATGTCTATAGCCTCTTCCCACCTGCTCTGAGGACCTCCATGAAAGTGTAGCGCCAAGTTGTACTAGGATGTCCTTGTTTGAGCTTTCCTCGTAATGACCTCTATATCATCGCAACTCTTATTATGCGTAATTCATTTTGTCGGAGAACATGTCCCGCAAACCTCATGTGACCCTCTGTCACAACCTTGCTAAGGGGTCGACTCCCAGTTCGGCTTAGGAATTCCTTGATTTAGACCCGATCTCTATAACTGACTCCTAAAATTAGCCATCTTTGTTGAGCCACATTTAGTCTTTTAAAAATTTCGGCAGATGACTATTCACTGCACTTTATTAATGTAGCCCAGCCACTGGCAGAAATTTGTAACCTCTATGGCTACACTCTTGGAATTAGGTGACTGTAGTTTGCTTTAGATTTTATATCAAAAGGGGAATTTTCATCGTCAAAATAATTTTTTGGTTGGTTTTAGACTAAAAAATCTGTGAAGTTTTTTTTTTAAAGTCAAAACCCCATTAGCTATGGTCATAGAATTTGGGGACTTTAGTTTGCTTTAGAATAAAATTAAAGAGAGAGGTTTTCAACTTCAAAACTCTCTGTATGGGGGTATTTAAACTCAAACCATCAGGAGAGTTTTAAACTTTAAAAAAAGCCCTCTGGAGGAGGGGGTTTAAACTTAAAACCCCTTATGGCTTGGCTACGCTCATAGAATTTGAGTGTGTAATTTGCTTTTTTTATTGAAGAGATGGTTTTTAGCTCTAAACCCCGCTGGAGGGGACTTTTAAACACAAAACCCCTTTTGGTTACGCTCATAGAATCTGGTGACTGGTGTATGGATAGTCTTATACTGACGGGAGGTTTTTATTGTCAATTTTGGAGGGGGCTTTAAAATCAAAATCTCCCTTAACTATGCTCTTGAAATTAGAGGATTTTCGTTTGCATTTTTTGTTTGTTTTTGTTTGATAGAAGAGGGAATTTCACTGCAAAACCCAATGGTCACGAGTTTTACACTCAAAACCCCCTTGTCTGCGCTGGGGAAAGAGATGGTATATTATTAAAATCTCACCTAAAATAATAGAATCATTTCATTTCGGGGGGGGGGGGGGTTCCCCCCTGGCTACGCCCATGATTCAAAGGGAAACATTAAATAAACATATTAAATGTGTTAAAACTTTTAGAGTCAAAGCATCTTCAACCATTCAACGGCATCGCCTTAACGTCCTGTTTCAGTGGACAAGATTCCACCTAGACAGACAGAGTTGATAGAAGTTATGCGTAAAAAAAAACAAGTTAGTGATAACTTAGTGCTTTTTTTTAAATAGCATACCAGTTTCGCCGGCGTGAAAAAAGTACGGAAGACGAGATTGGTTATCTTTCAGCAAATCATCTGCAAATTCTACGGTCCAATGGTTGATGTCTTCTTGTGAGAGTAAATCAAATCCTTTGATCAGATTCGGATACTTTTTCATCAACTCCAACGTTTTGTTGACTATATCTCTTTGATTAGTTGCTGACCTGCAAATGAAATTCGGCTCTCTTTATGTTCATGTACATGAATCAAGAGTTAAAAGTGTGTGTGTGTGTGTGTGTACATCTTTATTTTCATTCCCTTACAAACCTACTTCCCAAATGAAGTAACGAGCTAGTACATTTAAGTTCTCACTTAGTGTCTCATCTGACGCCAAGGTCTCAAGTCATGTGTAAACATAAAAAAAAAAGATAATTAACTTACGATAGAACTTATGACATACACCTACCTTCGCCCGCCTATAATAAGTTTCACTCCAATAAAATCTGCATATTTTGATTTAAAGTTGTCTACAAAATTCTGGTGTTGGATAAGAAACTCCTCTGACTGAAATTGCAATGTTAGTGGAACTCTTTAAGAATGAAAAACAGTTTTGGTTCCTACGTGTTTATATAGGCCATGCTCGTTGATTTTACCAGTAATATATTTAATATCTTAGAGGAAAAGTATACATTCAATAAGCTTATTTTACACAGACTAGGTGATATGTAATATTTTAAAAATCTTTTCTTTTACTAGCTTTAACATGTACTTCTTAGATTAGGTAAAGGTGCCCATTTCAGAATTTACAATCCATGAGGCTGACGATGTAAAGGTCATCTGTTTCTTTGGCCGACGGATAAGGAGGGTGCCATGGGGCCAACACAACGACCAGCTAATCTCAGGTACCCATAAGAGTTGAATGGACTTAGAGACTTCCTAAAATCGGTCGTGTATGACGCTGTTATAATTACCGTTGATGTGGTCTTGATTTCTATGTATTGCACACCATCCTCGTAAAACTCTTTGAGAGCTTGTTCGAAGTACATTCTAAACAAAAGAGAAACAAAACATGAACAGGAGAGTGGGTGTCACTAAGTAAGGAAGATTATGTGTTTATGTTAATAACTTGGCTAGTTACACGACCTAGATAACAGTGTTTCTAACAAAAAAATAAATGATAGCGTTGTCTTAGCTGGGCTAATGACCTTGTAATGTAATGAAAAAGAGAAGAAAGACAATTTCGGTTTAGTTTGGCATAAGTAATAAGAATATGTCTACAAACCAAATGTAGGTAATGAAAGCTCAATAAAGCTAGCTAGTTTAGTTATCTTTTGTTGGAGACAGTATCTCGTAGATAATTTTTATATGTTTTGTGTACCTAATTTTTTTAATGGCGAAAACACTGCAGAGGTTATCACTCCATCCTGCATGTGGGTCTGGGTCAGTGCTGCACGTTCTCCCACGAAGGTAGGTGTCGGAGCCCAGGTCCAAATATTTTCCTCATTTGGAGCTTTAAAAATTCGTTCTCCTGGCAAAGAAAACAGCCCAGCGACTGTTTTTCCTATACAAACTCAATAGCTATATACTAAATAAGAAGATCTTAGATAATTGTTACGGCGTGACTCTTCTAAATCTGCTAACATACGGAATAACTTGTTGGCAAGGCAACGCTTCATCTAAACTGTTGAGCCGCCTAGAATTAACTATAAAAAGGGCATATAAATCACACGCACAACATTACCATATTTGAATGAACGTTATGAACAGAGATGTCGAAGAAAAATCGGAAAAATCTTGGAAGACAACAGCCAGCCGCTCCATCATAACTACGTCAAGTCGTCGCGAAGTGGGCGTTTACTGTCAATCAAGAAAAGAACAGAGCGGTACAAAAACTTTCGTACCTTACTCGGTCAGACTATATCAGTCATTGGTAAGGAAACATGTAAAGGACCCAGATGCCTAGGTGTAATCGCTGAATGAACTCTTTATGTTGTGTCTGTTCTATTATGTGTATGTTTCTGTTGTGTTGTCTTTATATGAGAAAAGACTCCTTGTAATCACAACAAATTTCCATATGGATCAATAAAGCAGTCTCAGTCTTAGTCTTAGTATCAGTCTTAGTCTCAGTCTTAGTCTTAGTATCAGTCTTAGTCTCAGTCTTTGTTTTAGTCTTTCTTTTAGTAAGTAATAAAAAGTGGTAGGACGGGCCTATGTTGAAGTATTTTCTTGCAATCATACAAACAATTCATCATTTAAAAAAAATATAGATCAAATAAAATGTAATGAAGAAGCAGGAACATTTGGCCAATACTGTCATGAGACGGACATTTGGCCGATACTGTCATGAGACGGACATTTGGTCGATACTGTCATGAGACGGACATTTGGCCGATATTGTCATGAAACGGACATTTGGCCGATATTGGTCATGAAACGGACATTTGGCTGATACTGTTATGAGACGGACATTTGACTGGTACTGTCATGAGACGGACATTTGGCTGATACTGTCATGAAATGGACATTTGGCCGATACTGTCATGAGACGGACATTTGGCCGATACTGTCATGAAACGGACATTTGGTCGATACTGTCATGAGACGGACATTTGGCCGATATTGTCATGAAACGGACATTTGGCTGATACTGTTATGAGACGGACATTTGACTGGTACTTTCATGAGACGGACATTTGGCTGATACTGTCATGAAACGGACATTTGGCCGATACATCATGAGACGGACATTTGGACGATACTGTTATGAAATGGACATTTGGCCGATACTGTCGTGAGACGGAATTTGGCCGATACTGTCGTGAGACGGACATTTGGCCGATACTGTCATGAGACGGACATTTGGTCGATACTGTCATGAGACGGACATTTGGCCGATACTGTCATGAGACGGACAATTGGCCGATATTGTCATGAAACGGACATTTGGCCGATACTGTTATGAGACGGACATTTGGCTGATACTGTCATGAGACGGATATTTGGCCGATACTGTCATGAGACGGACATTTGGCTGATACTGTTATGAGACGGACATTTGAACTACATATGGATGACTGGCTGATCGTACTCTCTGGGCTTACATTCGATGGAGTCGTGTTGGGACCCTGGAATGTAATCATCTTCAAATCTGAAGGAACATCCGAAACATGTGAAACAAAAAATCTTAAAATTTCTTGTTTAAAAACCATTGATGTGGTTATAACTGCAGAGCTACCAAGTGAAAGCGGTATACACTTTTAAAGGTCTTAATTAGAAAATGAAATGATTTTTCCTTACAATATTTTAATTCGGCCATGTTTTCATTTGGTTAATTTTCAAATATAGATTTTATAACTACATTAAAAAAATTTATTCTATTAAAAAAAAGCAGTCAAGGTCGCGGTACCCTTATGCTTGAGAAACGCTGTGAATTTAAACTGTCACTACTTAGACTAACATTAAATTCTTATTTAGTTTTTCGGTAATATGGTTTTAGGAACATGTCATACATTAAAATGTATTCAAACCATTATAACTTTAGGGAGAGTTTATGCAATTACATGTGCTCCATTGACACTAAACAATTATAAAGCTTTGGCATTGATATATCTTTTAAATATTGTTTTAAAAAGGGTGTTTTGCACATTTAATTTAAACAAGAAAAACAGATGTTATAGTGTTAGTATTCAATCTTAATCACTAATGAATGTCAGATTTCAAAAAATGAACATTTGTTTTGCTCACTACTTACCCCCTTCCTTTCCAAGAAGACTCCTGGCTAAGCGAATGTATAGATGTTTGACATTTAATAATATTCAAATGATAAACCTTGAGATCAAGGCTTTGAAAAAATGTCCCTGAACATTAAATTATTTAACTTCTGAATCATAATTTTCAATTACAGAAATACCCGAAAAGTATAATTTCTTTGCTGTGAAAAATTATTTTTAAAAAAAGTACCAGAGTTTTTCCCAGTGTGGCCAACGAGCTAATAAGTCTTTTCTTAAATTTTAAGGAAAATCTTTAGAGCCGTTTTCGAGACCCGTGTCCAGTTTTTTGACCCAAACAACCATAAAATCCCCGGTTCCACGTAGTGATGTGTTGAATAGAGATCTATAATACGTTTCGCTTTCAGTAGCAAGACACAAAATATGGCAAAATCAGATTAAGAAAAGATATTGTATTTGTCCAAACCAATGAAAATTCATTTTGACTACAATTGTTGCCCTCAGCATTGCAACTATTAGAGAAATGATCAAAGTGCAAATACAATAATTATAAAAACAACAACAACACACACACACTCACACACAAACTCACACACTCACACACACTTACACACAACAATCAGCGCTTGATGAATTGGGACTTTGTGTACATCTAGGTGACAACAAAGCACCTGAAAGTAGAAATAAATTACATTTTTTAAATCTTCTGTTCCAGCCTTAACGAAGAGGCGCCGACCATTTTGTCCAGATGCGATGTAGCTGTGATTTAATGCGAGAAGATTGTCTTTAAGAATTTTTTAAATATTTTAGACCAAACATCTTTCCTAAAAAGTTGTGCAGCTCTTTTAGTTTTGAAGATGTAAACAGTCGGAACGTATGAACAGTCCCCACAAAAGTATTATCGGTGTTTCCTTATTCGGGGGCCGTGTACAAGGGCGGAGACGTTTCCCTGTTGCATTTGATGCTCAGAAGGTCCAAAAATATTCATGGATATCACACTATGTATCAAATAGCAACAATAGAATTGATGTTACTAGATATATCTAGACCAGAAAAGAAATTGTTTATCTAAAGTCTAAAACCCAATACAAAATGCTATTTTAATGACATTGTTATCACTTCCAAATTCTTTTGTTTAGTACGCTTATTTCTGGAAGGAATGAAAAGTCTTGTTCTTTATATTTACCTGCATAGTGGATTTAAATAGTGCTGAAATTAACATATTAAGATTTTGTTTTTAGACTTTAAGACAAATGCTGAGGAGGCAGATAGAAATTAAAACTATGTCCGTGTTTCAAATGGGTGAGCTCAGTATGTACCATAATATTACATAGAGCTTATACCATCAAGCATCACTCATAATATCCTTATGCACACCGTAGAATCAAGCAATTTGGAAGAAGCAAAATACTCCATATTAATATGCACATATATAAAATCCATCAGACCCCTTGGAATCAAGCAATTTAGAAGCAAGCAAAATATAGTTTCAATGCATTTAAATTATACGTTTAGAAAACCTGACTAACAGTAATGTTTTGGTGTCTTCATAAGACATGGAGTGTTTTTATGTTTTCAGAAGACGTTTGCATGAAATACTCCATTTCTTGTGCTCTGGTGTCTTCATTAGACAATAACCTGTAGTTTCCGTGCATCTTTAGAAGACTATTAGTGCTTTGATCTTTTCAGAAGACTATTAAATATAATATAGTATGGTGTCTTAATGAGACATTTTTATGGTGTTCTGGTATCTTTATTGTCTTCAAAAGACATCTATCCATGGCACTGAGATATCACCAGAAAGTCAATTACTTGTAGTGCTCAGGTGGTTTCAGAAGAAAGTGAAGGTTGAGATGTCTTCACTCTTTTTCGCTGTTATTATTTTCCTCGTTTCGATAGCATTCTTTATTTTGGTCATTTGTATTTCGCTCTCCTATTAGGATTCAACTTCAACAACTTTTGTGTTTGTTATCAGAGAATGCTATATTTGGTATTGAATTATTGGAGAATGCATGCTCTGTTTTACGCAACACAAATTTAAGTTTATAAAATCAAAATCAATTTAGTTTAATGGAGATCACATGAACGTTGGCCATGGGAGAGAAAGAGATAAGAAAGCAATTATTTAGAGTGTTCAGATGTCTTCAGAATTCAGAAGACAATTACCTGTAGTGTTCAGATGTCTTCAGAATTCAGAAGACAATTACCTGTAGTGTTCAGATGTCTTCAGAATTCAGAAGACAATTACCTGTAGTGTTCAGATGTCTTCAGAATTCAGAAGACAATTACCTGTAGTGTTCAGATGTCTTCAGAATTCAGAAGACAATTACCTGTAGTGTTCAGATGTCTTCAAAAGTCCACCAAGTGACGTAAAGTAGTTACGAAATTTCTTCCAGACATCGTTCACAGTTGGGTAGGCAAGAAATGGATCCTCGCTCCATATCGACATCTCGTAGATCAAACTGTATAAATAACAAAATATATTTAGATTTTTTCTTTAGTCAAAAATCATCGAACTGCATTGCACTTTTTGATTTACAATTTTAGAGAAAGAACTTTAAACAGCAAATCATAAGATTCGAACCTCTCATCAAATTGTTTGGGATCTTGTGCTCTTGCTCTCAGATCAGACACCAAGGTCCAATCTTAAAACAGAAAGAAATTACTTGTCTTTTGAACTGAATATATTGTCATAACGGGTTGAAATTAAGAGTTTACATAAATCTTCTACCTTGGTCAGATCTAGAGCTTACCAGATCCTGGGTGTTGAGAGGCGTAAGTGTACAATCTGGTTGGGTAGGATCCATTCTCTACACGGGTGTACACATCTGGGAGGTACGTGAAAGTCTTGATGACCCAGTCTATGGATGTCATAGCTGTGTTGTGGATGTGGAGAACACCGCCTGCGTGCCCATTGCAGAAGTTGTAGTAATAAGTTTGGTGTATGACAGTGATGCCCCAAACACGGCTCGACCCGAGGGCCAGATCTAGCCCTCGACGTGGTTTCATTAGGCCCGTCGAAACGTCAGTGCCCCCCACTCCAAAAAAAGGTTGAAAAATGTATCGTTACCTAAGTTAGGGTCTCGACTTTCTCTCTGGATTGGTATCATGACATTTAAAATGTGTAGGTTTATGAAATGGGAGAGCCGAAAAAACTATTACACTAAAGCTAGAATTTACCAGGACAAGTGAAAGGATCTTTACATTTTTGTTAAACGTGATAATAATCCAACATATTAGTTTTATTAAGAAAGTGTGGCTGTTTTGAAAAAAAATTAACATGTAAACGGCATTATAAAACAAATATGACGTCATTCTTGGTTTGATTTGCGAATCAAAAAATTGTCAGACTAAGCCTAGAGATTGGAGGATTGATGGCAATATTTACCAAAAAGAGGCCAGAAAATGAGTCGTTGGTAAAGATAGCTACAATGTTGCTCACATTTTAAGTAGAGAAAGAAACCCAGATTTAGACTCTTTAAAAAAAAAGATAAACTCCCAATAATTAATATAAGTCCTACATTCAAAGTTTCCAATAAAATTGTTTCAGGTCGATTTCATTTACTTTGGCGTGGGGCTAGCGACCCCACCCTGTAAAATCACAATTGCTACAGAAACGGCAAACTCGACACATAATGAAAACTATACATGCGGCGAGGGCGGCCAAACCCTGATGACGGTGTTGGATCAAAGCCAACTGGAAGTCCAATACCCGATACATGGCAAGCCTTTCAACGCAAGGAAACCGATCCTTGGGATCTGCGAGATGCGGTGGACATCAAGTGGACAAATAATTAATGATGGCAAGACAATAATATATTCAGGACATGATAAGGAGCACATTGGTGGTGTAGGAATCATCATGTCTAAAATAGCAGCTTCAGCGCTAATTGCTTGGAAGCCGGTCAGTGACCGCATCATTACAGCTCGACTCCAAACAAAGCAAATCAAAGTCACTACCATCCAAGCATATGCCCCTACAGAGGATGCAGAAGATACCATCAAAGATAGTTTCTATAACCAACTACAAACCACTCTTGATGAAACACCTACTCACGACCTAGTTCTAATGATGGGAGACTTTAACGCCAAAATCAATCCCAACCGTACTGGCTTTGAATATGTAATGGGACCATATGGCTCTGCAGAAAACATCAGTGATAATGGCGAGCGCTTGATTTCTCTCTGTGCATCCAACAGCCTTTCAATTGGAAACACATATTTTAAGCACAAACAAATACACAAAAAAACATGGCGATCACCAAATGGAGAAACCTTCAACGAGATAGATTACATTTGCATCTCCAAACGATGGAGGTCATCTCTGTTAGACGTGCGGACCCGCAGAGGAGCGGATATCGGCTCAGACCACTACCTTGTCAGTGGCAAATGTAAGCTCCGATTGAAACGCCAACCAAAACGAGCCACACGACCCCGCCCATTTAATGTAGAAAAGCTTAAAGACGGCAATACTGCAGCACAGTTCCAATTGAAACTAACGAACCGCTTTGAGGCTCTTGCAGATATATTGACCCTTGAAGAAGAGTGGGCCAACTTCAAAGATACCACTAGTGGGTGTGCGGAAGAAGTAACTGGAAGGAGGCGAGGTTCATACAAGGAACGGTGGATACAAGACAGAACATGGAAATTGAAAGATGAGAGGAAAGAGGCCAAACGTAGACGAGATCAGAAAAATGAAACACAGGATCGCAGCCTAGCGGAAGAAGCCTATAGGGAAGCAGATCTGAAAGTAAAGAGAAGTTGTCGGCAAGATAAACGGGACTGGATTAAGCAGAAGGGACAAGAGGCACAAGCAGCTGCAAGCAGAAATGACACAAAAACCCTCCATCGTATTGTCCGAGATCTCACTGGAGCAAAGAGTGGACATGGGGCACCGATAAAAGACAAGCAAGGCAAAACTTTGTTAACGAAAGAAGAACAGGATGCAAGATGGGTAGAGCACTTTAAAGAGACCCTTAACCAAATGTCGCCAGACCTAACTTACATATTCAAGGACCCCTCTCCAGACAATGTTCTCAAGGTCAAGACAGACCCAATAACTGCTGAGGAGGTTACCATGGCCATTGCAGTGTTAAAGAATAACAAAGCACCAGGGCTAGACATGATATCAGCAGAAATGCTAAAATATGGGGGACAGTGCATTGTTAACAGAATGACTGATCTCTTAAATCTCTGTTGGCGAACTTCAAAAGTCCCAGAGGACTGGCAAAAGGGAGTGATTGTAAAGCTTCCAAAAAAGGGCAACTTGGCAGACTGCAACAACTGAAGGGGCATTACTCTCCTCTCTGTCCCGGGCAAAGTTTTCAGCACAGTTTTGTTGAGACGGCTTCAACAGTCTGTAGATGAAAGGCTCAGAGAAGAACAAGCAGGTTTCCGAAGAGGCAGATCATGTACAGAACAGATTTTCGTTCTACGAAATATCATAGAACAAAGTCTTGAGTACCAACAACGGCTAACGATCAGTTTCGTGGACTTCAAAAAAGCGTTTGATAGTGTCCACCGAGAATTACTATGGAAAATAGTTAGAGAATACGGTATCCCAGAAAAATTCGTCCAGATTCTACGACACCTCTACAGACAATCTAGTTGCTGCATTAAAACAGAAGAGGGAACAACAGAGTTTTTTACAATCGAGACAGGTGTGAGACAGGGGTGCATCTTATCTCCCTTCCTTTTCCTCCTAGCCATCGACTACATAATGAGGAGAGCAATGAACCAGACTGCCTTTGGTATTCCATGGCATGAACAGATCCGATTGACGGACTTGGACTTTGCTGATGATGTTGCACTACTCGGGGCTACAAATAAATGCATTCAAGAAATGAGGGAGAGCCTAGACAGAGAGGCACCCAAAATTGGCCTCGGCATAAACTTGGATAAGACTAAAATTATGCGAGTGGGATATAAGGCAAAGGGTGTCCCCGTCAGACTTGACGAGTCAAAGCTTGAAGAGCTGGACAAGTTCACGTACCTTGGCAGCATCATAACAAATGATGGAGATGCTTACCATGATGTAGCGTGCCGAATAGGAAAGGCAGGGAGCATTTTCCAAAGGCTGCAGCCAATTTGGACTAGCCAAGCCATTGGACTCGAGACAAAAATACACCTTCTCAACACAATCGTCATTCCAACTGCTACATATGCATGTGAGACGTGGAAGTCATCTGTCAAAATTGAGAAAAGACTAAATGTGGCTCAACAAAGATGGCTGAGACGGATTTTGGGAGTCAGTTACACAGATCCGGTCTCAAACAAGGAAATCCTATGCCGAACTGGGAGTCGAACACTTGGTGAGGTTGTGACTGAGCGTCGCATGAGCGTTGCGGGACATGTTCTACGTCAAAATGAATTACGCACACCAAGAGTTGCGATAACATGGAAGCCAAACAAGGAAAGCGCAAACAGGGACGTCCTCGTATTACTTGGCGACACACCTTCATGGAGGACCTCAGAACAGTGGACACCAGGTGGGAGGAGGCTTCAGACATTGCCAGTGACAGATCTTTATGGAGACAGCTTGCCGCCCAATGCACCGAACGGCGCGGGAGGACCTAAGTCTAAGTCTAAGTCATTTACTTTATGCACATTTTCGGTTATGTGGCCACGATAAGAGTGTCGGAAATCAAAATGGTCCCCAGGTTGAATCAGGTTGGGCATCACTTGTGTAGGATGATAAAATTAGAAATGAATAAAGAGACGTGATGAAATGAAACGTTTAAAATACGTATAAGCTTAACTATTCAAGGGATGTAAGACTTACGTAATGCAGGCCTTAATAGTCAATTTTGAGTCATTAACTTTGAGAACCTGACAAATGATTGTCAATTTAAAAAGGTCTAAAACATTACGCTGGTCATACAATAAAAATGTAGGTCTGGAAACAGTTGAAACAATTCCTTACGAAACTATTGTCACTTTCGAAATTATAAATCACATCATATAGTTTTGTGGTTTGTCATCTGTGACAGTATGAATTCTACATTCTCACAAAGGTTTACAATTGTATCATTACCAGTCGAAGGAATGTTTACATTTAAAAAAAAATAATATACCTTTAGGCATCATCTTAATGATTTTGTAAATGGTGCTGTTGTCTATCCAAGGTTTACTCTTGAAGAAACTTATGGCGGGACGGTAAGGCGTGGTCGTCCAGATACTTTGTTGAATTGTTTGATTCTTCAAATTCATCAGAAATGTGTTCACCTTTTGCTCTTTTATGTTAAGAATCTGGTATGTAATTTTCAAAGCATTTGTTTCGTATAAATGGCTAGGAAATTAAAATAGTCTAAGTTAAGCGATTTTTCTTTTTGTATTTATGGGAATTCCGCTTAAAAAAATAAACACTTTTACAAAGCTTCTGTCTGTCTGACAGGCTGTAATTTTAATATGTTATTTCTCTCACTTTCAATTCTCACATCAAGTTGAAAACTTTGCACAATTATTTATTGTTTGTAACAAAACATAAATAAATTAAAAAAAATTAATTAGTTAAATAAATAGTAAATTATAATTCATGTATTGTGTTTGATACCTAAAAAAGAAAATTGAATTTACAATATTGAGAGATATGTGTTATGTGTTATTCCCTTTAAAATAAGCTTGTTTATTATGCTTAACTAAATCTTTGCTCCTGTAAAAATAAGTTGGACCAAGGAGCATTGAGAATGAAAATTGAGCTATACAAAACTCTATTTAAAACAAGATTACAAAAGACAGTTTGTGTGGAAAAACAAACTCAAAATCGGCTCCCGAAGTGGTCCACCCAGGCAGGCTTCAATATTTTCAGAAAGAACATCCGAATGAAATTATATCAAAGACAAATGAGAGATAAGAATGGAGAATGAAGGTTAACAGATCTTGTGTAATGCCCTAACGGTCCAGCAGATCAAAGGATAGGAGAAAGTGAATATAAAGTTAGATGTGAACCTGGCCTAACTAGTTCCCCTTATAGACCTTGTGGTCTATAGGGTAGATGATGTAAAGGTCATCTGTTTTTGTGGCCTACGGTTAACGAGGGTGTCATGTAGCCAGCACAACGACCGACCGCCTTTACTTTTCCCCATCTAATATCAGGTACCCATTGGAGCTGGGTGGACTCAGAGGCGCCTAAGGATTCCGAAGTAGAAAATCCCAGTCTTCACTAGGATTCGAACCCGGGGCCCCCGGTTCGGAAGCCAAGCGCTTTAGCGCTCAGCTACCGCGCCTCTCCTGGCCTAACTGAAGTCTTATAATTGATGTAATTTTTTGAAAAGGCTCAATCTCTTATTCGAATGCTCAAAAACAAAAAAAAAATATTTTCGCAATTAAAAAAATGTTCACGAAAATAAGATTTACAAGATTACTATACGTTTTAATTTAGGTCTAACTTATAATTGCATGCTAATTAGCTTTTTCTCTTTAAAACTGCTTGCATAACTGATTTTAAAAATTAGATTTTTCGCTTTCAGAAAAAAAAAATAGCCGTTGCATCAGAACTTTGAATGATCTAAAATATTGTGATGTCGGATTTTCAATATCTTTTCTAGTTTGTAGATCTAAACGGGACGGATGAAAAGACGGACAGTTATTTCGCGAAAAACTAATAGCATCTTTTCCCCTTTCGAGGGCCGCTAAAAAATGACTGCTTTTTCATATGCAAATTGTCTCGAAAATATGAACAACCTTAGATTTGTACTATAAAAAAACATCACTCCGAGTCCTGGCTCTGAAGAAGATAATCCACTAGTGAAACCTTGAGGTCCTCTTGTTCAGTGTCATAAGGAGTCGAGCTCATTAATCAGTCTGCCAAGATCAACTTTACTCAACAGGCGTGTGTCCCCTACAGTGGTGTTACACTGAAGGAAAATGACGTCGTTCCAGTATCGAATTGGTTCTCTTCGTTTTAAGACCAAACGTTAGAGTCGTAGTGACATCAAAGTGACATTAAAGTGACATGAAATTTGCATCGGTTTGAAACCTTCTCAGACACATTTTCATCCATTTTTTTATCTTAAACTACTAAAGTTCTAAAGAACCATGTCTCGACTCTCATGGAATTAGTGTAAGAGCAATGGGACATTGTAGTGAAAGGCTGGGTCGTAGAAGTAGTAGATTCGGGAATTAAATAAGGTGATATCTTTAAATCAGCCTAAATACAACTTGCTGAACATAATATCAACACAGAACATTAGACTGCCAATATTACCTGTTTAGCCCCAATTCTCATGGCCAGTTCCTCTTCTATAAATGCCTGACGTGCTTTATAGTAAGAATCAGGAAGTCCAGTCACTGCCATGACCAGGGCGAATAGCCAGATTTGGAATACCTGCATCTTTTTATGTTTTCTTCAAATTTCTTTATTTAGCTGAAAAAAAAAAGCGTGACATAGTAAAAACAATTCTCAAAAGGTTGAAAAATAAGTTCCATCGTCAAGTAAATAGAAAGAAGAAACATCACGGAAGTAGAACACTAGTGAAGACACTATTATAAGAACCTCAACAAATCTGCATCAAAAAGTTATAAGCCAATTATTGTCTGAGCCAAAAGTTCGTTTAATCTTGTTTTATATATGTAAGTAAGCCTACACTCTAGACACCATGATGGAATGGCAACAGCTTGACGTTACTCCAAAATTGTGACATTTAACCAATGGTAGTGCATGTGAAGGCAACAAGGCCAAAAAGTTAATGCAATGTAGACTTTTTTAAAGTCTTGGTTCTAAAACTTTTAGGACTATTGCGCGAATTCTCTATTATGTCTCGTTTCTCTCAAATATACTGTAGACATTTTTTTGAGGCAATTGTTTAATAATTTTTAACGGCGAACTAAAGAAGTAAAGCCTCTTGAAGTTAAGTGTGTGCTGTCTGCCTGTCCGTTTCTGTTCGTCTTTTCATAGTTTTATTACACAATGTCTTTGCACATGAATTTGTAAGAGTTCCTTTCGCATTTACTCGAAAATAGATAGTTTAAGACAGCCTTTTTTTACAGGTGGCGCCTTAACAAATGGGTATAGGAAGTAGCGCTGTAAACTCTCACAGTAGGCTCTGGAATGGTTTCGAGAATGTAAGGAAAAGGAAAAGAAAAGTACACATATATCAGTATAACCCAATTTTACGGTCTTAGGAACAAAAGTTGATATTTTAAGTATAATGCATTACAGAGGAAATTGTTACATATTAAAATGCACCATTGTTTCCTACTGTTTCCATACTTCCAGCAAAGGGTTTGAGGCTGTACCGATGGCACCCTCAGCGTGGTCCGGAGCGGAGGCCCTGTGCCTACTGTTTTCTTGCGTTCTAAGCTTCAGAAATTCTTTCTCCAGTTGTCTACGGTACACTTTTCTCGTAATGAGAAAAGTGCATGTAAAAAAAATGTTAAGGTAAACTGGATGGAGCGGGCCGACATTGAAGTGGTATCTTAAAAATCAGAACGCACTATTCACATTGGTAATAAAAAAAGGCGAGCCTAATTAAGTCTAATAAATCAGGAGGCAGGTAGCCTATTTTATTATGCGAGAAACATTCAAGGACGTATGTGTCCTGATCGTCTTTATCTTGGTGCTAAGTAAGACATCTTGTCGCGACCTTTTTACAAAGCTTCTATCAACTCACTCTGTCAGTCTGGTAACGAAATTGTACACGTACACACTCAATTAACTATTGGTAATACTTTAAAAAAAAAACTTGAACAAGGGAAATAAATCGTACTTGACAGATGTGGTGATAAAAATTGAATTATTCCCCTTGAGGAATCTTGCGTGACATTTTTCTTTATTCACACATTTATCAAGATACCGCCTTCTTCCTTCTCCTTTTCCCAACTGGTCCAGACAAGTGATAGGATCATAGCGCAGTGAGAAAGCTAAAAGTTAAACAAAACTATTGGTAAAAATATTTCAATCGTATAGATTTATATATTTAGGTCAGCCATGCAAAACGAACTAAAACCAATTGATACATTTACACTTAATTTAGACTTTGTTGTTACATACAAGTCCTGACCATAAGGATGTACAACTGATGGAGAATTTCGACAACTATTCTAACACAAGAAATTTGCGAAGGGCGCGTTAACGGAGACATTTTGAAACGTCTTCTTCAATGAATTGTAAGTCGAGGATCTTATTGCAGACTCTCCTCTCAACAACACAAACGTTAGACATTTTTAAAAGTTTTCGCTAGAAGCTGCAACATTGTCTTTTTTATTCTTATATATTTTTAATTTATTTTGTATTTTAAGTCATTTAGTTTGGTTATTATTGCTTGCTTATTATTGCTTGGTTATTATTGCTTGCTTATTATTGCTTGGTTATTATTGCTTGCTTATTATTGATTGGTTATTATTGAAACATAGATTGATCATTTCAATTTGATTTTAAAAATCACCCTTGAAAAAAAATTTACTTGCTTCATTCCTCCCCCTCCCCTTTTTTGTTGTTGTATTGCCAGGACGTCGCAGTCCCCTCGATAGGACGTTGTATGCGCGCCCTACAGTTTGAGAAACGCTTGCGTAAGAGAAGGAAGACTCATTTATATCTCTGTCAGCGTACGTCACTGTGGTGGAATAATACCATAGGTGTACCACTGGCGGGGCGACGGTACAACCGATGGTGCATGCGTTTATACATACGGTTAGGGTTTAATGGGCGTTAGGAGTTAGGTTTCGGAAAAAAATTTCCTTACTCAAAAGTTCTGAGTCCTTTAGTGATGTGCGCTGTAAGGACCTGATACACATTGTATCCTAAACTTCGCCGTCAAGTTATTGTGTCAGTTGACCACCTGTGTTCCAAATGGTCTCCCTCCCCACCCTCCCGTTGTTTATAAGGAACTACGAGCTATACCGCTGTCAAGCTATGCAAGATATGCAATTAACCAAATATTTATAAGAACTGTTTAACGTAATGATTATATCCATTGTACGGGCTATTGTTATTTATGCCATACATGTGAATGTATAACATCTCAATGACCTTGTATGACTCCCAGAGGAATAGATAGTTTAAGATGGTAGTAACACTGCTGTTGGTAAGACCAAATTATGTGTTTATACTATGACTTGAACATTGTGAAAGAAAAGAACATTTTTTAAATGGTTGAATATAATAATTAGAAACAAAAATTAAACTGAAATTCTTTTTAAAGTCTACAATGGCGCATTGGTGTCGTAAGGTTCCTATAAAGTGTTGATTCTGGGTCCGATATAGGACTTGTGACTTATACTGCTTGTTATGGAACTTTTTAAATAGAATGTAAACAAGCATACTATAAAAAAAGCTTATTTAAGGGGAAGAACTCTCTCAATAATGTAGAAGTAATTTGCCTTATTTAATATGAAACAAAATAATTAATTACAAATATATGGCCTCATTTAGCCTCGAAGCGACTATGGATCATTTCATGGATATTAGATGAATGCCTGGTATTAGCTATTGTCTGAGTGATGTCGTCCACACAGCAGCCCCCCCCCCCCCCACACACACTTTTCATGCAGATGATGTATCCAAAGCAACGGCAAACGCCGATATAGTTTCCACTGTACCTGAGGAAGGGGTGTGGGAGAAATAATATGTACAATCATTGAAGGGGAAGAAACCCTATATATTGGTAAATACTGAAGAATTAATTACCCTTGTTGGTATCAAACAATATAATTGATTAGCAGTAATAGATTTAATAATTTTTTTTTTATTGATTAATGTCTTGTGCAAGGTTAAACCTGATCTAAAAATGGGTGTTGTAGAAGTAACGTGTACAAATATTTGACCACAGAGATACAATGAATTGATATGAGCTTTGTAAAAATAAAGTTCCAGTTCAGAAGATTAGAGGTAAGAACGTGAAACAAGGAAAGAATTTATTTTTAAATCAATTCCTATTTTAAAACTGATGATAGTCTTTAATTTCTCATTTGATTCATTTCCTATAATGCTTCAGACATTGTCAGCGACAGATCTGTATGGAGGCAGCTTGCCGACCAATGCGCCAAAATCGTTAGGGCCTTTTTCGACATACTCCTCCAATGAGTATGCATCCACCATCAACCATTGCAAAGTTGGTAAGCTACTAAAAGGAATCTTAATAATATCACTAATTTTATGTTTGGAAGCACAAACATTTCTTGAAATATAAGGTCATTTTGTTATGAAATGAGCAAAATAAATTCACTAAGTGTCTATTGTTAGAAATTCAAATACAAAACGGATCCCAAAACTTTTATGAATTCCTTTCAATTTTCACAGTTTTAACTTTCTTCGTTAGACTTTTATTTTCCCTTAGCGAAGAATGAAACTCTTCATAGTAATAGCCAGTCAAATGAAGAATTTATGTTTTAATAACTGCTTGCCAGTTTGGCTTTTGACACTTACCGTTGGCAAAATATACTCAACATTACCTTATTTTAAAACCACAAATTAAAACCTTTGTGTTATAAATCTTTCCTGTACCAAACATAGAAATACAAATAAGTAATTAGTGCTAGAATAAAACTAAAACAAAGAAATATCACGTGGTTCCAAATTACAATGACTACTCTCACACCTTTGTTTGAAGTCTTACCCAAAGTGTATTACACATTTTAGATTATGTCAGCAGAAGTTATCCTTAAACGACGGAAGATATAAATGCCCTTGACCCTTGAGTTCACGAAATCTTTTGGACCATAGCTCGCTTCTCAAACAATGGAGACATTGACTCAACATTTCTTTTATAGTCTCTAAAATGTAAAAGTAAGCTAAATGTACATTCTTGGTTTTTATTTGATAGTTGAATAGATTTGTATTCCTCAACACATCAAAGTCTTGTAATGACTTAGTTACTCTGGCAAAAGTTGAAGTTAAAAAATCTGTTTTAAATTTTGTTTGAGCCTAAAATGTTCACTGGGTTTACTAAAGTCTACATTGATTTGGTCTCACCTCATTGAAGCTCAAAAGTCTTAACTGGACCTATGACAATATGAAGTGTTCTGACTTTAAAAAAAAATATATATAGGCCTATATATTTATATAGGTTACTCACTCTTTATTTAAATACCTACTCACCCACTTACTTGATTGAACATAAATTTATATCGAAATCAAAGCTTTTCATTATTTTTTTTTGGGGGGGGGGGGGGTGAGACATGTTTTTTATTTTTATGGGATTTCAAATCTATGTTTTGATTGCTTTATTTACGACACACAAAGAATGATGTCTGTTTAGCTGTTGTCTTTCTCACAGTCAAAAATAGTATTACGTTATAAAGGATACAATATAATAAATACTATTACAAAGGAACGCACTAAAAGGACAGAACAAACCTAAATGTTATAGATTCAATGTTCCCTGTAGTCTTTGCATTGTTCCAGACATCTGTTTGACATTCCCAGACACAGTTCATCGTTCAATATTACTTAAAAAGAAAACAAGCAAAATATTTTTTCACAATCCTTGCACCAAAACAAATCAAAGCTTAAATAAGGGTAAAAACTTTGACCTTACAACTATATATCTCAAGTAAGATGAGGATATTTCCATTGTTTTATTTAAACAAACATAATTAATTGCTTTTTTCTATTGATTCAATAAATAATTGTTTAAATTATCAATTCGATCGGAGAATTTGGAATAAATAGCGTTAATAATTTAATTTAAGGGGATCAAACCCTACAAGTTTAGCCATATCTGTGAAGGATGAGGATAAAATAATGAATTACCGATTGAAGACTTTTTATTTTTTAAAGAATTCATGTCTCGTCTACGGCAGTGAATAATTGTGGAAAATTTCAACTTGATTGAGAATAGCTACCCGAGAAATAACATGTAAACATATTTTAAAGAACAGCCAGACAGACAGACAGTGATCTAATCTAAGCTTGGTAAAAAAAAAAGGAAATGTAAATACGTGTGTACATATACAGTGTACGGCAAAGGAACTTTGAAACCGAATTCATCAAGTTTATTTAATATTGACTTACTGGGACGACCAGTTACGTGTAAACAGAAATATTAGACAACTTTATAGACCAGTGTTTCTCAAACTTTAACCAGTTAACATACCCTAGAGTCAGACGATTAATAATATAATTTTAATTGTCAAATATTTAAATGTGGATTTAGAGCTAGAATGAAAATAATATATTCCTTGTTTCTTAGAAAAATAAATTGATCAGATTCATTCACTCCACCATTCTTTCGTGCACATGGCTCTTCCAACCCCTAGAATTGCACACCCCTTTCTTTTGAAAAGAGCTGAAATGTAGACCATTGGGTAGATAAATGTAAACCACTGAGTAGATATATGTAGACTACTGTGTAGATATATGTAGACTACTGTGTAGATAAATGTAGACCACTGTGTAGATAAATATAGACCCCTGTGTAGATAAATGTAGACCTCTGTGTAGATAAATGTAGACCTCTGAGTAGATAAATATAGACAACTGTGTAGATAAATGTAGACCATTGTGTAGATAAATGTAGACCTCTGTGTAGATATATGTAGACCACTGTGTAGATAAATGTAGACCACTGTGTAGATAAATGTAGACCACTGTGTAATTAAATGTAGATCGCTGTGTAGATAAATGTAGACCCCTGGGCAGATAAATGTAGACCTCTGTGAAGATAAATATAGACAACTGTGTAGATAAATTAGACTACTTTGTAGATAAGTGTATACCAGTGTGTAGGTAAATATAGACCACTTTGTTGATACTTGTATACCACTGTGTAGATAAATATAGACCACCATGTAGATAAATGTAGACCACTCTGTAGATAAATGTAGACCACTCTGTAGCTAAATCAGGACCACTGTGTAGCTAAATGTAGACAACTGTGTAGATAAATGTAGACCACTGAGTAGATAAATGTAGACCACTGTGTAGATAAATGTAGACCTCTGAGTAGATAAATATAGACAACTGTGTAGATAAATGTAGACCACTGAGTAGATAAATGTAGACCTCTCTGTAGCTAAATGTGGACCACAGTGTAGCTAAATGTAGACAACTGTGTAGATAAATGTAGACCGCTGAGTAGATAAATGTAGACCACTGTGTAGATAAATGTAGACCTCTGAGTAGATAAATGTAGACAACTGTGTAGATAAATGTAGACCACTTTGTAAATAAATGTATACCACTGTGTAAAGCGACTCTAATGCTATTTCTACAATCTGTGCCTATAGCTGACAGCTTGTCTCAATACTGACACCATCAAGAACCAGCTCTAATTAGCCAGCCTCTGTATTACGTTATCATTACCTCCCCTATCATTTTTTGTAAAAGTTTTATTTCATAACGTTTTTTCTACTATGCATACTATTTAGGTCACCATTTTTACAACTATTCACTTTCAATTATAACAAACACTGGAGGCTTTTAGTAACGGTGGCCGTAGTTTACCATACTTTCCAACATATTTCTGCAAATGGTTTTAGATTTTGGGCGAAACTATTTTTTTAACAATTGTTTTGCTTAGTTATGTAAGGTCTGTCATACTAAGTACTACATTTAAAAATAAAATGTTAACATTTTTTTACATAGAAAAAATCTATTTACTATGCAAATAAGTTGGACATTTTTTTAAACAACAATTAATAAGTAGTTTTTCATATTATTGCATGAACTGCACTGTGTATATATTATAAATGAACACAAAACTAAAGGAATTTTTTTTTTAAGGAAATGTTTTTTTCTTGAGACTTTTAATAGAGACTGACACTTTACAAAACAATTAGATCAATTAGATATTCATTATAAGACATCAGTTAGGCCAGGTTTGCATTTAATTTTACATTCACTTTCACCTATCCTTTGGTCTGCTGGACCACTGGGGCACCAAACATGATCTGTCAACCTTCTTTCTCCATTCTTCTCTGTCATTTGTCTTAGATAGAATTTAATTTAGATGTTCTTTCTGAAAATATTGATACTTGCCATTTTTCCTGCCTGGCTGGACCACTTCTGATAGAATTTAATACCGATATTCTTCTGAAAATATTGAAACCTGCCTTTTTTTCCTGCTTGGGAGGACCACTTCGGGGGCCGATTTTGAGTTTGTGTTTTCTCACAAACTGTGTTTGTAAACTTCTTTTATTTCAGATTTTCAGAATTATAGAAACACATTTTCTAAGCTCTCCTATTTTTATTTTTTTTTAAAAACATTACGGTTAAATGTTTTATGTATGTAACTAACTAGCAGTAATAAAGAAGGCTTTACACCAGGGGTGGGCAACCTTTTTGTATCAAGGGCCGCATTAAAAAAATTTAGGAATTGGGGGCCGCATATATATATATATTTGCAACTTTGAAAAACACGCTCGATAACTGTGTACGATGTCTATTAATTCATATTTATACTTTATTATACATTCACTTTTCTTTTTTTTTTATTTCACACTCCCATTTTAGGAATTACAACAAGAGTTAGCAATTTCTGAAACTAATTTTTCGATTTAAAACAAAAATTGCTATTGTCTTTTTACGTCACAACATTTCATCACAACTTTATAGTTGTACTTAATGTGAAGTATTTAACTGTTCCGGAACTGTAAAACTAGCTTGATAGTTGTTATCACTGTGACTGCTCTCAAATTACAGTCAGTTAGCATCGACCTGTAATTACACTTGTTTAGTTTACATAACAAATACTTGTTTACAGATGTATGTGTAACCAAATAATGTAAAAGTTTAGCAGTAAAGTTTTTTAAGTGTGTAAATACAGCTTATGGCAACCACAAAACTCCCACGGAAGTACTGACTTCTCTTTCAGGGCATAATTTGCTTGGATGTATGTCCTCTGGAGCTGAATTAGCTTCTCCGTTAAATGGTGAGCTGATGGTATTGAAAACTGGTTTGCTTTTATTAATTCCACTCTTGAGGAATCATAAATAAGTCTTTTAACCATTTTTCAAGAAATTGTTTCACCTTTCCGCAAAGGAAAATGACAAAACCTGTTTTCACTTGCTTGCCTGAAGAATCGGGAAAGCTATGCATGAAAAGATTTAACATGCACTTACATTTCATATGCAAACAAACTATTTTATCAAAACATGAGGTCTGCCTTCCACTGTCAAGTAGAAATATTGGTAACAAGGTCACAGCCAATGCCTTTCAAAGAACATACACTATGTCTTCCTTCAGAGTTATATTCGTCTCGTTACATTGACCATATTCAGCAAGTGGATGCAGTGGAACGTTTTGTTTCTTAACCTAAAAGTACTATTCGGAACTACCTATTGTCACATTTAGGACTCTGATTTATTTCAATATGTTTGTAGACGCTAAAATGTTGTTGTTTTATGAAGCTTTCTGTAAAATTTCCTGTTTAGAGTTTATGGTTTTGATATTCTTTATTAAAAAAAAAACAGCTGTCTTTTCTCAGTCAATGATCGAGCACCATCAGTTATTGCACTTGCCATCTTCTTCCAAACATACCCAACAGTCAACACAGTTCTTCATAGCATTGAATAAATACTGGCCTGATATTGTGTCTTTGACTGAGTGTAGTTAAAGTGACGCCATTAAGAATAATCTTCGTTTACTTGAAACTTCTTATAATGAGACCGTTTCAATAATTTATAGAGATATTTAGAATACTTATTAATATATTTGTATTTTTTAAATATGCTTATACTGTGGGCAAACCTGATTTCTGTAGGTGTTCGCGGGCCGCATAAAACACTCCGGCGGGCCGCATGTGGCCAGCGGGTCGTATTTTGCCCACCCCTGCTTTACACGAATATTAACTGCCTAACATTACAATCTTAAAATTAAAACTTATTCTTTTTGATAAAGTGTGCAACAAGAACGTTAGAATTAGTGTCTTTGACATTGTTAAGTTTATCATGAAGATATCTAAAGAAAGAATTATGTATTTAGTGTTCCTGATTATTATCTTTGCACATAAAATAAATCATTATGAAATGGTACGAAGCAATCAAGGTAAAAATATTCCACGTTAAAATATTTAGGCTTGCTTTTGCATTTTCATAGAGGAAGAATGTCGTCATTTGTTAGAATTCCAGCTTCCCCTACTGTCTCCTCCTAGATTCACAACGTTCCAGATGACCAGGTCCTACCTTAAACTGTTATCTGTCCATCGGTTTCGGGAAATCGAATCTGCAAGGCGTCCCATAGTTCCTTTAACCACTTTGAAGACTTGTTCTCACTAAACAGGTGTGGATTGGCATCTCTGTATCCTTAATCCTGTCTAAAGTTTCCGCAATGTATGGGAGCATTGCTGGGTTTGGGTCACACGAAATATACATAGTTCAACAAACACTGAGCTGTCCCCACAATACACGCGGGAATTTCTTCGATATCAAAAAAATTTCAGCTTCCTATTGTTCCTGTTTGTTCATCAGTGTCCATATCATGCCAGTTCCCATGGACAACTTGGCTACTCTGGGCTATTGTGTATATCTTCCTAGAAGCCATAGAGTTGACTTTTGGAACTTAGGCCTTCTATACCGAGTGGTCTCAATACCAACAATGTCGTACACTAAACAAAAATTAATTTGTCTGTTTTGCACATTTACGAGAGACAGGACGATATATTCTCTGAGCCTAAGCCAAATTAAGAAAGAAAAATGAAGAAAAAGCGAAAAGGGAAAATGTGGAGGGGGATATAAGAAGCCTAAATTAAAACAAATAAAAAATGAAAATTAAAAAAAAAACAAGATTGTTAAAGTTGTTTTTTTTCTGAAAAAAAATTAAATTAGCAATGTCAATGATGTTAAAAATAATATCACTGTTGTCAAGTAAATAAGGAGTAGCAGTTTACCTTCGTATCAACTCTGCTTTTGTTTAATGTTGTCCATTAGACCTCCATTTTGTACTTTGTAACGCCACTAAGAAAGAATCTCTAATATTTATTCTATAGTGATCTAGTTTTGTGCTAAAAACTGAAGATAGTTGATAGATAGCTGATTCTTCTGTAGAGCTAACAAAGTGCACAGAAATCATCCAATGTTTATCAGAAATATATCTTATCAACACCACATATTTTCTATACACCAGAAACACCGAAAAGTTAGCTTTTTAAAACTTTTCCCTACCATTAGTGAAGAGTTTAAAAATTCAACAATATTAGGTCGTAGATTCATTTAGCACAGGGGTTCTCAACCTATGGGTCGCGACCCCTTTGGGGGTCGAATCACTATTTCCAGGGGGTCGCCTAAGACCATCGGAAAATGGGGGGGGGGGGGGCAGTTTTTTTTATCGGAATTTTTTTTTTGTTTCTTTTGTGTTGTAACAAGCATATTTGTACCATAGTGGATGTAGGTTTACATAAGTGGTGGTAATGATAAGGGACATTACTCTAAGTACATTATTACCAAACAAATTATGAAACGATCGTCAATTGTAATCTTCAATGAAAGACGATACAGAGGGCACCTTCAATGCCAGAGGATACAGAGGGCACCTTTAGTAAATGTATCCTCCTTGTTTGAAAGTAGACAAGTTTTTTTATGGGTTCTTCTTTGTTGTTGTTGTTGTTGTTTTTTTTTTTATGTATAATGGTTATTCAAAACTAGTTGCTGCAGACCATATCTCCGTTGTTGTAGAATTTTTTTTTTCAACAAATGAATTTACTGTCCATCAATGCGTCGAAACACCATTGCAGGATCAAACATTTCTTTGGTGAAGATCTAATTACATCTATAATATGCCTTCGTATTATAGTCAATGGAAATAAATTCGTTATGGAGCAACTTTTGAACACGAATTTTGAACAAAAGAAAGTTAATAAAAGAAAATAGAATAATGATTATTTTGATTTATAGTTTAATTTCAATATTTTAAGCAGTAATTCAGAGACCTGCCGTATGTAATAAGGACGAACATACTTCCGAGCTTTGACGATTACGATATTTAGTAGTTTAGTTTTTGAATCCTGATGAAACTTAGACTTGACTCAGATGGAAAGTACCATAATTAAAGCATATCAGCTTATGAAGCTTCTTATTTTGGTGGCTCCCTGAGTATTGAAACCTCACACCATTACTAAGGAGTTTTTGTCAGCGGCCAAGACATTGCTCGTTATGATTGGAGCCGAATTGATTATCAAATTTAGTGCAGTCTCCATACCTAATGACACTATTCACAAGAGATTAATTGACATGTCTTCTGATACTAAGGAAATGATGTCTCCTTCTTTTACTATATTTAGCATCCAGCTTGATGAATCCACAGGCGTTGTAGATTGTTCACAATTACCAGTTCCGGTATACTTAGGATATATACATAATGGCGATTTTAAAGATTAGTTATAATGCAAACCTCTATAAACGACCTCTAAGCAAGTGATGTATCTAACAAAGTTGGTTAATTTCGAAAAAGTAAAAGAACTCTTGAAAAAATATCTATGGTGTCTGCACAGATGGTGCTCTAATAATGCTTGGATGTCGGTCTGGATGTCAATATTTGGTTCAGAATGAGTCACCATTAGAATCCATTGTAAGTCATTGTATGATTCTTCGATATTTGTTAGCTATTCTTTTCAATGTTAGTTACACATTTCTACACTAAGTGTTTGCAGTCTGTTCTATGAGATTTTTTGGAGGCTTCCTCTTCCATTTCCAAAATTGTGTCTTTGTGAATTTTCGTTTTCTGCCTGTCAGCGATCAAGTCTTAATACAGAAATAAACTTGATGTGAATTCCTAAGTCAAATGAAAACAAGCTCAACTTTGGCGTGTTTGAAAATAATGTTTTTTCATGATTATTAATACTTTTTCAATTGTAAAATATGTATGTAACGTATTATAAACACGCAATTAAATTATTATAAATAATAAATTCTGCTTTTTAAAAAGATTTAAGCACAAATTTATTTTACACTCAATAAATATGACACTTTTCTAACAATTTAGTTAACATCATGGATATTAGTTCTATACATGTTGATAACTATTTTATAACATTATCTAAATCACATTTACCTAGTAAAAGTAAAGTAAAGTTCCCCTTTCAGATTTTTAAATAAAAATACACCTATTCAAAACAATTACACAAATGTAAGGAGGTAATAATAATATGTTAACAAAGAAAGATAATTTTTTCGTGTATTTTCAGTATCACTAAGTCAAATATAACTCTGACATGTACAAGAAATGTTTACAACAAATATAAGTATTAGTTAAAGATGTTGTTTTTTGTTCTGGTTAACTAGCTTCTAAAATTAAAAGAAAACATTTATGTTTGTTTATAAAGGCTAAGAATACACTTTGTATGTAAATATCACTCACAAATTTATGTTAAATGACTTTTATTTTTAAATATTGACAATCCCTAAGGAAGACAGGAACTCCCCTACACTACACCCCGGTAGTCTCTCGAGGCCTATGGTAGTCTTTAGTCCTTTCTTGCTATCTACAACTAAATCAACAAAAAGTAGACACAACTGTATATTACAACATCAATATCAATCGAATAACAATAGGCAAAACCTAAGCACTTACAGTAAATAAACAATAATTAATGGTATAATATGTTTACTGCTATACACAACATCAGTAGGGTTCTAGGGTTAAACACTGATTTAAAAAACAAGAGCCATACTGTTACTTACAAACATATAAAAAGAATGAAATGCTACGAGCCCCCTTGTTACATAATGAATGAGGTTGCTTGTAAGAGTATCCCAGGTTACATAATAATGGGGATTGATTCTAAAATAGCACCCCATTCTACATAAAAAATTTTTTATCAATTAATCTACCTATTAGCTGGTATAGCTAAAAAAAACTCACTCGGTGCACCAATGTCTATGAACCCTCGATAACTAGCTCTTATTGATGGAGACATTTTTTAGTGTAACTAGGCCGTGTGACGAAGTGGATTTTTTTTCCTTTGACGTCATCTGGAATAAATTATTTAAATGAAATGCTAAAACAACTTGGTATTTTAATGTTTATTAATCCTCGTTATCTGACTCGTATTTAAAAAAGACGTAATAGCTAGATTTAGATCTAATCTAGATTTTTTAATCTAGATCTAGATTTTTTACAGTATATCTAGATTTTTTAAACTAGATCTTGATTTTTTTTTTCTAATAGGCTCTGTTGGACTAGTCTGTTTCGTTTCTTTGATTCAAAAGTAGTGGGCCGGAAGTCGGTTTTTTCCCTATATATCTTTGTATTGTTCAGTTCTCTCTTTAAATTAAACTGACATTATTATGCTATAATTTTAAGTGTGCCTGATAAAAAATTCTGCACAAAAATACGGGTAGTTGGGATATAACCCGATAGAGGCTATAAAAAGAAAATACCTGAAACCAGCGCGTGAAACTACACATTTACAGTACTTTATTTGATGAATATTTTACCCAAGATCTGTGTTGTTTTTTTAGGACTAGCTTATTTCAAGTACCCGGCATTTTCCGATACACAATTTCATACACAAAATAATTGTTGAAAAAAATTGTAGTGATTTTAAACTTTAAATGATTACTTAAAAATGTGTTACTCTAATCAATTTTGAATATTATTTTGTTATGAATGTCACTGTCTATTTTGTGTCTGTTCTAGTTTCTTAAATTTTTCTTGTGTAATGGGATCGTTTTTCTCCTAATGGGTGTATACCTGATTTCGGCCTTTGTAAAATATTGGTCCTAAATAATGCTATGTTCATAAGCGAAAAATCGCATGGCTGCATTATGATGAATGTACGTGTTAGTTCAATATATTTTATATTACTAGGTAACTAAAAATAACTGCATAAATAGTTGTAAGTTTCATTTTGTTCTGTTAGACAAAGTCATATGGCAAATTTTTGTTTACATCCTAATTCTAAAAAGGAATAATAAATAGAATTATACAGTAAAAATAATCACTAAGTTTTTTAAAAATAGTTTTAAAAATCTAACTGATAAGATTCCAAAGAGTGTTAGTTAGTGTTTTTGCAGATGTATACAAGGTACACCATGAGTCAGTCCATCTCTTCTAATTGTTTAGAAATGAGTGTAAAAATGTAGGCTTCGATATTTTTAGCCTGAATTTAAGAAGTTACAAACTTCAAACAACTCTTCCATAAAACTTTGTTTTTAAAAAATAAATTTATCCAATGCTCGAAATCCTGCTTGTATACTTAGGCCCTATTTAAATCGATCCGGTATCAATGTATTAAGTAGCAATAACCCCGCAAAAAAAATTAGATGAAAGAAGATTGAGATATACAAATATTTTTGTAACGGTACGCACCGGTACGGCGTACCGCACCTGTTTTCAATGTCGGGAAAAATGATTACTTTTCTTGTAATTCAACGTTAATTGTTAATTTATTATTAGTTGAAAGTTAGACAATCTATCACTGAGTACCGGAGCCTCTTTTTTATATATACTTTCAGCCGACATGCCGTATTATTAAAAACTCCTCTATGTGAACTTCTCAATCATCTACAGTCTTAGACAGTCATTATTTTAGACTAGATTTAAGTAGAGTCTAGACCTAGATCTAGTATGTAGCAACATCATAAACCACTTAGACAAACATAATGTTCTCACACCCATACCAACATGGCTTTAGGAAATATAGATCATGTGAAACACAACTAATAGGACTAATTGATGATTTTTCAAAAGGTTTAGATAATAGTGAACAAATAGATGCTATCTAGATTTTTCCAAGGCTTTTGACAAAGTTCACCACCATAGTTTACTTAAAAAATTAAAATATTTCGGCATTAATGGTCCACTGCATCAGTGGATTAAAGATTTTCTGATAGGGAGAGAACAAACTGTAATAATAAATGGCTCTAAATAAACACCAATAACAGTAAACTCAGGTGTACCTCAAGGAACAGTCTTGGGTCAACTACTACTTTTAATTTACATAAATGATTTACCAAATTGCATTAGTTCAGGAACAAAAGTCAGATTATTTGCAGATGATTGCATAATATATAGAACAATAAAAACAACACAAGATACAGATATTTTACAAAGAGAATTAGATGAATTACAGAAATGGGAATCAAATTGGAGCATGTCTTTCCACCCAGAAAAATGTCAGTTGTTAAGAGTAACAAAAAAACTAAAACAAATTAATTCCACTTATCTTATTCATGGCAAACCAGTAACACAGACTAAAAACGCAAAATACCTAGGTGTTATAATAAATGAAAAACTGTCATGGAATCCACATATTGATGAAACTATTAAAAAAATCCAACAAAGCATTAGGGTTTATTAAAAGAAATTTCTATAAATCAAATAAGAACATAAAACTAAAATGTTATTTAACCTTGGTTAGGCCAATAATAGAATATGCATCCACCGTTTGGGACCCCTCAACTCAAGAAAACATTAAGAAACTGGAACAAACACAAAATAGAGCAGTGAGATTCATAACAAACGAATATTCACATTTGACTAGAGTAACACCATTAGTAAAATCACTAAATTTAGAAAGCCTTCAGACTCAAAAGTAAAGTAGCAATTATACATAAAACACTGAACCATAATCTTCAAATACAAAAACAAAATTTAATAAAATACTCTGGAAGACACAAAGATAAAGGCAAATTCCTCGTCCCATATGCTAGGACAAATTTGTACAAATACTCCTTCTTCCCTAGTGCTATTAGAGCATGGAATGGGTTGCCTGATCTAGCCAGAAAAACCAGTGACTTGGCAGAATTTAAGTCATTGGTTAATATGCATGACTAAATGCATGACGCGTAGGACGTAATCATCTTCTTTTTTAAAGTAACGTCTGTATTATATAAGATAAGATAAGATAGTAGACCTATTACTATAAAAAAAAAATAATCAGTCATTATAGACATCATTCGCAATTTTATTATTAGGTCTAGGCATTGAAAAGTAAACCTATTAATAAAATATAGTAGATCTAAGTACTAACTTATTAAATAAGTCATTATAAGTAAAAGCATTATAATGAATGTTGTATAGATCTAGATTGACTAGATTATAGATAGATCTATATATAGATCTCTAGTTTAGTAGATCAAGTATAGAGTATAGTTAACGTATTACAGTATTATTAAATCTATGTCTTATGTCTATATCTATTAATCTAATAATTTAAAGCTTTAGTCTTTATTAATATCTAGACATTTTTCTAATAAAAACTGACTATAGGCATAGCATAGGCTATACTCGGCAATCTAGTCTCAAGATATAATCTATACTATTACTAGATCTATTCGAGTTTTATATATAGATCTAGACTAGAATTAGATTATAGATCTAAATATACTAATGGAGAGATGATATGCGGTGTTAGCTAATAGCGTTACACAAGAAATAAACCTGGGTTTTTCTAAACTCTAATACTTGGTATGTAATAGTAAAACAGCACCTACCTAAATAAATCGTAACTAGCAATCAAAAACCTATATTTATTGTATACAGGTCTGTGGTTGTATTTTATATAGCCTTCGTAACTTCTTCTATTAGAGAAATGACTTTTGTAATTTCTTTTACTGAAAAATTGGGCTATTTGTGTCCGACACATATATAATTTTTATGTTCAGCAGCAAACCCTATTAAAACTATTGTAGATTCTTGATCTAGACTTACCAAGTCTAGCTTAGACTGGTGTAGACTAGATCAAGATATAGAATTTCAATTTCTCGACTTAAAGTGTAGATTTTGATTTCCAAACGTCTAGATCAATGTGGCAATGTTATAATATACTCAAATTAATCTGCTATTTTTAAATAAATTTTGCATTCAGTCTGTTGATAGATTATCTAGGCTTTTTTTTGCATAAATCTAATAAAAATAACATCTAAATTATTCCAAATTTATATTTTAGATCTAGATCTAGTAGATATAGATGTGAAGAGTGCTAAATCAGAAGTTTAGCTATGTAGCTCTACATCCTTATTCTAGTTCCGTTTAAATAAAAATGTCAATAGCTTTGTTGATAACTGTGCTGAGACCTCGAAGTACAAGCACCATATTTCTTTTCTTCTTTTTATTCACTTACAAATCAATGCTGAAAGATTATCTAAAATCGCTCGTCTGACATATTGTACATATCCGGTACATGTCATGCCGTAATGTGTAATGTATCTTTATCCATAATAGGTTATTCGTTTGTAACCAGTTTGGTATTAAGAGCAAGGCCTGGTTGTGCGTTAGCGTGCTAAACTGATTATCTCGACGGTCCCTGGTTAGCACCCTGCTCGCTGCTATCCTCCGTCGTCCAGCGAGAAGTTAATTATTTTTAATTTAGAAGGAACATGTATAACAGAAGACAAGAAAAAATTATTTTACAACGTCAAATGAAACTTTGAAACCTTATTACTTTTGACCATCAAAATAACAGTACGAATTGAATATTCATTTCGAATAGGTAGATCCAACAGGCATCCCACTCCGACGGGGGCCGCTTCTGAGTTTGTGTGATAACACAAACCCTCTTTTGTAATCTTGCTTTTATTAATATTTTTATTTATAAGTTCTCACATTTTGCTAAAAATAAATTATAAAGAATTAAAAAGAAAATTTGAAATATGATTAACCTATACTTATTTAGTAAATAAAATAGTGAATCTACATCAATAGTAGATAGAAAAGTTCTAGATGAAAGAAAACAAACATAACCTGATCTGTCTTGTGAAGATTAGTCTCCGGACTTGGTTGTCTGTTGATATACTTTGAATCCATGTATTGAAAATTTATGTAATTAATATTTTAAATATTCCTTTCTTAGTTAATCTTTGACCTTTTTTTAAAATAAATTAAGGTAATGCTGTTAATATCATGCAACTATTGTTAAAAGCAACGAAGTTCGCTACTAAAATAAACAACATGTTTCGCACATTACATATCTTACTTTTTTATACTTATTTTTGGTTTTATTAAATTAAATATATTATGTTACATTTAATTTGTAGAAAAAGTTTCTGAAATTTATAAAAACATTTTGACTGGCATTAATAAAAAATTCTGCTTAATCATTTTTATTGCATATTTATCATATCGGGAAAAAAAGGCAGTTATGCCAGACACCTACACCCACAGAGGTGGAGAAAAAGGGTGACAAAGTCTTTCAAAGGAGGACAACTTGCAATTAGCTGTAAAATTACTTAATTATTCTACTTTTACAAACGAAGACGTTCTCACGAGATCTACGCGTGGAACTCCATTAATTAAAAAAAACCATCTTTCTCCTTGTCTGTGCGTGATCTGTGACACTGAAATGCAGTGAAAGGGGAAATAACAAATCACAGACACAGAGACGCTCTAGCTGACAGGATGGGTTTGATCAGTTTTGAATATACGATAACCTGTTCAGTGGCGTAGCTAGAGTGAGGGAGGGAGGGGGGTCCAAAATATGAAAACCATCCCGTGTCCTCACTTGAGGGGGGGGGGGGGTCCAATGAGTGTTCGAAATTTGTTTTTATATTTAATATCACGCCATTATCTCATGTCATGATGTGATATGTCAAAGTGCAGGGGACCCTAAAGATGTCAAGCCCCCCAGGACCACAAATCCTTAGCTACGCCCCTGCACCTGTTCACGAAGAAGTTTATTATAAAGTTCTGAAATTTATGATATCAGCTTTTAACTCGAAGATAGCTTCCATTGTGGATCAATTATTTGTTACCCTTTGTAAAAAAGAGTATTCTCCCCTACAAGCTGTGCTTGTTCTTATGTTTCTATAAACAACAGGGTAGCACACTTGCTGGTAAGAATTTTAAAAAATATTCTATAGCTAATGTTCTTAAATACTTACTCTTAAACTACAGATAATTGTTAAAAAAAAAAAGCCATGATATAGATCTATGAAATGTAACATAAAACTTCATAGAGATATGGCCGATAAAAAAAAGATATTATTGCCCACAGATTCATAATAATATTCCAACAATCCAAAACAATCTTATGACCGTCTGTTATGTCTTACAAGACAAGAACGCTGTAGACACTTTCGAAATAAAATGCTATTTTAGTTTCTATTAGCTACTAGTCGTAGGTCTAGGTATAGATCTTTGTACAACTAGATTATCCTCTGTCTATTAACCAAGTAAGAAAAGTAAAGAAATTCTAAATTCTAAATTCTGAAGTTTTGGTCTGGTTTGTGCTTGATTTAAATGATAGAATATAATTTAATTAGACAAGAAACAAGAGTGTGGAAGACGGAGATTTTTTTTTTTTTTGCAATTTTGACATAAGTTTGCCCCTCCCCCAAAAAAATACATGTATGTCCTCCTTTGCAAAATGTCTGGTAAGGTAACCCTATGATATGTCCATTATTGTTCGAATCGAACAGTGAAAATCTGTCAATGCGTTGCACGTTCGTGTAACAAAACCTGCTGTAAATCTTGTATACACTTCTATCGATCGATTTCTAACAACACATTCTGTGAAGGGCGTATGGTCGAGAGCATTTGAGATCTGTAGTTAAGAGTTGCCTTGTGTAGAAGTTGTAGACAGCTGATCCAGACATAGCTTTTGAGGAACATGTATTACTAAAAGTTCACACACATGTGAATACAGCTTGGATATTCTTTATTTTAAATTGAACTTTCCTATTATTTACAAATATTTTCCGCTTTCCATTTCAGTGTGAAACTAAGTGAAAACAAATTTACAGCACAGGATGTCACACGATTTCAACAATTATATTTCAACTCACTTCGAATCAATGGTTCACATCATGCCCATATCTTCTCGCTCACCCACCTTTGTGGTCCGCCTTTTTCTTTTTCAATTTCTTCCTTACATTTGCATGAACACAAGAAATGAAGAAAAGATTTGTTTCGATTTAATCTAAAACATTGACATTAATAGAAATGTGGTTCATTCCCTTTGTAGTGTACACAGAGATTTATATACAAACACAGGATCTATCTATCTATCTATCTATCTATCTATCTATCTATCTATCTATCTATCTATCTATCTATCTATCTATCTATCTATCTATCTATTTGTCTTTCTGTAAGTTAGTCTATCCTATCAAAGTGAGTATTTATCTGTCCAATTATCAAAAATCAACTATTAAAAGTACAAGAGTCAATTTAAATAGTACGAAGACAAAGATAGATAAAGAAAGGTTGTTGATTGTTGAAAGGGAGGGGGAAGAAAAGGATGGACGATGTTCTGTTTGTGTGTATACGTGTGTTTGAAGAGCCACATCTATACAAAAATGTAGTGTGTGTATGGGTGTGTCTGTATTACATGTATATATGTTTCTATGAATATGTGTATGTATATTAATATGTACATACGTATGTAGGTGGGTATATATGTAAGTATGAATACATATATTTATGTATAATGTAGGCATCTTTTCGTCTTAATATTAAAATTGTCGCTGATGCAATAACAGTATCTGGTACCACAGTATCTGCCTACGCTGTATCTGCTACCACAGTTTTTGCTCTTACGGTATATGATTCTACAGTATCTATCACCACTGTATCTGCTGTCACGGTATCTGCTTCTTATATTTGATTTCCCAGTACCTGCTGCAACAATCTTAGTTGCCTCAGTATCTGCTGCTACGGTATCTGCTGTGACAGTATCTGCTGACACAGTGTCTCCTCTTACATTATCTAATGCTATAATATCTGATACCACCGTATCTGCAATCACAGTATCCGCTTCACATATCTAATGTCCCAGTAACTGTTATCACAGTATTTATCGCCTCAGTATCTGCTTTCACAATATCTGCTGTAACAGTATCTGCTGCCACCTTATTCGATGCCACAGTAATTGCTGTAACAGTACGTACTGTCACGTAATCTGCTATTTTATCTAATACCACAGCATCTGCTGAAACTATATCTGCTGTAACAGTATGTGCAGCAGTATCTTCCGTGACTGATATTCAGATACTAACCAATGAATTAAATGTTAATATTCCTTATAACTTTGACAGTCAATTTTTTGGTTTTTATAAATATTTGCAACGATATATACCTTTTTTTTTCTTTTTTTCTCAAGCTTCGTTGTCAATGCGTTCAAAAAGATTTGATGCAGAGACGCAGAACTTCGTTTGAACACATTGTCTAGACAGGTTTAAAGAGACTTCATTCCTTAGTAAATGCATACTCTCGTTTCTAGTAGAACAGACTCAGTCACTGCTTTTTGTAAGCTTTGAACTTTGAATATAGAGTAACATAAAGCAATTTTTTTTTTATTGAATTTGACCCAGAGATGACGTACTGTGCTAACTAACAGCTAATCTTCAATCTTTGTATTTCGTTATTCTTGTTGGCCTTAAAAACTTGAAAAGACAAATGAACCCGTATTTCTAATACGTTGATTGCTATGTACACTCATAGTTTATTTTTACTGTTTATTTGTTATTGATTAGCCCTTAGTTATTTTCTTAAGCTCTTAGGGGCTCAATCTTTGTTATTAGCTCCGTCTTCTTAGTTCTTGCATCCAAAAAAAAGCTAGAGACATTTCAATGAAGTAGAGATCTGAGGGTTGAGGTTAAGAGAGTTGAAGAAACGTTTGCTCTTCCTGTGGCAGTAGTCAGACCAATGTCATCCTTTTCTATTCTGGTGTGTCCATGTCAACATGGAACAGTGTGATTGTATCTAGGTATGAAGCTTTGAGTCACTTTAATTTCTGTTACAAGATTTGGGAAAATACTGGGAATATAGGCCACAACTTTTGAAATTAAAACTGTCGTTTACTTTTATTTTTTGGTAAAAACTTATTTATGCTAGAGACATGCTAGAACCAGTGAGTGATTATCAAATAAAGGTTTTGTGTTGCACCTTCATCAAGATACTAGGGAATGAAGAGGCTTGATAAGAGACGATCCAAGATGTTCGCACGATCACCTGAGGTTAACAAACATAGAAGGTTATCAACAGAATTCTGTGACGTTCTTCTGTTAGTAAAATGTTAGGTTCACCAGGTCAGACGTTTGGTTGACGCTTTAAAACTGAATTTTAGACACAATCCTTTCTAATGGCCTTTTAGTTACAATGTCTTAAAAAAATTAATAGAAAAAAAAAAAGAAATGTATGGGTAGTTTCGAGGTGATAAAAAAAAATCAAGGATACTTTAGTTAAAGTGCTTTTTTCTTTTCTGTTGTAATTGGGTTACAACGGGTTGCTTGAATTAGCCTAGAAAACAAATGACGTAGCAGAGTTTAGGGTCTCTGGCATGCACGACTGGATTGACTTATGATGAACTGTTCGTTATGAGGGGACGTCAGTAATTTATAAGATAAGAAGATAAGAGACTTGACTTTGGTATAAGAGAGTTGGTTCAAGGATCTATTACCTTGAGGGATATAGTAGTGAGAGCTTAGAGTTTTGGCTTAAAGTAAATAAACTCTGATATTCAAGTACTTCATTGAGACCTGACAGTAGCAAGATGTTCGATGTTTAATCAGGATGTAGCAGTAAACTGCTGGTGAACAATACTGATGGGATCTCATTATACATTTGATTATGTAACTTAATTATCATCAAGAGTCTTGTTATAGTTGAAAAGATTTATACAAGTTTTAAAACGTTCACAGTATTAATACTTAACCACTTTGGTTATACAAATGTAAAGTGAAGTTCCCCTTTCAGATCTTGCGGTCTATATGGCAGATGATGCTTAGGTCATCTTTTTGTTTGGCCCAAGGCTAACGAGCAGGGAGTCCGAAACGCCCAACAGCCTTTACTTTCTGCAACTAAATTCAAGTACCCTTTAGAGTTGGGTGACTCTGGGGCGCCCTAAAAATACCGAAATTCAAAATGCCAGTCTTCACCGAGATTCAAACACAGGACCTCCAGGTTTGGAAGCCAAGCGCTTAAGCACTCATCCACCGCGCTCGCCCCCTATAGAAATGTAAAAGAAAAAAAAGTTGAAAAAAATGAATCTACATTTTATAATGGGTCTGTTGTGACACGGTTAATATGTGTGGTCAACCGTGACACACGGTCAAGTGTCGGGTACCTGGGAGTTAAGGGACTTGCAGGAAGTGTGTTGTAAACAAGGGAAATAATAAAACATCGAGTGAAGTTGCTTGTATATAAATGTTAGCCTTGGACATGTGTCACTATTAAATACTTGACGATTAAAGGCACCTTACAATTAAAGGAACAAGTAAGTGAAAATGTCGATATACAAAATATATAGAGAAACGGGCAAGGAAAATGGTCTGCAAGGCGAAGAACTGGAAAAATTCATTACACTAAAAATGACACAAGAAGAAGAAAGAGAAGAAAGGAGATTTAATAGGGAAGAAGCCAAAAGGAAAGAAGAAGACAATAGAAGGAAGGAAATCTTACAACTAGAACTAAAACTTAAATAAAAGAAAGACAAAGAACAGCAAAATGAAAAGGAGGAACACTTTGACAAATACAAACAATTAGACAGAATGTCTCCATTTGACGAAAGCCAGAATAAGTGCATCGACTTATATCTACTGAGATTTGAGGACATAGCAACAGTCTGCAACCGCCCACATTCAGAATGGGCAAGAAGCCTCATGGGGCGCTTGAAAGGAAGAGCCATGAATATCTGCTTACAAAGGAGAAAAGAAGAAAGAAAAGATTACGTGGCTGTGAAAGAGGCTTTGGATCCACAAATTACGAATACCGAATGAGATTGAAAGAGTCGACACCTCTGGCTAACGACGATACACAAATATTCGTCAATTTACTTCGATCGATGGTAGACCTGTCAAAAGTGGATCACAAATATGAAACCCTCAGAGAACACATCACAACGGACGCTTTGATGGAAGATAACAATAATAATGTGAAAACATACGTAACGGAGCGAAAGCCAAAGACCATCAGCAGCTTGATAGCACAACTAAAGACAGTATAAGGCTGGTACATGTATGTATCACGTTATTTCCATTCTTGGATCAAGTTGAAACTTTGCACAATTTATTATTGTCCCTAAAATACACGAGTCATAAAAAAAGCAAGGTTACAAAGACAGTTAGTGTGGAAACACAAACTCAAAATCGGCCCCAAAGTGGTCCATCCAGGCAAGTAAAAAGGCAGATTTCAATATTTTAAGAAAGAACATCAGAATGAACTTTTATCAAAGACAAATGACAGAGAAGAATGGAGAAAAAAGGTTGAAAGATCTTGTGTGGTGCCCCAGCGATCCAGCAGAACAAAGGATAGGTGAAAATGAATGTGAACTAGATGTGAACCAGGCCTAACTGATGTATTGCAATGAATATCGAATTGATCTAATTGTTTTCTAAAGGGTCAATCTTTTAATCAAATCCTCTAGGAAAAAAACAAACATTTCCGTAAAAAAAACAAAAAACAAGATTACAAAGACAGTTTGTGTGGAAACATAAACTCAAAATCGGCCCCCGAAGTGGTCCACCCAGGCAGGCTTCAATATTTTCAGAAAGAACATCCGAAGGAAATTATATCAAAGACAAATGAGAGATAAGAATGGAGAAAGAAGGTTAACAGATCTTGTGTAGTGCTCCAACGGTCCAGCAGATCAAAGGATAGGTGCAAGTGAATGTAAAGTTAGATGTGAACCTGGCCTAACTAGTTCACCTTTCAGACCTTGTGGTCTATACGGCAGATGATGTAAAGCTCATCTGTTTTTGTGGCCTACGGTTAACGAGGGTGTCATGTAGCCAGCACAACGACCAACCGCCTTTACTTTTCCCCAACTAATGTCAGGTACCCATTAGAGCTGAGTGGACTCAGAGGCGCCCAATGATTCCAAAGTAGAAAATCCCAGTCTTCACAAGGATTCGAACCCAGGACCCCCGCGGAAGCCAAGCGCTTTACCGCTCAATCTCTTATTCGAATCCTAAAATAAAAATAAAATAAATAAATAAAAAAAAAAAAAAATAAATTTGGAGATCCGTTCGGCACTACTAAAAGTTCAGAAAATGAAGTCCATGTACTTTATATCTGTTGTGTGTAAGGTCTAACTTATAATGCATACTAATTAGCTTTCTCTTTAGAAAAATTGCTTGCATAACTAATTTTATAAATTTGATTTTTCGCTTTCAGAAAAAAAAAAGTAGCCGTTGCATCACAACTTTGAATGGTCTAAAACATTGTGATGTCGGATTTTCAATATCTTTTCTAGTTTACGAGATCTAAACGGGACGACGGACAGACGGACAGATATTTCACACAAAACTAATAGCGTCTTTTCCCCTTTCGGGGGCCGCTAAAAAACAAGCATATATTAAGTGTAGTTGTATCAATAAGTTTGGATCAGTCATGGAATTAAATTGTACTAGATTTAGACTAACAATAAAATAAATCTGTGGGATTACATTTTTTTGACCAATTGATTTTGTTTAGCGCAATTTCAAGCTTTTAGCTTTTCTCGATACGTTCTGATCCTAGCACTGGTCTGGACTAGTTGGGAAAGGGGTGGGGAGAGAAAGAAACCGACATACTAACCACTGTACTAGAGAAGTGCTTATGACAAACTCTCTCTATATATCACTCTCTCTCTCTCCATCTCTCCCTCTTTCTCCTTATCTCTCTCCTTCTCTTCCTCTATCTCCCTCTCTCTCTCACTCTCTCTTTCCATCTCTCCCTCTTTCTTCCTATCTCTCACTCTCTCTCTCGCCCTCTCTCTCCCTTTTTCTCCTTCTCTTTCTCACTCTCTCTCACTCTCTCTCTATTTCAATGTCTCTCTCTCTCCATCTTACCCTCTCTTCCTCTTTCTCCTTCTCTCTCTCACTCTCTCTCACTCCCTCTTACTCTATCTGTCTCACTCACTCACTCTCTCTCTCCATCTCTCCCTCTCTTCCTCTATCTCCCTCTCTCTCACTCACTCTCTCTCACTCTCTCTCTCACTAACTCACTCTCTCTCTCCATCCCTCTTTCTCCCTATCTCTCTCCTTCTCTCTCCCTCTCTCTCTCGCCCTCTCTCTCCCTCGCTACCTCTTTCTCCTTCTCTCTCTCACTCTCGATCTCTCCCCGCTCTCTCTCTCCTTCTCTCTCTCACTCAATCTCTCTTTCCATCTCTCCCTATTTCTTCCTATCTCTCACTCTCTCTCTCTCTCTCCCTCTCTTCCTCTCTCTCCCTCTCTCTCTCACTCTCTCTCCATCTCTCCCTCTGTCTCCCTCTCTCCCTCTGTCTCCCTCTCTCCCTCTTTCTCCTTCTCTTTCTCACTCTCTCTCACTCTCTCTCTCTTTCAATGTCTCTCTCTCTCTCCATCTTACCCTCTCTTCCTCTTTCTCCTTCTCTCTCTCACTCTGTCTCATTCTCTCCATCTCTCCCTCTGTCTCCCTCTCTCCCTCTTTCTCCTTCTCTTTCTCACTCTCTCTCTCTCTCTTTCAATGTCTCTCTCTCTCTCCATCTTACCCTCTCTTCCTCTTTCTCCTTCTCTCTCTCACTCTCTCTCACTCTCTCTCCATCTCTCCCTCTGTCTCCCTCTCTCCCTCTTTCTCCTTCTCTTTCTCACTCTCTCTCACTCTCTCTCCATCTCTCCCTCTGTCTCCCTCTCTCCCTCTTTCTCCTTCTCTTTCTCACTCTCTCTCACTCTCTCTCTTTCAATGTCTCTCTCTCTCACTCCCTCCCTCTCTCACTCTCTCTCTCGCTAACTCACTCTCTCTCTCTCACTCACTCACTCTCTCTCTCCATCTCTCCCTCTCTTCGTCTATCTCCCTCTCTCTCCCTCTCTCTCTCACTTTCTCTCTCGCTAACTCACTCTCTCTCTCCCTCTTTCTCCTTCTCTCTCTCACTCTCTCTCTCACTCTCTCTCTCACTCACTCACTCTCTCTCTCCATCTCTCCCTCTCTTCGTCTATCTCCCTCTCTCTCACTCTCTCTCTCGCTAACTCACTCTCTCTACCTCTTTCTCCTTCTCTCTCTCTCACTCTCTCTTTCTCTCTCACTCACACTCTCCCTCCATCTCTCCCTCCATCCCTCGCTCTCCCTCTCTCTCAGAGCCCATTCACAGAATAACTTCCAATCTTGCTCTCTGAGTAAATGTTGGCCATAATTCCTTTTTAAACACATTTATAAAAATAAAAAAAAATAAAATAAAAAAAAAATCGCCATTGACCTGAACTCGAGCTCGAGGGCTAAAACACACTAACCACTGCGCCAGTGTAAAGCTTATGAACAAAGAAGGTTTTATAGATATTTATTGTAAGTTTAAAAATTTTTTCTCTAGAGATTACAAAGGGGACTAATTCAACATATAACACCTTATCAGTCGAGTACAATGTGTTTTCCATGCTCGAAATACCAAACAAAATATTTAATTACCAATAGTTAATTCATTGTTTGTTTTTTTTTATTATTGTTTTGCCAAGTAAAAGGAATAACTTTGCACAATTTCAGTTTCATTAGAGATATGTTGTGTGAGAAATAATGTGTACAAATTTTTTTCCAAATGACAGAGTTAGTTGATATTAGCTTTGTAATTAGTCTAATAGTGAGTTGTTATGCATTAGTTATCGAGACTGGATTTCAATCTAAACACTTTGTATTAGTTTTGAACTGGTAGGTGCTGTTGTACTATATTTAATAATGTCCATGTCTTGTATGAAATTGACACGACACAAGCTGCTACGCATGGTAATCCACACTAGAACTTGACTATTTTTGCGTCTCAACCTCTCAGTGATGCTCGAGTAGAAATGGTCTTTAGAGAAGACTATTAGGCCGATAGGGAAGCAAAAAAGAATCCCTGTTGTGTTGCCTAAAGACCGAGTCCATTGCACTGCCGGGGATGAAAGAAAGCCCCAACAAACATGTCACTATCCACTCACCGTTCTTCAAAGGACTGTCTCATGGCGGACATCTGCACAGCTGATGGGGTACAGAGAAGGAATCTAATCCAAGCGCCTTGGGACGTGATTCCTCGCTTATAGGGGGTGAAATCATTTACATCCACTTGGATCTTTTCCAAACAGTTTGCTCAGACAGACAGATAGAGACAAGCTTCTATGGGCTTAGAGTTCCAAGAGTCACAGACTCAACTCTTAGAGCAGTTAAAAAAAAAAGAAGACCCAGAGGTTTCAGTTGTTCCTTTTAAGACGACGATTCTTGCATGGTGAATTTTCGTGAATAGATTTTATTCCCCCAGAACAGATGAGAATCGAACCAGGATCATCGTGACGACAGTCTTGAGCACCTATCTAACGACTACACCTTCGAGTTTTCCAAGTCTCATCTTATCTTAAAATTTACAGAATAGAATATAGATCTCTGGAATTCTACCCTATAACTCTTAGTCAGGTTCACGAACTTTCCATTAAATATCGAAGATGTGTAGGTTTTTATTTGTAATGTTCCTTCTGAAGAGCTTGAATTTTTTCTCAGTGGGCATGTTCAGTTTGTCCCATGCTTGTGGCTTGTTTGAATCTTGACTTGTGCAGATAATTTTTGTCATACTTTTTTAAAAAAATGCTATTGAAAAGGAAGCATGAAAAGAAAACATCCCAAAATGTTGCATAGTTGTTCTAGCAGTTGCTTGACTTCCATTTACACAGGGTGCTAGGCTAGTCTCCCCAAAAGTCTCCAATTTTTTTTTAGTGGCCTTCATAAGATGAAAAGTTGCTATCAGTTTTGTGTCGTCTGTTTGTAGGTCTGTCGTATTAACAAATAGTAAAAAAAAAAAAAGAAAAGTTTCCCTTTCAGAATTTGCGGTCTAAAAGACAGATGATCTGTTTCTGTAGCCTACGGTTAACAAGGGTGTCATCTGGCCAGCACAACGACCAACCGCCTTTACTTTTCCCCAACTGATGACAGGTATCCATTAGAGCGGGGTGGACTAAGATTAGGTCCCGAAATTAAAAATCCAAGTCTTCACCAGGATTCGATCTGCTCAGCCACCGGGACTCAGTATTAACCTTTACAAATGTAGAAAAGCTATCGCAAAGCTATTTCTCCTTTTAAGATAAGATATGATAAGTTAATTTTTATTGATCAAATCTAATGGAAATTCAGTTTGACTACAATTGACAAGCTCAGCGAAACTACTGTACAAAAACAATATTGATTAAAAATTCGAACAACATTCTCACACAAAACACATACACATTCACAAACAGCGCTTTATGAATTAGACTTCTAAGTACTTTTCGAAGACCACAGCTGATTTTGTAACACTCTGACCGAAAGTGGGATAAAGCAGTTTTTAATCTTTCTGTTTTAGTCCTAATGGAAAGGAGACGGCCACTTCGTTCAGATCTTATGTAACAGTGGTTTAATGGGTGCAGGTAGTCTTTAAGAATCGTGAGTGTTTTGGAATGGCATCTTTCTTGGAAAAGCTCTTCACAGATGGTAGCTGTACTTGAGTGATATACGATGCTTCTTTAATTAGTCTATTCATTCTAAGTTTTTGTGCCAGGGAAGTATTACCATACCAGCAGGTGATGGAAAAGTTAATAAGACTGCTGATGGTTGCTGTGTAGAAAAGTTTTGATTACTGTTTTGTCTATGCTGAACTTTCTTTGCTTTAGAGATAGAAGAGTCGCTGGTGAATTTTCGTGTATAGATTTTGATATTGACAATCTGATGTTAGTGTAGTGTTGATAGTTGTGCCTAGATATTTATATTCTTGTACTTGTTCAATGGTTTGGTTTGGTTTAAAAATCTATAAATAAAAATTAAAATAAACACTAGTTTATTCAAAATTTTCAAAAACAATGCCAAATGCTATTTAAAAATTATTATTTTAGACAATTACCCCCTTCGCTCGAAAGAAACGTGGCTTGAAATTGTCCATTGACGAATCGGGCAATGGTCTCCATTGATTTAGTTTGATAGCACAAACTCTCTTAGTAATTTTGTTTACAAACAATTTTATCCACAGATTTTGAAGTCTTTTTTGGGGATTTACTCTCTATCAACATGGTACAAACATGGTACAAACATATCTCTTGATATTGCAAAATAGGTAAAAGAATCGTATTACTGCGCGTTAATCTTTAAATACTGTTTTGTTTTTTAATTATTTTTAGACCGAGATAAAATTGCTTTTACCAAGAGATATTTAGAGAAACATTATATCTATCAACTTACCATCAATCTGTCCGTCGTCCCGTTTAGATCTCGTAAACTAGAAAAGATATTGAAAATCCGACATCACAATGTTTTAGACCATTCAAAGTTGTGATGCAACGGCCACTTTTTTTTTTCTGAAAGCGAAAAATCAAATTTATAAAATTAGTTATGCAAGCAATTTTTCTAAAGAGAAAGCTAATTAGTATGCATTATAAGTTAGACCTTACACACAACAGATATAAAGTACATGGACTTCATTTTCTGAACTTTTAGTAGTGCCGAATTTATCTCCAAATTTATTTATTTTTTTTTTTTATTTATTTATTTTATTTTTATTTTAGGATTCGAATAAGAGATTGAGCGGTAAAGCGCTTGGCTTCCGCGGGGGTCCTGGATTCGAATCCTTGTGAAGACTGGGATTTTCTACTTTGGAATCATTGGGCGCCTCTGAGTCCACTCAGCTCTAATGGGTACCTGACATTAGTTGGGGAAAAGTAAAGGCGGTTGGTCGTTGTGCTGGCTACATGACACCCTCGTTAACCGTAGGCCACAAAAACAGATGAGCTTTACATCATCTGCCGTATAGACCACAAGGTCTGAAAGGTGAACTAGTTAGGCCAGGTTCACATCTAACTTTACATTCACTTTCACCTATCCTTTGATCTGCTGGACCGTTGGAGCACTACACAAGATCTGTTAACCTTCTTTCTCCATTCTTATCTCTCATTTGTCTTTGATATAATTTCATTCGGATGTTCTTTCTGAAAATATTGAAGCCTGCCTGGGTGGACCACTTCGGGGGCCGATTTTGAGTTTATGTTTCCACACAAACTGTCTTTGTAATCTTGTTTTTTGTTTTTTTTACGGAAATGTTTGTTTTTTTCCTAGAGGATTTGATTAAAAGATTGACCCTTTAGAAAACAATTAGATCAATTCGATATTCATTGCAATACATCAGTTAGGCCTGGTTCACATCTAGTTCACATTCATTTTCACCTATCCTTTGTTCTGCTGGATCGCTGGGGCACCACACAAGATCTTTCAACCTTTTTTCTCCATTCTTCTCTGTCATTTGTCTTTGATAAAAGTTCATTCTGATGTTCTTTCTTAAAATATTGAAATCTGCCTTTTTACTTGCCTGGATGGACCACTTTGGGGCCGATTTTGAGTTTGTGTTTCCACACTAACTGTCTTTGTAACCTTGCTTTTTTTATGACTCGTGTATTTTAGGGACAATAATAAATTGTGCAAAGTTTCAACTTGATCCAAGAATGGAAATAACGTGATACATACATGTACCAGCCTTATACTGTCTTTAGTTGTGCTATCAAGCTGCTGATGGTCTTTGGCTTTCGCTCCGTTACGTATGTTTTCACATTATTATTGTTATCTTCCATCAAAGCGTCCGTTGTGATGTGTTCTCTGAGGGTTTCATATTTGTGATCCACTTTTGACAGGTCTACCATCGATCGAAGTAAATTGACGAATATTTGTGTATCGTCGTTAGCCAGAGGTGTCGACTCTTTCAATCTCATTCGGTATTCGTAATTTGTGGATCCAAAGCCTCTTTCACAGCCACGTAATCTTTTCTTTCTTCTTTTCTCCTTTGTAAGCAGATATTCATGGCTCTTCCTTTCAAGCGCCCCATGAGGCTTCTTGCCCATTCTGAATGTGGGCGGTTGCAGACTGTTGCTATGTCCTCAAATCTCAGTAGATATAAGTCGATGCACTTATTCTGGCTTTCGTCAAATGGAGACATTCTGTCTAATTGTTTGTATTTGTCAAAGTGTTCCTCCTTTTCATTTTGCTGTTCTTTGTCTTTCTTTTATTTAAGTTTTAGTTCTAGTTGTAAGATTTCCTTCCTTCTATTGTCTTCTTCTTTCCTTTTGGCTTCTTCCCTATTAAATCTCCTTTCTTCTCTTTCTTCTTCTTGTGTCATTTTTAGTGTAATGAATTTTTCCAGTTCTTCGCCTTGCAGACCATTTGCCTTGCAGACCATTTTCCTTGCCCGTTTCTCTATATATTTTGTATATCGACATTTTCACTTACTTGTTCCTTTAATTGTAAGGTGCCTTTAATCGTCAAGTATTTAATAGTGACACATGTCCAAGGCTAACATTTATATACAAGCAACTTCACTCGATGTTTTATTATTTCCCTTGTTTACAACACACTTCCTGCAAGTCCCTTAACTCCCAGGTACCCGACACTTGACCGTGTGTCACGGTTGACCACACATATTAACCGTGTCACAACAGACCCATTATAAAATGTAGATTCATTTTTTTCAACTTTTTTTTCTTTTACATTTCTATAGGGGGCGAGCGCGGTGGATGAGTGCTTAAGCGCTTGGCTTCCAAACCTGGAGGTCCTGTGTTTGAATCTCGGTGAAGACTGGCATTTTGAATTTCGGTATTTTTAGGGCGCCCCAGAGTCACCCAACTCTAAAGGGTACTTGAATTTAGTTGCAGAAAGTAAAGGCTGTTGGGCGTTTCGGACTCCCTGCTCGTTAGCCTTGGGCCAAACAAAAAGATGACCTAAGCATCATCTGCCATATAGACCGCAAGATCTGAAAGGGGAACTTCACTTTACATTAGTATAACCAAAGTGGTTAAGTATTAATACTGTGAACGTTTTAAAACTTGTATAAATCTTTTCAACTATAACAAGACTCTTGATGATAATTAAGTTACATAATCAAATGTATAATGAGATCCCATCAGTATTGTTCACCAGCAGTTTACTGCTACATCCTGATTAAACATCGAACATCTTGCTACTGTCTGGTCTCAATGAAGTACTTGAATATCAGAGTTTATTTACTTTAAGCCAAAACTCTAAGCTCTCACTACTATTTCTCTCAAGGTAATAGATCCTTGAACCAACTCTCTTATACCAAAGTCAAGTCTCTTATCTTCTTATCTTATAAATTACTGACGTCCCCTCATAACGAACAGTTCATCATATGTCAATCCAGTCGTGCATGCTAGAGACCCTAAACTCTGCTACGTCATTTGTTTTCTAGGCTAATTCAAGCAACCCGTTCCATGGTCCAATTACAGCAGAAAAGAAAAAAGCACTTTAACTAAAGTATCCTTGATTTGTTTTTATCACCTCGAAACTACCCATACATTTCTTTTTTTTTTTCTATTAATTTTTTTAAGACATTGTAACTAAAAGGCCATTAGAAAATTTCTATCTATTCTATCTTTCTATGTATATTTACAAAAACATATAAACATTTATTAAAATAAGTACATTTTTTATATTTTCTAGGTTTACCTACATATGTGATCATATTAATTTAAAATGAATACCGCGAATACCACTGGATATCAGATGACCTCTTCAGTTGCACACCTGAACATGAATACCACCGGACATCTGGACAACGCAAGACAAATAGTAACATTTCCACCTAATACCCTCATCTTCTACTTTTCCTTCGAATACTACTTCTGCTGGGAGAAGGCCGAGTCTGTTGTCCAGTATATGTATGTCTTTGTCTCAATGAGCAACGTTCACCCAGCGCTGTCCGTCTAGGGGATGACAGCCAACACGATCTGCCTGGTCATACTTCGCCGTGATGGACTTCACAAACCAACCAACATATTGCTATTTGGTCTGGTTGTTGCTGACAACATGAGTATTTTACTACAGTCGAATTACGCTGCGATCATTGCTTTTTTCCAACCAAACAAATATTTGCCTTTACTCTGCGGTTTTCAGCTTGATAGCACGTTAGATTATTTTCTTGTTTCTTCTCAAATAGCATTTTACTTTGTGGAATGTTGGGATGTAGCGCAGGCACTTCTCTACCCATTATCATTACCCTGGAAAGACTTTTAGCTATCTTTCGTCCGATGACTTTTAAAGAACTGGTCACCCCCAAAAAAGCTATGTTCGCTGTCATCGCTTGCTTTGTGATTTGGTTGCCATGGACAATATCTTATTATTCATATATTTATATCTATAAATTTAATCTTCCGGGAAACATCGACTGGATGAGAGTGTTCTTTGACCCGCCAGAGATCTTTAAATTTTTGGAGATCTATGTCATAGAGTACACGCAGTGTTTTGGAAGTTTGCTGTTTATTACTACTGGCTGTATTGTCATTGTGATCAAAGTGAAAAAAACTTTAAAACAAAGAAAAAAATTAACTTTAATTCAAGGTCAACTGTCATGGTCACCAAGAACTACTCGGACTTTGTTGCTGACTTGCCTCGTCTTCTCCGTCACGCACGCTGTTAGGGCATTGATTTTTGTTTTGTATGTACCCCAAACCTTTGGGGAAAGTCTAGTAAAATCTCAAATAGGCGATGCAGTTTATATCATCAATGCTTCTAGTAATTTGTTGATCTACATTCTGTCTAATAAAAAGTTATATCATACTTTCAAGTCACTCTTTGGCATTGAAAAGAAAGAAAATCTAAAATAAAAAATAAAAGTCATTTTCAAATCTCAAAATTGCTTATTATTAATAAAATCAAGACAATGCACAAATAATTATTGTTGGTATAAACATTTTTAATTCATCGGTAGATTGGACTTTCCATTGGTGACAATATGGACTCTTACTTCTCAGACGATAAAAGATCTTTAGTACAATTAAAATGCAACTAAGAATGGTCATACGGTAAATGAATACATCTGATATAGTTATACAGGAAGTCTATAAGGTTTTGGGATTTATTTGCAATAAAATATTTTTTGACTGTTTCTTTGTTTACATTTGTTATGCATTTAATTTTTTTTTCTTTTGCCAAAAGGAGAGATCCATTATTCAATAGTGTTTCTCTAGTTGTTTGAAGAGAAATGAGACAGACCGACAAACGAAAGACAGACGAATCTCAACTAATAGCTTTTCAACTTATGGGGGGCCAATTTAAAAAAAATAGATGGTTTAGACTTTTTTGGTAACTAACATAGCTACTTGTTGGCATGCTAGACACACCACAGAAAGAGCCACTATGTAATAAGTTTTGTACCTTAACAAGGGAACACCTCCGCTTCTACGAGATCTAGTCGTCATAGGTACACTTGCAACCCTCTGAATTCTGAGTAGCCAAATTATAGCCATTTTTCTTTTGCACCATCAGATCAAATAAAATCTAATTAACAACTGAACAAAAGTGCTTCCACTGGTGACTGAAGTACAGTTGTAGTTGACTAGTTTAGGCTTCTCAGGAGTTGTTGGCTGACTATATACGTGCACCCCTCTGAATTCTGGATAGCCAACTTTTTAGCCAGTTTTTTAAACATGTAATGTTTCCACTGAAATAAAGTGAATGAAGATAAGCTATTATTGTAATAAAATAAAATAGGCTAATCTGTAGTTCATGTCCGACCATGTGCGCTTTATTATAGGCTCTCAATTCAATATTCTATAGCACGTTAATCGTGACGATTTGTTTTCATTTGCACATAATTATAGTTATTTTCATATTTAGTAAGCATAGAATATGATAATATTTTTGTTGTTTTTTTTTGTGTTCTAGGACAACTCCTTGCAAGCTGTCTTTTGATTTGATATATATAAACGTTTCTTGCAGAGTGCAGTCATCTTGGTAAATGCGCAAATGCAAATACTACATGTTTCTCTTATCTGTCAATACTACATGTCTCTCTAATCTGTCCTGTAAATGTTTCAGGCGAGACAATTTTATTATTTTCTTTCCACTCATTACAATAATAACTTTAAAGCTCTGACGTAGAACAGATATATACAGAGGCGTAGACATAGAAACTTACGTAAAGGGTCTCATAAACATAAAGAAGTACATAGAGACGCCAATGTTTGCCCCCACCGATTCCGAAATTAAATAGCCTACATGGAGCCGCACATAAATACGTTCATAGAGATAAATAGTACCCACCTTAATTCATAAAAAGTATGATAGTAAAAATAATCATTATCCTATACTATCTTCCATAATTGTATGCTCTACAAAGCGAGGGTGTATTCAACCAGTGTAACGACATCTAAGTCTGTTCTCTTCACACATGAGAATGCTGGGATACCTCCACAGTTTCATGTTGTGTCAGCTGTTCAAGTTAAGGGTAGATCACTCATGACAAAATACAAATATCACTGGGATGTTTGGCTTCTCTCCCTTGATAGAAAAGAAAATAACATGAATGATACACGGTCTAAAAATGAAGAAAAAAAAATCTCCCCAGACAAGGTTGATTTTTTTTTAATGGAAGCCAAATTAGAGTTATATACATCTATCTGCTAATTAGAAGCCAGAGGAGACAGTGAAATCGTAGAGTCAGTGTTAGTGGATTAGATCCCCGGCTTGTCAATCCAGTGTGTCTTCTTGTGTAGGTCATTCATCTCATTGGATGCTAGAGGATCTAGTTAATTTATTTGACCATCCAGTTGATAGAGAAGGGGGGGGGGTGCCGAGGGGCATTCAGAAAAGTGACTTGTTTATCTCCAACCATGGCGCCAAGAGTATCTCGAAGCACCCACATCAAAGTAGCTATTTTACGTGTCACATGTATTGAGACAGAAGAAAACATACTCATAACTGTTTGTCTGTCTTTTTGTCTCTCTCCCTCTCTCTCTCTCTGTTTGTGTGTGTGTGTGTTAATGTGTTGGCCTAAATAGGAACTGTTGATACTAGACAAAAATAAAAACATGTATTCAGACTTAGCACTTCAGTCAAGGAAATTGTTACTAGAATTCCCAACCACCTCCCATTTTCTTCCTTCATTCAAGAAGCTTCAATTGAACATAAGTAAATCGCTAACTTGGTGTTTATTCCCGCCATTGTTTCAGTCTATTGTGAGTACCTGTAGTTGTTAATTCAAGACAATGATTTTTTAACGGCTTTTGATTGTTGTAGATTGTGGTGTATTTTTAATGTTGATTGAGGATAATTGTCGTTTGTTGATTGAGAATAACTGTTGCTTGTTTATTAAATATTAGTTGTTTTTTTATTTTGATCTCTAATTCCTTGTCACATTTTAATGTTTTGAAATTTCATAAAAATTATTTTAAGAGTTTTTTTAAAATGTTTTTGGTTTGAATTATTTGCTCTTGAATCTTGATTAATTTTTAAAATATTTATTGTGTTTTTTATCGTTGATGATGATTGATGTTTTTGTTTTTATTATTGAGTAATTTTGATAACGATTTAATGTGTCAGTGTTGTTATTTGCTTCGATTTACACTTATATTCATATAAATTTAACAGCTTTTGATCTGAGCTCCTACGGATTTTTTTTTAAAAACTTTTTTACATAAATTTTGGATTCCAGTCTTTTCCAGTAGCCCATATTTGCAAGACACTGGTGAAGAAAGTGAAAGCTAAATAAAATAGTTCCTATAATATTTCCAAGCGCACAGATTTATTACTGTTAGTCTAGAAATATTAGAAATAATTACACGGTGGATTCAAAATAGTTTGGAAGTACTTCTCTACTTTTTTTTTTGTTGAGATTTTTCCAAAATGCATTCTAATAGGTGTATTTAAAAACATCACCGAAGTTTCAATGACATGTATGTTTATATTTCCCTAACCCGTAACAAGCGCTGTGTAAAAACACAATGCTTGGACAGACTACATGAGGTCCTACATGGGGATATTAAATGTCCTAACATACAATAATAAATAAGCTAATTGAGCCCTTGAATGTACTCTTATAATAGTAGATCTACATCTATAATAATAGTATCTAGACTTTAGATCTAGATCTAAATATATGTTGGCCTACAAGCATATGTTTTTATTTTTAAAAAATGGATTTAAGTCGATTAGCTATTCTGATAGTTCCATTCATACTATTTTTACATTCACGCATTCGCTTTAATTAGAACATTATTATTTTGTTTCATTATTTCCAAAACACTCTCAGTGACTATATCAACGATACGCAAATTAAGACCCGCGGGCCGCAGGTAATCTATGGCTAGTTTCATTATTGGTGTTCTTTCTTAACTACAGATTCCAAATTTAGTTTGAGACATTTTGTTTCGTTCCTGCTTTGTGGTTGAACTAAGAAGCCTTGAAAATATAAAGTTGCTGTAGAAGAAACATTGAAAGATTTTTTTAGGTTCCCTGCTATGAGAAACATATCTGGTTTTGTTCGACAACAGACAGCCCCATGTTGCACTCACTACTAGAGCTAATTGACCTCCAGGGAATGCTGATAAAGGGCTGTGAAGACACGTGTGTAAAGCTAGTACGTCTCGCGCGTGACTGGTGTTCTCAGGTCCAGAGATATTTTCATATCTAAAATTAGCTGCAATACAGTTACTTTAGGGACGAGGATTTGATCACGCTATTCACGCTTGCTGAGTTGCAGAGTATTCTGTTTAATTTTTTCCCCTCTCTGTTTTCAAATCCAAGCTCAGGGGAGGTAAATGCATTTATGAAAACATCTTTTTTTTTCAACTGACTAGCTCCCTTTGGCCTGTTTCTGTCACGCTGTCGTCTTGTTAAAATTTTTGGTACAATCGTCTGAAATTTCTGTTATTTTAATATTATAGTGTTTACTGTTGATTTGTCATGTTAAAGACAAGGCGAAAAGAATCATTTGATACAGCAACACTAAACATGGCATCTAAAAAAGAGTATTATTGCTGTAACATTTCCCCATAGCCGGACAACGAAATATATTTTTAAAAAAAAGATTATTGTATACATAAAGAGTTTAAAACAAAACAAGAAACATTCAATAAGAAACCAACAGATCAAACAAGAACAGCGGACATAGATAACTGTCTCGCTCGACTGGACAGTGAGTACAATTAACAGAATAAGTAGGTCAGAAAAGAAAATAACAAGCTTATTATAAGAAATACTTTTAAACAATAAAAGCCAATTTAAGGAAAAGAACATATTCGTCAAACTGCAAGATTTATATACCTTTTTCTGTATTAAAAAAGTATTAATTACATTTAATAATTAACTAACTGATTATTTTATTATTATTGTTTATTCATGTGTCGTGAAAGGTTTCAACTTAATCCGAGAATGGGAAGTGGGAGAAATAACGTGTACAAGTATTGTACCTGACAGACAGACGGACAGACGGAGTGAGATGATGTAAGCTAGTAAGAAGGCCCACAAGTCAACGCTCTCCATAAATTCCTGTGGCCAGCATTCAAGTATCACATTTGAAAATGCAATGCTTATCAATACCTTGGTAAACGTGTTTCGTCTAGCCGAAGGATATGACCCGAGAATCTTGCGAGTTCAGGAATTTTTATTAAACGAACAATTTGACAAGAGTGGATTGAGTAGAAAGATAAATGTAATGTAATAATACAAATTATATACCTTAACCATAGATATAAATAAATATAGACTGGCCGATTAAAGAGTTTTATGAAACGAAAACTTGTGACTTGCAATTTTGTGTACTTTATTATACAGCATTTATGAGCAGTATAAAAGTTAAGTATTCATATCTATTTCAGCCATAACCTATATAAGTATTACAATAGTTTTGTTTAATCTCTAAGAACGAAGATCAAGCAACTTTTCATTATTCGGAAATCGAATACAATAGATATACATGTTTTCAAGTTACATGAAGTTACTTCCTTCGGCCAGTCTATATTTATTTATGTCTATGACCTTAACATTGGCATATCTCACTCTCCTAATACAAAGTTTAACATTAATGTATCTCACTCTCCTGGTACAAAGTTTAACATTGGTATATCTCACTTTATTTGGTCTATGGAGTTCACTGCGCTGATGATATACAAGTGGGATCCCAGTGTTTACATTGGTTACCTACATTGATCCCTTTGTGTTTTCAATGCATACCACAGATTTCACAAACCTTCTATACAGATGTATTAGTGCACTACTAATGTAAGTATGACAAGGCTTTCACAGCAAGCATTAATTTACATAATGATGACGTCAAGCTACTCCCTCGTAGTCTATGACACCCAGACCAATCGTCATAGATGGCATGCATACTGACTTACAACGTCACGACCTGTGGGCTGTTTAGACCAATAGCTCGTTGCCACGTTACAGGTCTGTAGGATGTAGCAACGTGCTATTAGTCTAAACTACCCCACAAGTAGTGACGTTGCAGGTCAGTGTTGAGGCCTTCTATAACGAATAGTCTCGATGACAAACACTGTGTTCCATGTGGTTGAGGACTTCACTCTACATTTGTGTGCCTTTGAATGTGGCTATGAGACCCATTCGGTTCCGAAATATTCAGTTACAAACTGCACTTACTATTGAAATTGACGTCTCTAAACATTGCCTTTTCGTGTCAATTTTTTCTTCTGTCACGGATTTCTACCTACCAAGGCTTTTCTACTTTCATTGTATTTCAGTTGTGCAGGAAGAAGTAGTGAGCTATTAGTAGAGCCAGTGTGTGACAGAAATGATGAACACATTTGAGAGGTAGAAGCGGAGTTTTAATTGTGTTTATGACAATAAGTGTCTGCCTCAGGGTGAAATAATAAACAATTATCTTCCTTTTGTCAAGCTCTCCGGTCGTTCAGTGTAATTATATCAACAAATCAATATGGCATGTAGACATTGTACTCATTGGTGCGTACGTGTGAATGGAAACTATAATGTATGTGTGTGCGTGGGTAATGGCAGTTTTATTCACGTGGATACATATATGTGGGCGTGTGTTAGATTATTTTTTACCTAGAAGGCGTATCAATAAGTAAAGAGGATTCTTTATATATATATATATATATGTGCTTTAATCTTTAAAAGTCAATGTTGGCATGCAGCTCTTAGGTTAGGGCTAGGGTTAGGGTTTGTTAATTCCACACACAATACAGAGGGTGTGACGGACCTCGTGTATAATGTGTGTCATTGGCTTGTTTGGTGTCTAGGGGATGATTATTTTTGAATTGCCACACACTGGCCCATAAATCGGGAGCAGACACGCAACGAGACAGACAATGGAGAAAGATACAAATTTTGTAAAATTAAAGAATATTTATTTACATAAATATACAAAGTAGAATAAAGTAGGGGAGGGAATTAGCATCTATCTCGTTAGCAATATTGTATTATCATACTAAGCACTTAATTAGAGAGTATGTCACTTTCGTACTCTGCACTTAGCTGGCTGTCCTTCTGGTGTAGCAGCTGGCAGTGATCTTGGCTGGAGGTCTTGCAGCTGGAGGTCTTGCAGCTTGAGATGGCGCTCCAGCGGGTAGAGGGTTGCCGGTGATTCAGTCCTATTAGAGTCTCAATCCGAAGTTCTGATATCTGTAGTGGGCATAGTATGGCGGGTGGACGGCTACCGTGGGCACAAGTGTACTGCGGGCAGAGACGATCTGCCGTGGGCAGCGTAGTTAGCAGGATAAGTCCAGTGAGAGATCTGGCGGAGCTATGACGTCTCGAACAGACACGTGGTCTATAGACACGTCGTGCAGACAAGTATAGCCGATAGCAACAAGTAAATAGGTGACACTAGGAAGCAGTAGGCAGACACCTGAGAGAGGCTGCGGATAAACAAAGACAAGTTAGGACATGTCTTTCATGCATCTTATCGATGCCCTAGACCGAGGTGCATTCGATAGATTGGTAAAATTGCTTTTGAGTACAATGGGGAGATGATGACAAATGGGATTCGGAAAATAAATGACTGATAGTAGCAATACAAAATGTACATAGTAAGGGAGATAATAGTCTCAATTAAACTTCAGAAGTTGGAAGAGAAAAGGAAGGGGGGAAGGAATGGACAGTGGTCAGCGACCACTGCAAGCTTTTGACTTGTCACAGAGGGAAGGGGGAGATATGTTGTAAGACGAACTATCAAGAAACAGACTATCAAGAGATAAATTATCAAGAGATAAACTATCTAGAGATAAACTATCAAGAAATCAAACGTAAAGAGATATGAAGAAACAAATTATGAGAAATACTTAATGAGACAAAGTATCACGAGATAAACTATCAATAGAAAAACTGTCAAGAAACAAGCTATCGTGAAGTAAACTATCACTATATAGACTATTGAGAGATAAACTATCAAGTGATAAACTCTCAAGAAACAAACTTTCATGAGATAAACTATCACTATATAGACTATTGAGAGATAAACCATCAAACCATCAATAGAGAAAATAATACGAAATTCTTAGTATATTTTCTAGTTCTCTTATCTTATCATTTAAAGATGATCTTACAAAGAAAGTACAAGCAAGAATGTCTTTTATTTTTTACAAAGCTTCTATCAACTCACTCTGACTGTCTGGTAAAAAGTTTGTACACGTTATTTCTCCCACACCCAATCTCGGGTCGAGCTGAAATTGTGCACAATTCTTTCTCGTACCTAAAAACATACAACAAAAACGAAACCATTTGTTAGTAAAATATTGTTTATTAATTATTCTGTTTGGTATCTTGAACAATGGAAAGAAATTGTACTAGACTGAAGTGATGGTGTAAGCTAAGTTAATCCCCTTTTTAGGTCGCCACTTTAAAGTAATTTGAAACAAACAATACATAACTATTCAATCTTCTATTTTTTATAAGTACTCTTACTAGCATAGTGATTAGTATGTTGGCTTGAGAAGGCTAGAGCCATGAGTACGAATTCAGGTCACTCAGCTTTTTTTTTATCAATGCTTTTAAAAAGCGATTACAGTAAAATTCATCCAGTTATCCATATCTTTTTCTTGCACACCCCCCCCCCCCCATCTTATTTTCCCAACTGGTCTAGATAAGTGATAGCGTATTGAGAACTATTGAGAAGCTAAAAGCTAAACAAAAACAATTGGTAAAAAATATTTCTAATCTCAGATTTATAATTGTTGGTCTAAATATATTACACATTTAATGACATGACTCATCCAAAATAATTAATACAATTACACTTTGTATAAGCTTTTTTAAAAAAGTATTTTAAATATTTTCTTGTTTTTCATGGCACTCGTATAGGTGTCTTCAAAGAGTCGAGACGCAGCCCCTTGAGATCGTCACCACAACAACCCAGCATCTCTGTAGGTTTGTACAGAAGGACTGAGAGAAACAGCCCGCTACTTTTCTTTGGCACAGGCTGCAGAAGAGCAAAGTGCCCATCAGCAAAAAGCTGGCCAGATGAAGTAGAGAGACTCTTGGTGATTCTTCAAGCTATATTCATCCTGATTGCATTGTATTTCATTGCTAGATTGAAGAGACTTACATTTCTTAGTTAAAGCTACAAAAAAAGAAGTTGAATTAAGAATTTTTTTTATCTTTTTAATTTAAATCGAAAATTTAAAACAAAATACGTCTATAATCATCAGTTTCTTAATTGAGTTGTAATCGATTCCGAATATTCAAAACTCAGTACTATTACTACTACATGTAAAAAGTAACGTTTCCCTTTTAGACCTTGTGATCTGTTTCTATGGCCCATGGTTAACGAGGGTTTCATGTGGCCAGCACAACGACCAACCGCCTTTACTTTTCTTAACTAATGTCAGGTGCCTATTAGAGCTGATGTGTGGGCGACATCGTCCCGACCATTAACCATGCCCAGGCTTTCATCTCACTTAACCTGCGCAATTTGTGGACGGGAGTGTCTCTCCAAAATAGGGCTCCACAGCCACATAAGGAAGTGTGCTATTAAATGAACCATAGTCGTTCTACGACTGAAAGAGGCCAATATATATTAGAGCTGGGTGGACTCCCTAATGATCCCAAAAGTAAAAATCTCAGTCTTCACCAAAATTTGATCACGGGACCCCCGATTCGAAAGCCAAGCGATTAACCACTCCGCCAAGACGCCTCCACTACAACATGTGCTTGGTATAGAGCGTAGTGTCGCAAAAACGATATTTCATGATAAATAAAAAATGCTTTTGAATTCGATCCTTCTGGAATACATTTAATGACTTTGTATCTAGAAAGATTTTCCATTGAGTGGTAAAGAAGGCGGAGGGGGTAAGTAAGTAGTGAAGAAGTCAGTGCAGAACATCACAGCGATTCTAAAATTAACTAAATGATCGAGCGAGTTTGTATCAGATTGACATTGATAGAAGGATGGTTAGGGAGGGGGGGGGGGGAGAGAAAGAGAGTGAGAGTGTAAACCTCCGTCTCTCTAGGATTGTCATTCCAAGTGATATTTTTCTCTGCCGGTGGGTGAGCTCAAATAGCCTATCAAATCGGAACATATGGTCGTGAGTTTGTTTGTCTAGAGAGATTCTGAGCCGTCACAGGAGAGGCTTTGAAAGTACTTGCCACCCACAGGGAACCGTGCATACTACACGATTGTGGAAGGGATGTGTGAATGTGTATGCGTTTGGGATGGGGGGCGGGCTGAGAATGTAGACTAAAGGATAAGACAGGGCGCGGGGATGGGGCGTATTGTTATTTCTCTTGTTCGGCTTCTTAAAGACAGAAGTCGCGAGGGGCCGTTTAATGTGAAGGCATTTACGAGTGCGTGTTGACCTAATCCATGACTACAAAAGATGTGAGAAAAATGTTATGTAGCTAGAGATTTGTTGTCTCCGATAACATCACCAGCAACATCATCCCCCCCTACCCATTGCGCTAAACTCTTTTTATAACCTTCAATTTCTCTTTTCAGATGCAGAATCGTGTTGAATTCAAAGACAAATGAATGTGCATTTCAATGCATTAAATAGAGTAGAAACTGTTTTATGTGACTTTATCTTTAGTTGACTTCCTAACAATACAAAGATAATACAAATAGTGTTTCAATAAACTCTGGTCAAAATGGCAATCAGAAACGAAAGAATGATCAGAGTAACATAACACAACATAACATAACATATCATAACACAACATAACAAAACATAACATAACATAACATAACATAACATAACACAACATAACACAACATAACACAACATAACATAACATAGCATAACACAACATAATGAAACATAACATAACACAACATAACACAACATAACATAACATAATATAACATAGCATAACTTAACACAACATAACATAACACAACATAACATAACATAACACAACATAACAACATAACATAACACAACACAACATAACATAACACAACATAAAACAACATAAAACAACACAACATAACATAACACAACATAACACAACATAACATAACACAACATAACACAACATAACATAACATAGCATAACATAACACAACATAACACAACATAACATAACATAACAAAACATAACATAACACAATATAACATAACATAACATAACACAACATTACATAACAACATAACACAACCTAACATAACATAACATAACACAACATAACATAACACAACACAACATAACATAACACAACATAAAACAACATAAAACAACACAACATAACATAACACAACATAACACAACATAACATAACACAACATAATCCAACATAACACAGCACAACATAACATAACATAACAACATAACATAACATATATATGATACTCTCGAGGAGGTGTTCAGTCTGTCGTAAGATAAATGGCTATAATTAGTGAAGATAAATTTTTTTTAGATACGTATAGTAACTTTAGAGCAATCATTACATACCCTAGTTTTAATGACTGCCTGCTATTTGTAAAGAGTTTGTCACTGATAAGGCCTCATGAAATCCTCGTTAAGAAAAGGACCTTATATTTTCATCTTCGTAGATCGCTAGGTAACTTTTACTTCCTTTTGCATCAGAAAAACAACAAACTTAGGAGGAAGTGAAGTCTGAAACTGATCATTGTGTCAGTCGAGTCAAATTACACACAAAAAAAATCTGGAGTAAATTTTGAGAATAGAAGGAACCTTGACATTCTAGAGCATTCCAGGAATGTTTTTTTTTATTTGAACTTTGTTTTAAGCTTACATGCTTATCTCATTCAAGGTCAAAGTCTAGAGCAGCAAGGTCACGTTTGGAAATAAATTTCAATGTCATCTAGTAACCAGACAAGATTAGATGTTATGGGTATCGTTCAGTTTTGTGTTGGTACACGCGTTTTTTTTTTAAACCTACAGAGAGAGAGCCCGATGTCCTTGTTAACCCCAAGAACCTCGAGGTCTACAGTGTTCCCTGTGTTCCCTGTCACGCTGAAGTTCAAGCGGAAGGCAGAACATGACGCAGAATATTTCAACTCATCAGACAGGATCAAATCTGTTCATCATCAAGCAAGAGAACATAATTGGAGGAAAGATGGCGGAAATGTGAGGAGGGTAACATAAGAGGAGGGTGGGGGGAGGCTAATGGGAGAGGTGGGCTGCGTGATGGGGAGAAGGGAAGGGAGGTGTAGAATGATTTAATGTTCTTAAAACTGTACCCACAACTTTATATATATATATATATATATATATATATATATATATAAATGGAGTTGCTTCTATTATTTAATCACCGTATCATCACTCAATACGTAATACATTTAAATAAAGTGTACAAGTAATGTGATCCAGAAGGTACAGATTAAAAATGGAAGAGGGTCAAAGGTCACCAAGTGCACGCCCTGCATAAGCTTGAAGCAAGTGGCTAGAATATGGGCGACAGTTCATCTCTATCGGAAGTTGCCCAATAGACATGGAAGTCTTTGTATTCAAACAAGAGCAAAGTTGATGATTTACTGATGGAAACATTCTCAGACTTGTGTGTCCCTTAGCCAGTGAACTGTACCTTAAATTCAGTATCTGTAGACATTCAAACATCTTCAGCTGTTGATTATTATTGGTGTTGATCATTAAAGATCTTTTTTTTTGTAATCAATTTTTAATAAAATACCTTTTTTCCCCTAAGCATCTGGTTCTTCCATGATTTTGGAATGACCGTATAAGTAATTTCCTTTTAAGGGTCGTGAACATCTTAATCGGATGGTCTCAATGGTCCAAGGCTTAACCCTACAAACTATTATCACTCGTCGTCCAGAGGGAGGTTTGGGCAAGGATGTAATTATCTTCAAATCTGAAGGAACATCCGAGACATGTATAACATTTTTTGATATTGTTACTTATCATAAGTTTTTATAACAAAGTAAGAATTATGTGGATAAAAGCATTGCTGGCTTTATATCTTTAGACTAAAGTTGTTTGAAAATAACATCAACTCAAGTCTTACTGCAGTGATATATTAGTTTTTATTTCTGTTAGATTTTATATTTTAGTATTTGTCAAATTTGGGTTCCTTTGGATACGTAAGCGGCGTGGATTGGAGGGGTACACTGCTGTGTTGGTGACATCCTTACGACCACAACTAATGCTCTGGCTTTCATTTCAAAGAACTCTATGGACAACGAAAGAGCAATGACCTCAGCCATGGAAGAAAGCGTTCCAAACAAAATAAATTGGCTAGTTTTGGCTCCACCAAAGCGAGTGCTACCTTCACCTGCGTATTATGTGGAGGGAAATGTCTGTCCAGAGTTGAGCTAATGACACATGTTTTCTATGAGACGAACCTGTCCTGGGTAGTTGAATGTGTCTCTCCAGACATGAGCTAATGACACATGTTTTCTATGAGATGAACCTGTCCTGGGTACTTGAATGTGTCTCTCCCAGAGTTGAGCTAATGACACATTTGTTCTATGAGACAAACCTGTCCTGGGTACTTGAATGTGTCTCTCCCAGAGTTGAGCTAATGACACATGTTTCCGATGAGATGAACCTGTCCTGCGTACTTAAATTGTTCACTGCTCTTCGCTTGATCTCATAAGATAACTGACTTTGATGACTTGTTGGTAATTACTCAATCTTATGTAAGGCATTGTAAGGGTTCACACCTACAAGGGACACAATAATAAGAACAATGCTCTTGAAGCAATGATATACTAGATAACAGCTAGGAAGAATTCAAACGATCTTTATTTAGATAATGGGGATGATCGTCACTTCTGTAAATCCGTCTTATTAACTAACAGTCCCTTCACCATGCTTCTTGCTTCAAGCCCAAGCCATATCAGTTCACTTTTTTGATCACGTGGTTTCGTCAAAGGCGTAGTTACAAGTTCGATCAAGTAAACGTCTTGAACATAAAAGAGCCGGCGTTCATCGAACACACGTTAGCGGTTGCGTCAAAGTCAGTGATAGCTAGAGATAGAGAGAGAGAGAGAGAGGTTTGAATCTCACAGGGGTCGTGTATGTCAAAGGTGGCTCAAGTGCATTCTGTGAGCCGGGTGTCAAAAGAGTACCCGATTTCCCTTATTATTAGAAAGGAAATCCCCCTCGATGAGAAGGTTAATTGTTCCGTGCCGGCGTTTGTCTACGGAGAGGGTGCCATAAACACTAGAACCTGCTCCGACAATAGCAACATGGGCGCATCTGCCCTGCACATGTACATGTTTTTTTTCTATTTTTTGTTTTGTCACATTCACCCCGCCCCTTACCCAATGACCCCCAAGCATTGTGAATTAGATATGCCTTTTAAACTAGTGCTAAACTATAAAAAAAAAAAAAGTTCCTACTCTCCAGCTACTTGAAAATTGTTCAACTCATCTTGACAAAATGTTCCACCTCCCTGTGCACAAGGCGCCCCAAGAGTTGATGTTTCACCGGTTGAACTCTTCGGCCCGAGAACACGGCCACAGAGAGCCCCCCAGTGTCTGTGGATGACGCTGTTTATCAGCACTATGTGGGCGCTCGTGTCAGAAGGCGAGAACAAGAGAGATGAAAGGTACTCAAATAAATACTTACCTTGTTTCCACTCTTGCTAGAATGCTCATTAATGGCACATTAAAGGGAAGATTTGGCTTGTCAAACCTTGGCAAACCTCCGCAAACCTACCCATAGTGAGGGAGGGGGAAAGAAAATTTGGAAGGAGGAAGCTTTAGATATGAACACTTGCAAGATTTGGTCACGAGACTCAGAGAGTTGCATTGGAGGTAATGATTACCAGGTGAGGGAAGGCCGCGTTATTCCGGTGCGAAATAAAAATGTTGCCGCCCGAAGTGAATTTCTGAGTCACGTGATTTTTCAACGCGAGAATTGTGTTCAGTTTCTGGTGCTACTTTTAATCTGACTTTAAAAAGCAACAACTCGATAGCTCTTGGTTTGCAGCCTTTACATGCATCTGTTCACTTTCTAATCCATTTCTGTTATCAGGATCTGAGACAAACAAGTCGTTGTAAGCGTCTGTAAGCCTCACGGTAATAAGCTACCCGCAGAAGTGTTTCAATGGACTTATTTCTAATCTCCATTACTTGGTCTTACCATCATTTTATTTCTCTCTCCTTTCTGTGTGTTCCCTTCTCTCTGTGTGTTCCCTTCTCTCTGTGTGTTCCCTTCTCTCTGTGTGTTCCCTTCTCTCTGTGTGTTCCCTTCTCTCTGTGTGTTCCCTTCTCTCTGTGTGTTCCCTTCACTCTGTGTGTTCCCTTCTCTCTGTGTGTTCCCTTCTCTCTGTGTGTTCCCTTCTCTCTGTGTGTTCCCTTCTTTCAGTGTTTTCTTTTTTTGTGTGTTCCGTTACGTAATTGATTCCCTCTAATTTTTTTCCCCATTTTGTGTGTGTGTGTTTTCTTGTTCTTTATGTGGTCACGTTGATCTGTATATTGTTTCTATCTCTTTATGTGTTCCTTCTGTGTTCCCTTCTTTTGGAGTGTTCCCTTCTTACTTCTTACATTCTTTTAAAGTTCCATTTTATTTATGTGTCCCTTTTTAATGTTTCTCTTTGTGTCAGTGTTCAGGTCTATTTCTCCATTTCATTCTGTGTGTGTCTATTTTTCTGTTTGCTCCGTTCTATTTCTTGTGTTCCTTTCTTTGTGTGTTTTCCCTACTTCCAGTGTTCCCTGCTTTATTGTGTTCCTTTCTTTCAGTGTTCACTGCTTTATTGTGATCCTTTCTTTCAGTGTTCCCTGCTTTTATTGCGTTCCTTTCTTTCAGTGTTCCCTGCTTTTATTGCGTTCCTTTCTTTCAGTGTTCACTGCTTTATTGTGTTCCTTTCTTTCAGTGTTCCCTGCTTTTATTGCGTTCCTTTCTTTCAGTGTTCACTGCTTTATTGTGTTCCTTTCTTTCAGTGTTCCCTGCTTTTATTGCGTTCCTTTCTTTCAGTGTTCACTGCTTTATAGTGTTCCTTTCTTTCAGTGTTCACTGCTTTATTGCGTTCCTTTCTTTCAGTGTTCACTGCTTTATTGTGTTCCTTTCTTTCAGTGTTCACTGCTTTATTGTGTTCCTTTCTTTCAGTGTTAACTGCTTTATTGTGTTCCTTTCTTTCAGTGTTCCCTGCTTTTATTGCGTTCCTTTCTTTCAGTGTTCACTGCTTTATTGTGTTCCTTTCTTTCAGTGTTCCCTGCTTTTATTGCGTTCCTTTCTTTCAGTGTTCACTGCTTTATTGTGTTCCTTTCTTTCAGTGTTCACTGCTTTATTGCGTTCCTTTCTTTCAGTGTTCCCTGCTTTTATTGCGTTCCTTTCTTTCAGTGTTCCCTGCTTTTATTGCGTTCCTTTCTTTCAGTGTTCACTGCTTTATTGTATTCCTTTCTTTCAGTGTTCACTGCTTTATTGTGTTCCTTTCTTTCAGTGTTCCCTGCTTTTATTGCGTTCCTTTCTTTCAGTGTTACCTGCTTTTATTGCGTTCCTTTCTTTCAGTGTTCCCTGCTTTTATTGTGTTCCTTTCTTTCAGTGTTCCCTGCTTTTATTGTGTTCCTTTCTTTCAGTGTTCCCTGCTTTTATTGTGTTCCTTTCTTTCAGTGTTCCCTGCTTTTATTGCGTTCCTTTCTTTCAGTGTTCACTGCTTTATTGTGTTCCTTTCTTTCAGTGTTCCCTGCTTTTATTGCGTTCCTTTCTTTCAGTGTTCACTGCTTTATTGTGTTCCTTTCTTTCAGTGTTCCCTGCTTTTATTGCGTTCCTTTCTTTCAGTGTTCACTGCTTTATAGTGTTCCTTTCTTTCAGTGTTCACTGCTTTATTGCGTTCCTTTCTTTCAGTGTTCACTGCTTTATTGTGTTCCTTTCTTTCAGTGTTAACTGCTTTATTGTGTTCCTTTCTTTCAGTGTTCCCTGCTTTTATTGCGTTCCTTTCTTTCAGTGTTCACTGCTTTATTGTGTTCCTTTCTTTCAGTGTTCCCTGCTTTTATTGCGTTCCTTTCTTTCAGTGTTCACTGCTTTATTGTGTTCCTTTCTTTCAGTGTTCACTGCTTTATTGCGTTCCTTTCTTTCAGTGTTCCCTGCTTTTATTGCGTTCCTTTCTTTCAGTGTTCCCTGCTTTTATTGCGTTCCTTTCTTTCAGTGTTCACTGCTTTATTGTATTCCTTTCTTTCAGTGTTCACTGCTTTATTGTGTTCCTTTCTTTCAGTGTTCCCTGCTTTTATTGCGTTCCTTTCTTTCAGTGTTACCTGCTTTTATTGCGTTCCTTTCTTTCAGTGTTCCCTGCTTTTATTGTGTTCCTTTCTTTCAGTGTTCCCTGCTTTTATTGTGTTCCTTTCTTTCAGTGTTCCCTGCTTTTATTGTGTTCCTTTCTTTCAGTGTTCCCTGCTTTTATTGCGTTCCTTTCTTTCAGTGTTCCCTGCTTTTATTGTGTTCCTTTCTTTCAGTGTTCCCTGCTTTTATTGTGTTCCTTTCATTCAGTTTTTCATTCTTTATCTGTGTTCCCTTTTTTTAAAGTGTTCCATTCCTTCTGTGTGTATCCTGCTTTCTCTGTCTGCCTCTTCTTTTTCCTAGTACTGTTCCCTGAAGAAAGGTCTTTCAGTTTTATTTTTTTAGTTTCTTTCCTTCTTTTAGTGCTACCTTCATTTGTATTTCCTTCTGTGTGTTCCATTCTTCCCGTGTTTCCTGCTTTCTGTAAGTTCCTTTATTCCCATGTTTTACCCTCTCTTTTCTCCCACAATGCCCTTGGTGTGCTTTGAAAGATAAACCTAGTTCAGCTCCTCATTGTGCAATCTTTGTGGATTTAGTTCAACTGGGTTTGATTGTATTTTTATGCATGAAGTATAAAGTGTTCATTTATTTTACTTATCTAATTTCAATATTTTTGACGTGGAAATCAATTCATTAAAAACGTTCATGATTCATTGGCTACGTCTGGATACTATGTTACTTTGTTTTTAAGGTTGTACTAAACACGCAATTCAAGCCTGACAGTAATGTTCAACATGACAAATAGAACATGTCATTCTGAGGGGAACTGTCAAAACAGCAATCACTCAATGACAGATGACGGAAAGCCAGGGAAAAGCCTGAATTCCATTAACTCTTTCCAAAAATATTTGGATACGCTTCCTAGAAATAGAAAACTGTTAAGTCAAAACACTGACGTCTCACTTTCAAAGTTTGTTAAATATATATAACACATAATATATATATATATATATATATGTATATACCTACTAGCCGGATATTCCCGAGGGCCTTAGGGTATTACTGATCTAATGCATTGGATTTATAGTAAAGAGCTATGACAAAATGGCCAAAATTCCTTTCATTTTTATTTATTTTGCCACGAAAATAAAAGTACGTGTAAAAATTGGTTTCCTTATTTAGCCAACAAATATCGAATACGAATTACTGTGAAAACGGGTTTACCCGATTTGTAAAAAGTTTCGCTCTTTAATAGAGATTTTAATTTATTTATTATTTTAGGGCCTTCCGGTTGTGGGAGAAACATTAAATGTATACTACGGTCTCCGCCATGATCAAGGAACATTTATGCCAAGTTTTATCAAGATTGGTAAAAGTCTTTTGAGGCAGAGGGACAGGGAGATAAGGACAGTCAGAGAGAGACGAAGAGACAGAGAGAGAAAGAGGGACAGGGAGAGACAGAAAAGGAAAGAGAGAGGGAGAATGAGAGACAGAGAAAAACAGAGAGAAAAACAGACAGAGAGAGAGACAGAGAGATGGAAAAATTTTGAGTTTTATCCCTTTGGATGAGTGTACACGTTATTTCTACAAAACCACATCGTCACCTTATCAAGTCCAAATTTTAGAAAAAGTATGATGAATTAATACAAAATATTGATAATTAATTATTTTGCTTGATTTCGAATAAGGGAAATAATTTCTTCATGATAAAAGGTTACAATTATTAGTGCAGAGCTCTTCCCCTTAGATAAGCTTTGTTTTTTGTTTTTAAATGATTATTTTAAAATTATTTTGCTTGTTTATTTATTCTATCTAAAAGAATATTGAATTATATTTAAAATATATTTAATATTATTACGAAATGAAATTACAATGCTACATAATCAATGGATGGCTGCGTTCTTGTTCAAGAGGCCGGAACACAGCACTGGCCACCAAACAGCCCTCTAATTCAAAAACTATATATTGAGAGCTGTCTGATGTGTAATTCATATCACCAGAAAGTCATGGTCTGAACCCTCCAACATAATAAATGACAAAGTAGAGGATTAATCTATGACGCCGTCTCTGTCAGTCTATTAAATGTCAAAGTAATCTATGTTAGTCTATGTAAGTCTATTAACTACAATATTATAAGTTAACATTTTGTCTAGGTATTAAATATTTATTGTCTTACAAGCTAAATCATCGGTTCTCAACCTTTTTAGCTCGGGGACTCATTTTTACAATTCTTCACTTATCCGCGACCCCAATAGTAAATAATTTTCATTCAAAAATATAAGTAACTTGGCTTTTGCTAATGTTACAAAAAATATAACTCTAGCCCTAATGTTACTATCTGATTTTCATTGCCAAAGCTTATTGTTTAATCACGGTACAATATTTTATTATATTCTTGAAATATATTTCTGCTTATCATTCAAAAGAACATCTGCTGCCGAGGACAAACGCAGACGGCGAAAAGAAAATCTAAATCGACCACCTGCGGACAATGGTTATGCTTGCCCTGGATGTGGCATAATATGTAGGTCACATCTGGGACTGCGCTGCCATGGGAAATACTGCATTCCTCACTAATCTTCGGACTCGAAGACAAGCCTTATTATTATTATCATCCAACTGCACATATACGACGATTTTCTATATTAAACTTGATAACTAACAGGCTGTTTCGAAAGATATATTATTATTGCAAATGAAAGACGAAGGTGAAACACACACGAATCGGAGCATAGCTGCAAAAGCTTGATCCAGATTTTGTATAATTAAAGAGAAATGTTTCACTTTTAAACTATTTCTGTCTCCTAAAAAATTTTACTTTGACATTCATTGGATTTCTGACAATCTCACATGGAATCATCCCATAGGGATGTGAAGTAGATTTGGAAAGTGGAATGACATTTTGTCCACATACATGCGCAAATGTCCCTTCACAGAAATGATCATTTTATGTGTTTGCCAGGTTCAAAGTCATTTCCCTCCTAGAGAGAAGACGAAGGTTGGAAGCATGCAAATATTAGTGTCGTTACAAATGACGTACTGGAGAATTTTGATTCCTGCTTTAAACGAATGGAGCAGAAAGAGGAAACAGTGGTGCATGTCTTACAAAAGTGTCCAAGAGCGGCGGGGAGACAACTGAAGGATCACTTCGGATCTACGAGGCACTACGTTCAACAATAGAGTTCCTTACCAGAGCACTAAGAGAGACCCTTGCTTTCCTCCCCTGCTACCATTTGGAGTTTATCCAAGGCTTATGTTGTCCAAAACGTTATGGATTTCTAATCTTTGTTTACGTATTAAAATTCAAATTTATAGATGGATTTAACCTTTTTAAAAACGTACATTGTTTAGTTTAAATATTTCGAATTTTGTTCAGAAGTTGGTGAATTCCACACACTGACCTGCATTAGCTTAAACTTGTATTTGATATATATGCTGGACAGTTTAAATTCAGATTCAGTTGTCTGCAACATCTGTCCTCGAATAACAATATATTTAATTAATTTTAATGGAAAAACCTTATTTGTGACAAAGCTTTACATGTTAGAATGAACATAAAAATCCATATTTTCAATGGTCCTAAGCGACCCCTGACAAATTGTCAATCGACCCCAAATGGGGTCGCGACCCATAGGTTAAGAACCCCTGAGCTAGACCTTAGCTTACAACTAAACAAATTAACTCTTGATACTTTTCAATGTTTGGATGAATTAATAAAACCTTTAAAAAAACAATATTGAAGTGACCATGTATAGTTAGAGAGTATGTTAGGTTGCTAGATAAATATATAGTGTGTTGTTTTTTAGCGACGATAAAAGTAGTGACGTAGTCACACAGACGAATGACGTAGCAGGATAGGCGTAGATGAAGAACAACATGGCGATAGCTTACAGAGGGCTGAATAGTATTAGAGACGAATATGAAGACGAGACAAACGTCCAAGTTGTGAATAAATGCATCATTTCAAGTCATACAAAGTCTGGAGTGCGTCTTTCTTGCTCATTGTAATGTTCTTGGGCTAGTTTGGACTAGTTGATAAATGGTATTGGGTTTCAACAGCACACAAGATTCTAGCCAGAATAATACTTTGTAATTATTTTTTTGACAATATTATTGCGTTTACTTCTTATGTAATTTTGATCTTCCAAGTTTCTTGTACCTCCCTCCTCCCTCCTCCTCCAAGGGCTCCTTACCCCATCCATTTGTTTTCACCCTTGCTTACTAGCAAGTCACTAAGTCACATATTTTTTATGGATGTACGGGCCACTAATTGAAGTACACCATGGACACTTTAACAGATCCTAGACTTGACATTCTTACCATGATCATGTACTGGTTTGTACGCTTGCGCGGGGGGGAGGGGAGGCAAAACATTTTTTCCTGTGTCCTCTCAGCCCCCCCCCCCTCCCCTATCTTTCCTCTGTCGCCTGAGTTCGTTTGCATTGTTGCATAAGTTTCCCACCATTTTTTCTCCTCGGCCGTAACTCTCTGTATTCTAACATCAGGAGAGATCTAGAGAGAGGGGGGGGGGGGGAGTGATGTGGGAAAAAAAACTTTAACGAGCCTAGACCGTAGCAGAAATTCTTCTTCAGCATCTGAGACTTCCATCGCCGTCTGCTAGAAAGTGAGGGAGGCGGGAAGAAGTTAATTACTGTGGAATCTTTAAATATGATTGGTTTGACGTCAGGCAATGTGTTTGAATACTTTCATTACTTAAAACATCTAAATAATCCTGAAAGCTGACACTTGTTTCCCACGGGACTATTTTGGCGTATTTATACAGTATGGTTATTTCAGCATTTTCGAAGGCAGCGAACACTTTGACTTGATGTGTCGAGATATACAGAACCTTTTTTTTTTTTTAAATCTTTTTTCTTGCTTCATGCTATTTTATTTTTTTTTGTGTTTTCCGTTTTAGGTGAACAAATGTTTCCGACTAGGTTCTCAGACCCCCCTGGACCTAAGCGAGCTTACTTAATGAGGTGAGTCTTCAATCTGTGGTCTTCTAAATACACATTAGGAATGAAGGGAAGCCACATTTGGTAAGTCTCGATGCCGGCTTTATTCCCACGAGACTATTCCCTTATTTCTCGGGGTATTTTGGGAGAGGGGAAGGGTTTAATAGGTGTTTGGTGAGAGGGGGGGGGGGGAGGGGGTCGACATGCTGAACTGATCTGCACGCGTTATTTAATAGCAACACTTTATCGCGGATTGTAGCTGGAAGAAAGGGGTGGAGGGGGTAAAGGGGATCTCTGTCCCTTTCAATACAAGGCCAGCTTTTTTTTTTCTTCTTGCTAACTGCGCGATTCGGGTCACCTGAAGATCGTGGGGGCAGTAGGGTGGTTAGCATGGGACATTTGTTACGGCAATTAGTAAGACCATCTTAAGGCTGTGTATCGTCGGTCATGATGGGTTGGGGGGGGGGGGTTAAAGGGTTGGGCAGAGGCTACTTAGCTTAGGGAGCGCTATGTGAAAAGGGGAGAGGATGAGTTTCCCATGTAAAAACTTAGTGCTCGCATACAGGTGGAATTTCTGTACTTATGAGCACGCTCTAATGACTCTTTAAAAAAAAAAAAAGAAAATGACTCTAAGAAATGTAAAAATGTGACTTTAAGAAAGGTTATGTTTTTTTTTTTTAATTAAGATAAATTCAATATTAGACTTTAAGAAAGGTTATGTTTGTTTTTTTTATTTAAGATAAATTCAATATTAGACTTTAAGAAAGGTTATGTTGTTTTTTTTATATAAGGTAAATTCAATATTTGACTAAAAAGAGATAAAGCTTTGGTTTTAAGACAGGTTAACTACTTGACTTTGAGAAGAGAGAGACATTTGACTATAACAAAACTTAGTCCCAAAAGAGACATTTAAAAACGTAATATTGGCACATTAACTGGAAACTTTGTAAACATGTAGTTATTTTGCAGGAAAAAAAAAGCTAAGTTTCTACTTCCACCAATATTTCTTGTTCCACTAAAGATTACCTGTAATGGGGCTTGAAAGTTGAAGAGAAATCTATAACAAACAAATATAAAAAAATACTTAGCACCATTGCATTGGTTAATTGTTTGATTAATTCATGTATTGTCTTCGACAATGAATAACTGTGTACAATTTCAACTTCATCCGAGTATAGGAAGTGTAAGAATCTGCACAGACAGACAACGTAAGGTTATATAAGCTTTGTAAAATTGAACATTGAGAATGATAGCGTAAGTCAAGTTTTCATACGTGAGTTCAGGGGCGGACTGGCTATATGGGCATTTGGGCAAATGCCCTGTGGGCTGGTACTCAAATGAGCCTAAAGGGCCTTATGAATGCCACTATGGCACGCATTAAATTGTTAAAGGTCTTATAATATTCTCATATATAAGGGGCTATACGAGCGTCATGTTAAAAACATCTTTTACAGATACAGTGTAATACTAATTTAATCTAACACATTTTCAAAAATAATGTATTTGCCTACATTCGTAGATAGTGCTATTAGTAGGCTTCATCCTTTTAGGGCCTACTAACATAGCTAATAAAGAGCAACATAAAGGTCTAAATTTCTTATAAAGATATAGAGGATGCATACAGCTATCGATAAATTATAAAAAAAAAATAAAAATGATTTGTAGAACAGATAGGCCAATATGATATACAATTTATGGGCCGTACTGTATAGAAATGCCTGCGCATATTTTGACATCCAGTCCGCCCCTGCGTGAGGTCAAAGTAAAACGTTGACTATTAAAGATTTCTGTAATTCAGGTGTTTTTATTTGTTGGTTCTGTTTACTTTCATTACTATAATGGTATCAAGGCTGTTTATTTCCTTCTAAGAGCGCTCTTTTAGGATTACAAAATTGATGATGTATATTTTTAAGTAAATACGTGTCTGCAAATGTTAAAACAAAATGGCTTCATTTGGTTTAAATACAACACTGTTACTTTACTTGATGGCACAGAGACTGCATCCTCTATGAGACTTTCAAAGAATATATATAAAAATTAAATTGATTATTTTAAAACAAATTTCCCTTTAAATGCTACGACACTAATATGGGATACTGGGTTGGGTTTTTTTCTCACCATACGATCGTATTTATCTTCCAGGGGCGGTTACTCTCACAAGAAAACATGCACATTACATTTCTCACCCTCAAGTTGCGACCCCTGGATCATTACCCTGTTGGTTAGTAAGCCAATAACTTAGCAAGAGAATACAATAATAAACCCAGATGATGTGACAGTTCTCTCTCTCTCTCACACACACACACATTCTCACATACTCTCTCGTGCTTTCTCTCTCGCTCGCACTTTTTCTTATTTTTTTTTTCTTTCTGCTCGACCATTTTTCACTCACTATTATGCCCTCCTTGTATATCTAAGTAGGAGGGCGGGGGGCTGGATGATGGAAGTGAATATTTCAGAGTGAGCAGTCCTTCTCTATGTGGGATAATTAAAAACAACTTATATCTACACCTAACTCACTTACCCCCCCCCCTCTCTCTCTCTTTTTTTTTTTCAAAGCATCCGTCTCGTAGCCTCTCCTCCTCGTGTTTCTGACCCGAGCCGCCTGACTGCCACGGCGCCCTGTGAGACGGGTTCGCTCCATTTCTCAAACTCCCACAAACAAGTGGCAATGTTCGATGTTTCCTCAAGCTCTCATCCTACGACCCGCGGTCTGTTTCCAGTCTTTATAAACGGTGCAAGACACTATGAGAGCACTGCATTAGACCGAAACTTAAAACTGGGATGCTGGGATGAGAAACTTGGTAATCATGGGCTGATCCAAGTGCCCAGTCGATATACAGATTCCATTCTATCTTCATCCTATTCGACTGTCTCTTTTTTCTACTATTTTAAGCGCTATTAAAACTTAAATGTTATAAGTTTGGAGTTAGAGCTCTTATTTGATAGTGATAATTAACGTGTCCAATGGGTGAGGGAGGATTGGGAGTATTAGAACGTTCACCCGGGCCCCAACTTAAGGGGGCCCCCAAATTAGTGCTTTTTATATTAAATATTACGCAAAATGCAAGGGCCCTCAAAGTAAGCAAGCCCCCGGGCTCCAAAATTATGAAACATTCCTAGCTACGCCCCTGGGGGTCTCTTATTTGAAAGTAGTGTAAATGTATTATTATTATAGCCTCTCTATAAAACAGCAATACATACAGAAGTTGCTAAGTATCACCGGATTAACTTGATAGAAGATCAATCCATGTAAAATTCAATTAACATAGATCGACAATAAAAATTCAAATGTTGAAATCAATTATAAATCCCAGTACTAAATGTAATATAACAGTTGACTGACTAAAAGAACTGACTAAAATAACTGACTAAAAGAACTGACTGAAAGAACTGATTGAAAGAACTGATTGAAAGAACTGACTGTAAGAACTGACTGAAAGAACTGACTGTAAGAACTGATTGAAAGAACTGACTGAAAGAATAGATTGAAAGAACTGACTAAAAGAACTTACTGAAAAAACTGGCTGAAACAACGGATTGAAAGAACTGACTGAAAGAACTGACTGAATGAACTGACTGATAGAACGGATTGAAAGAGCTAACTGAAGGAACTGACTGAAAGAACTGTATGAAAGAACTGACTTGAACTAAACTCGATTTTGACTTTTGTCTTGCTTATAATAATTTAAAATATTTTTTAAGAAGCCATAATTAAATGTTCATTGTTTGTTTAGAATATTTTGTTCCCCACAAATGTCCACCAGGACTGGTCAATATCTTTTCTCTTACACTCTTGAAGACATCTTTAGTTATCGAGCTTATAGCAGGTGCCTCCATCAGTCGGTCCAAATCTTGGTTACTTGTTTAGTTACCGAGCTCATAGCAGGTGCCTCCATCAGTCGGTCCAAATCTTGGTTACTTGTTTAGTTACCGAGCTTATAGCAGGTGCCTCCATCAGTCGGTCCAAATCTTGGTTACTTGTTTAGTTACCGAGCTTATAGCAGGTACCTCCATCAGTCGGTCCAAATCTTGGTTACTTGTTTTCTCACACTTCCCAGTCTCGGATCAAGTTGAAACTTTGCACACAATCATTCATTGTCGATGACAAGCCAAGCCATTGGACTGGAGACAAAAATACACCTTCTTATTAGAATCGTCATCTCGACGGCAACATAGGCATGTGAGACATGTAAGACATCTGCCTAAATTTAGGAAAGACTAAATGTGGCTGAACAAAAATGGCTAAGACGGATTTTAGGAGTAAGTTGTAAAAATCGGGTCTTATCAAGGAAATCCTATGCCAAACTGGAAGTCACCATTAAGTGAGGCTGTGACAGAGCGTCGCAAAATGAACTACGCAAAACAAGAATTGCGAAGACATTGAGGCCTATACGAGGAAAGTGCAAACAAGGACGTCCTCATATAACTTGACATCATGTGTGGGAAGAAGTTTCAGACATTGCGGAGCACGTAATCATCTTCTTTTTTTGAAGTAACGTCTGTATAAGATAAGATTAGAAAAAAAAAAACTTTAAAGAAAAAATTGGTAGATCTTTTAAAATATAAAAACAAGTCAATGCGCCATTATCACTGTTGCCAACAAAATACTAAAAAATTCTTTGCGCTAAAAACGAAAGCTCTTAAAAATATGATTCTGTGTTGTAAAGTCAAGTGCTAGAACAAAAATATATTTTATGTTAAATACTTCGCATGTCTATTCTTCCATATTTTGTACACTGGATGCACCAAAAAGTTTGCTATTCATGGATTTGAATGGATGTATGAAAATATCCAAGAACGAAGCAGGACGTTTTGGCGCCGCCGTTTTGGCCCTGCCGTTTTGGCGCGAAGGTCGTTTTGGCGCGAGCCGTTTTGGCGACGGGACGTTTTGGCGCGAACGACCAGTGCTCGGTGCTGGCCTTGTCTTCTTTTCACGTTACAGTTTGTACTGACCACATTCCGTGTCTGGATATTTACTATGTGTGGAGTTAGTGTTTGTACTGACCACATTCCGTGTCTGGATCTTTACTATGTGTGGAGTTAGTGTTTGTACTGACCACATTCCGTGTCTGGATCTTTACTATGTGTGGAGTTAGTGTTTGTACTGACCACATTCCGTGTCTGGATCTTTACTATGTGTGGAGTTAGTGTTTGTACTGACCACATTCCGTGTCTGGATCTTTACTATGTGTGGAGTTAGTGTTTGTACTGACCACATTCCGTGTCTGGATCTTTACTATGTGTGGAGTTAGTGTTTGTACTGACCACATTCCGTGTCTGGATCTTTACTATGTGTGGAGTTAGTGTTTGTACTGACCACATTCCGTGTCTGGATCTTTACTATGTGTGGAGTTAGTGTTTGTACTGACCACATTCCGTGTCTGGATCTTTACTATGTGTGGAGTTAGTGTTTGTACTGACCACATTCCGTGTCTGGATCTTTACTATGTGTGGAGTTAGTGTTTGTACTGACCACATTCCGTGTCTGGATCTTTACTATGTGTGGAGTTAGTGTTTGTACTGATCACATTCCGTGTCTGGATCTTTACTATGTGTGGAGTTAGTGTTTGTACTGACCACATTCCGTGTCTGGATCTTTACTATGTGTGGAGTTAGTGTTTGTACTGACCACATTCCGTGTCTGGATCTTTACTATGTGTGGAGTTAGTGTTTGTACTGACCACATTCCGTGTCTGGATCTTTACTATGTGTGGAGTTAGTGTTTGTACTGACCACATTCCGTTTCTGGATCTTTACTATGTGTGGAGTTAGTGTCGTCAGTCAGTGGAATAGAACTTTAGATGTTCACATGGTTTGGTTATATTAAAGTGTGACACTTAGCTAGTTCGTATATTACACTAATGTCAAATAAAAAAAAAATCTTTTGGAAAGAAATCCAAAAATGTCATCCAGTGCGATTAGCAGAACTCACATATAGCATGTCATTACCATTCACGAATCTGACTTATTATAGACCTATATTCATGAAATAAGCAAAACCTTTATAATTAAAAAAAAAAACAATTCGCTGAATGGTGTTAGAATTCATACTATACATACAATATTATGGTAGAGAGTGAAATAAACATTGTTATAAAAGCTACGTGCTTATTAAATTATCGTCAAATGATATCTCGCGCCAAAACGTCCCGTCGCCAAAACGGCTCGCGCCAAAACGTCCCGTCGCCAAAACGTCCCGTCGCCAAAACGGCGGGGCCAAAACGGCGTCGCCAAAACGTCACGTACCGGTCCAAGAACGCAGTGCAGCAAAGATGTAGGGTTAAGAATGTGATTATGTAATAGGGAAGCAAAAGGTATGAGCATAAAGTACGAGAGACATTCTCGGGACTAACATTTGGCAGGGCGTTTGCTATATCCAAAAAGTGTGCAAGTCTTTAAGTTTTCAAAGTCTGCGGTGTTGCGCTTCTTGATTTGTATTTTTTATTTTCACAAGCTTACTAGCAACTTTCAGAAAAAAAGAAAAAAAACAAATACTGCAATTCTACGCTAATCTTACATTCCAATCGTTGGCCATTTAGCTTATTATTTAATTAGAAGTTACTTAAACCCCGAAGGTTGCATTCAATAGTTGGTATTCTTTAAATATTTATTCTAACAGGTCTCCCTGGCTTTAATTTCGTCATCTAGGTCTCCCTGGCTTTAATTTCGTCATCTAGGTCTCCTTGACTTTAATTTCGTCATCTAGGTCTCCATGGCTTTAATTTCGTCATCTAGGTCTCCCTTGCTTTTTTATTTACCCATTAATAGAAAGGAGGATCAAAAAATAGAATTAATTCTTTAAATCCGAAACCAAAAAAAAAAAACCGCCAACTCCCGGATGAGAACATGCAAATAAAGGAGTTCTCAAGTTACGGTCGGACTATCACGCCACACGGGGATGTCTTCAACCAGTAAATCTGCTTTTCTTTCTCTACCGCAGCAGATGGGTTAAAATTGGGTGAAAAAGTTTGTGTGAGTGTGTGTTTGTGGAGGTGGTGGGGGCTAAAAAAGAGATTGGATGAAACTAGACATGGGTGGGGCGACCAGTGTTCTGAGCATGATGACAAGACATCACACTACAGTTCTCACACTCTACAAATGATGGAAGTAACGCAATACAGGACAAACTCAATGGAGCGACCCCTATAATGTGTATGTCTTTATTGCCAAATGCTCGTGATAGGCATTGCAATTATTGTTTCATTTTCTCAGTGGCTTAAATGTTTTGATTAAACTTGAAAAGAAAACAAAAAAGGAAGGGGGGTACCTTCTTTACTGGTTTCTACTTTTACGATTTATTTTCATGACAGCTATCTTTTCTTTGGGGAGGGGGAGAAATTTAATTTTGCGGAGACCTTGCGACCCTCGTAGATTTCTTCTTAAATCAACAAATAGCTCATTTTACCTAGGTGGTTTCAGAAAAGTTTTTTTTTAAGGATTAGTAAGATGGAAGTCGTTTAAGACATGACAAGACGTCGCATTGCGTCATTGTCCTCTAATGGAGAGAAACAAAAAACGAGAACTAATAGGGCTGTGGGGAGCAGTGTAACAGGCTTGATGAAAAAGAGGAAATAATATGAATGAGAGGGAGGGAAAGAGGGAGAGAAAAAGAGACAAGAAGAAATCGTAGAACGCTCAACAGGCCCTCAGGAGTACGTACGCTTGTGAACGTATTGGATCGCGCTAGCATCTCCCTGGGTTGCTATTAGCGGATACGTTCAGGGCGTAGCAAGGAGTAAAGAGAGAAAGGGCAGGGGGTCGCCGTCGTTGACTTGGATGTGGAGAGGAGAAGGGTGCCAAGAGATGGCTCTTCACACTACATTTTCTGTTTCTCTTGCTGGTTTAAACGTGTTTTAAACTCTGGTGCGTGGCTGATATATTGCGATCATTACTTAAGATTGGACACCTGGTCCAGGCCTGTTACTTTAGTGTTTATACAATTAATACAGTCCAACCCCCGTCTCAGATGTATCTAGCACATAGACAAACATTTGAGATACAGTCGACCTAAGTGAGTTGGATTGCAGGGGGATGGTGCCATCAGCTTCGGAGGCCTCGACGTCTTACAAACGCCAAACTTTTCCTGCTCCATTTTTTTAATTACAGATCTTTTGGACTCACGCTCACTTTTTACCTATTTCTCTCTTTCTTGCGTTCTCTCTCTCTCTCTCTCTCTAACTCTATATTTTATCTCCCTTGCTCTCACTCTTTCTCTATCTCTCATACCCACACACGCACACACTCTGACTAATCACAGAATCTGCAGAACCACCAAAATGATTTGCATAAAATTGTTTACGCATCCAAGTGACCTCTTATGTAGAAAGTTAGAAGCGGCTTAGACAGATTGACAATATTAGCGCGGAAACTAGAGCTTATCAAATCTTTCAATGTCTAACTAACGGGCCCAAAATATGTGTTGGAGACCGTTGTAATGCGGATACTTCCATTGTGGTTAAAGGTTCCAGCTAAGGAAAAAAAAAATGTATACCAACTATTTAAAAGCATTGAAGCACTAGTTTCAGCAATATTAGAATTCACGGGCCAAGAGTCTGTGTAGGAAGTCTGTCGGCTTTCACTTAGTTATAACCTTTATAGCTTTACCTTATGAAAGGTGTGGACGTGACGGAGAGGTTTCGAAAGAAATAAAAACATAAGCTCTCCCAAATATACTTTTGGCCATGCGTAGAGCTTTAAGTATATTTGCGGTAGAGTTGAAAAACTAGGCTTTGGGGGCAAATGGACATCAAGAAGAAGTAAATGCAGGGACTGAATCTCCAGTTAGAGAGTCGCCGATGTCTCCAATTCAAAGCGACGGCAGTATTGGTCCTGGTAGATATAACCTAAGACCAAGAACAAGCAGACCTAATTATAAGGTCCAACATTTATTTACTTAATTTTCCGTATCACGAGTTCTAACTGTAGGCTTAATATGACACACTTAGAACTAAGAACTGATCATTTTATATCTACTGGTCTTACTTAATACTTGTATGCATAATATGACACTAAGGACTGATAATTTTATAGTGTATATAATGTGTTTGCTTATAGTTATACAATGCTTTTCAATAGAGTAACTGTAAGTATTCTGTAGGGATACTTAGGCTTCCTATATAGTTGTCCTTCACTATTATTTACATGTTTATGTTCCTATGACTTTTAGGCGGGGTGATTGTAGTGTAACTGAGTTGTTGTTTTTTTTCGCGTGTCCAGTGTGTCAGATGGTCATGTCCAGTGTGTGTGTGTGTGTATAGTACTTCATCAGTGTTATGCAAGATGTGCTGGTTTAATTCACTGTTTACTGTAGCCTAATTTTGTAGAATAAAGCCATGGTATTTGCATACGCTCATCTTCCAAATGGAGCCCATAATTTTATTCCTCTCATGTAGGGTAGTAATTTTTTTTTAAGGTATCACGGAAAGGAAATATTTTCCCAAAATGTATTTTAAAGTAGTTTGTGCCTGCCCGCCCTGCCTACTCGACCATATTAACTTTGTCTTTATGTATGTCACTTGTCACAATCAGATTTTTAAAAAATATGAAAAGATATTGAAAAGATTATTTCTCCTATCAAAAATCTCATTATCGATAATAGGCTGTTCATATTAGCAACAATACTAAAGGATGATCTAAAATCGCTCTTCTGGTTTATAGATCATTTCGTTTTCTTGCCAAAAGCTCTCAAAGTCACTTTATAGATTATAGGTTATTAAGTTTGCTTTCAAATTAAAAGTAACGCCAAATGATTCTTTGAAATTCTATTACTTTAGATAGAAAAACAAAAATCATGGATTAAATATTTCTTCCCAATTGGCGGATCCAATGGTGTCCGCCTCTGAGTTAGTGTGATAACACAAACTCTCTTTGTAATTGTTAAGAGTTATATTTCCTCAGGGGTACTCGAGGTATCCAGTGTTATGTTGTTGTGACATTGTTGATATGTATAAGTAAGTGGTAAACATTCTTAGAGAATGATACCTTGAAATGGTAGAGGAGAGAAATGGGATCATACAAAGTCACTTCACGATTGTGTGGGTGTGTGTATGGCACCGGGTCAAAGGAGCAGAGACAAAAACAATTTTGTTGACTGGACTGGACACCTGTTGAAAGACGTTATATAGCAAGATGTAGAGTTAGGGAGATTAGCCATACTATTTTAAGTTCTATCAGTCGTACAATTCGTTTACAAAAGAGAGAAGGAGAGAAAGAGGAAGAGAAAGAGGAAGAGAGGGGGAGAGAAAGAGGAAGAGAGAGAAAGAGGAAGAGAGGGGGAGAGGGAGAGAGAGAGGGAGGGAGGGAGAAAAGGAGAAAGAGAGACGTAGGGAGAGAGAGAGGGAGAGTGGGAGGGAGAGAGAGAGGGAGGGAGAGAGAGAGGGAGGGAGAGAGGAGGGAGAGAGAAGGAGAGGGAGAGGAAGAGGAAGAGGAAGAGTTAAAGGAAGAGAGAGAGAAACAGGAAGAGAGGGAAGTAGGGAGAGAGAGAGGGAGAGTGGGAGGGAGAGAGAAGGAGAGAGAGAAAGAAGGAAGATGAATAAATAGAGAGAATGAGATAGTGATAAGCTAGTGAGAGAAAAAAAAAGACAAATGTTGTGAAAGTGTAAGAGTGTAAGTTCAAGAGAGAGCGAAAGAGGGAGTTCAGATAAAGAGAGAGGGAGAGATCAACGGAGAGAGGGAGGCCAAGTGAGAGTTCAAGAGAATGAGAGAGAGAGAAACCTCGAGAGAGACATTTATACAGAAAAAAGTTATTTCAACAAGAGAGAGAGATATGAATGGACAGTTAAAAAGAGGGAGATAGAAAGATATAGAGAGAAAGAGAACACAAGCTAGAACAGGTAAAAGGCAAAAAGAGAGGATAAAATAGGAAAAGTGGGACAACCAAAAACGAGATATATAAGAATAGCTGATTCATTAAAATGATCCCGCGTGAATATTCATAAATCCATTAACTACGTTTAGGTTTAACTCCAAAACAAATATATAAGAAATAGGTGAGAAAGTGATATTGATGTCATATCTCTCGCGAATTGTATATCCGATGAACAGAGCACAAAATGTCAACATTCTTTTTTTTTATTTGACTGTTTCATCATTCACTTTTCTATGTCGGCCTAAAAGTTGATCATGGTCTGAGAATATTACTCATATTCTTACATACACAACAACGGAACGTACTCACATCAACTTAAGAGCACACACTCACACTACGTTCACACACGCTTGTAGGTACACGCACCGCACGCCCACGCACAGATTTTTTTTAATGCTCAATCCTAAACACAGGTCGCTGAGCTTCAAAAACAAACGCGCGACAACTGCCGCGATATTTGTGTGGCGCTAAGTAGTCGTTGGAAGCTTACAGAAGATTAAGATGGGAGGATTAGAACTGAGGAAGACTTGGGGGAAAAAAAAATCAATTTTTGTTTTCTGTTTCGAATTGAAGTCATGCTGACAAGCAGATAAAAAAAAATAGATTGGCCACTTATCCTTTTAAAGCTGGATCTAAATCTAGCGCAATGCGGTGTATAGATAATGTGATGGGGGAGGGGGGGGGAAGAGGGTGTTTGGGAGTTGGAAGGAAGCACTTTTTTAACAGGAAGTTAAATGCTAATTAGCTTGAGTTTTAATTTTTTGTGTGTGTTTGTTTGATGTTTGTACAGTTTTGTTGACTTGTGTTACTTGAAAAGGGTGCATATTTTTTTTAGCGCCTTCTTAGTGAGAGCTTTGTAATGTTCCTCTATCTTTGACCTTTACATCTTACAAACTAACAAACAAAATAGAAAATATACTTTTAAAAAATATACCGAACAAAATTAATTGATAAAAAAAAATCAATAAATTAATTAAAAGTTGTTGTTTTTTTTAAAATTGAATCATGCTTCTTAGGGACAATGACTTCTAGCTGTGCAAAGTTTCCCCTTGATCCGAACGGGGTAGAAATAACGTTTACAAAAAGGCCAGAAAGTCAGTGGCTAAATGCTTGGTAATAAAAACGTTAGTGAAAATCAAAATTACTGTCAGCTGTGCTAAAATCAAACTTGATACTTTGTGTTCTCTGTTAATAGACTACAAAATATTTTGTTGATTTTCACTTTCGTGTTTTCTTTTTTGTTTTGTTTTTTGTTACTATAAAAACACACACACACACACACACACACACACACACACACACACACACACACACACACACACACACACACACACACACACACACACACACACACACACACACACACACACACACACACACACACACACACACACACACACACACACACACACACACACACACACACACACACACACACACACACACACACACACACACACACACACACACACACACACACACACACACACACACACACACACACACACACACACACACACACACACACACACACACACACACACACACACACACACACACACACACACACACACACACACACACACACACACACACACACACACACACACACACACACACACACACACACACACACACACACACACACACACACACACACACACACACACACACACACACACACACACACACACACACACACACACACACACACACACACACACACACACACACACACACACACACACACACACACACACACACACACACACACACACACACACACACACACACACACACACACACACACACACACACCCCTCCGTTTGGAATCGCTATTTTGAAATGTCTTCACTAACAATACTGTCATCATGAAAGTGAAGTAATCAGTTTTGTCTTCTAAAAAACGTCATTGCCTATTAGGAGAAGCCCAAAAGGTATGAAATAAAAATATTTAGAAATTTAAATAACTGTTTGTAGGTAAAACAGTACATTATTGCCTTCAGAAATTGTGTAAATTGTGTATTTTTTTTTATAGACTCAAAGTGTGGATGTCGTATGCAGATCTATATATAGCCATTTCTTTAAAGTAGATTTAAAGGCAGTTCCGGTAATGTTCTTTACTCCTAGGGATGTACATACGGACATCATGTCTCAGTTATTCATAAACAGACTTTTTTTACGCGTTAGCTCGTAAAGCTTCGATAATTTTCCCCTTATACTAAATATATCCAGATACATCTTCCCTTGTACTAAATATATCCAGATGGGCGTAGCCGGGGGGGGGGGGTTTGGGGTTCAAACCCCCCCCCCCCCCGAAATGAAATCCCCCCCTGCGGGGGGGGGGGGGACCGAATTCAGTGACTGATTTTTTGCTTTCATTTTGTTTATTTTAGGTGAGATTTTAATACTAAATTATCACTTATTACAGCACAGCCGAGGGAGTTTTGAGTTTAAAACCCCCTACCAGAGGGTTTTGAGTAAAAAAAAACTATCAGGGGGTTTTAAGATAAAAATCCCTTTACCAGGAGGTTTTGAGTTTAAAACCCCCTTCCAGGGGTTTTGAGTTTAAAACCCCCTACCAAGGGTTTAGAAGTTAAATCCCCCTCTTCTATAAACAAAACTAAAAAAATGCAAACGACAATCCCCAAATTCCAAGAAAACAGCTAAGGAAGATTTTTACTTTAAAACCGCCTCCAAAAATTACGATAAACCCCCTCTCAATATAAAAAAAAGCAAATTACACACTTAAAATTCTATGAGCGTAGCCAAAGGGTTTTGAGTTTAAAACCCCCTGCCAGCGAGGTTTGAAGCTGAAAAATACGTCTTCAATATTAAAAAAAAAAGCAAATTACACACTCAAAATGCTATGAGCGTAGCCGAAGTGGGGTTTGAGTTTAAATCCCCCTTCATATGGTTTTGATGCTAAAAAATACCTCTTCAATATAAAAAAAAAGCAAATTACACACTAAACTTCTTTGAGCGTAGCTAAGCTAATGAGGGGTTTTGAGTCGAAAATCTCTCTCTTCAATATTGTTTTAAAGCAAACTACAGTCACCAAATTCTATGACGGTAGCTAAATGGGGTTTTGAATTAAAAAAAACAAACTCCAGAGATTTTTTTAGTTTAAAACCCCTCAACAGATAATTTTGACGATAAAACTTTCCTTTTTGATGTAAAATCTAAAGCGAAATAAAGGTATGTAATTCCAAGAGCGTAGTCGAGAGAGTTTACACAGTTCTACCAGTGGCTGGGCTCCATTAATAAAGTGTGAATAGTCATCTGCCGAAATTGAAAAACACTAAATGTGGCTCAACAGATTTTAGAGTCAGTTTTAGAGATCGGGTCTAAATCAAAGAAATCATATGCCGAACTGGGAGTCGAACCCTTAGTAAGGTTGTGACACAGCGTCGCATGAAGTTTTGCGGGACATGTTCTCCGATAAAATGAATTTCGCATAATAAGAGCGGAAACAGCTTGCAGGAAAATGCGCCGAACGGCGCGAGAGGGTCTAAGCCAGTAAGAATAGCACATTAGGTTTTTGAAATAAAACTTTTTAATAGCAAAATAATGCACTGTAGATACCTCAGAATATGCATTTTGTTGGCTTTCAATACCAGAAATAGTGCTCGGCTTCGCCCCGCGACCTCCCCCAGACCCCTTGCTAGCAAGGACGGGGAGTCCTACAAGTTTTCCACTAATTCCAGGAATAACCTATTCTAGGGCACATTAAGCGTCTTCCGAAAGGGTCAGAATGTAATAAAGATTAATTATGTACACACACACACACATATATATTTTAAAAATTTCCGCGGGGGTATCCCCCCCAAACCCCCCCCTAAAAAAATTCTGACTACGCCCATGCATCACCCCTTGTACTAAATATATCCAGATACATCTTCCCTTGTACTAAGGATTGCCCGGAAGTTAATTAGTACATTTCTTGTGCCTTCTTCATGCTAGAAAAGTTATTAAAAAACATAATTACAAAGAGAGTTTGAGTTATCACCCAATCTCAGAGGCGGCCCCCAGCGGATCCTTATAGGATCCGCCTATTTGCAAGGAGTATCATAATATAAATTCCGTTTTGATTGTCAAAAGTAATAATGTTTTAAAGACTAATTTGGCGTTGGAAAAATGTTTTTTTATATTTACATGTTTCGGATGTTCCCTCTAAGTTAAAAATAATATAAATTTTAGTCCAAACCTCCAGCTGGACGACGTAATGGCAGCGAGCAGCTTTGAACCTGAGACGTTGAGATAATCAGGCCAGTCCGCTAACCGCACAACCAGGCATTGCTATTAACTTAATAAAAAACTAATAGACTATTATTGATAAAAAGATATATTACACATTACGGCATGACAACTACCGGATGTGTACAATATGTCAGACGAGCGATTTTAGATAATCTTTTGGGATTGTTTTGTCATTTAAAAAAAAAAATAGAAAAGAACAGGTATCAAGCTTGTTGGCCAACTTCAGTAACATCTGCTTGATGTCCAAGCACAGTTAGCAACAAAGTTATTGGCATTTAGCACTCTTAAGATGTATATCTCCTTAATTTATATTTAAGATCTAAATTTGCAGTAATTTGGATGTAATTTAGATAAGATTTACGTAAATAAAAAAGGCTAGAGAGAGAGAGAGAGAACACAAACTTTCTTTGTAATCATGTTTATACATATGTATATATAAAGTCATCTCGAATGACTTCAAAGATAAAAAAAAAGTTTTTTATATTACGTAACAAGGCTTAATTAAAAACATTTCTTTGTACTGTAAAATCTCAACATTCAGCAGGATTCGAACTTGAAATTACTCGGTCTGGATGCAAGCATTTTACCACTCGGTCCAAACTTCTCTCAAGTTTTTCTGTTTTATTTTGTTTCTGTTACTTTCTATTAGTCGATTCGTCCTGCAAACATCTCTGTTTGTGAGCAGTTCACTCGCCATTAACTGTCACAACACGAGCTCTAATCTGGACTTAATCCCACCCCATCTACGATTTCACCTTACTTCACTACTCACTCGTGATGGGCCCGCTAATCCGGCTAACATGTTCTTGTGCCTCTTCCAGCGTTGAGTGTTGTCTAAATTTAAACGAGAGAAGAAGGGGGCCCCCCCAAGCATGGCGACACACGATGTTTTAATGGGCCTCCTACGAAGGCAATTTTGAACCAGTCCTGGTTGACAGATCGGGAAAACATTGAGACGAGTGCCGGGATTGAGACTCCGGGAAAAATCCATAAGAATTTCATTTAAAATTGGATTAGGACTTCGAAGAGGGAGGGGAGAAGTAGGTATGCTTTGAGAACCCTGGACCAAGGAAACAGGAATGAGAGAAAACGTAGGACTGAAAGAGGGAGCTAATCTACTTTAAGTTCATTACATCAAGGAATGCCCACATAAATAAATGCCCCTGTTGAGCTGTAGACAAGTTGTTTGGGATATCACATTTTATTTCAATTCTTTGAGAGAGTGAAGATGTCTTAAGTTTCGAACTCTTGTCTTTTATTTTCAAACTGAGCAAACAAGACTAAAAATGGTCAACCGATGAAGAGAAATGGGCGTGTCAACGCAGATTTTAAATTTGTCTGATTTTTTTTTCTATTACCATTAATTATACACATACTTTCATCATCATCAAAGTCTTTGAAGTCAAATTCACCAAATTGTAAGCATTTATTTCGTACGCTTTTAGTATCACATGGACCTGAGATGGCGTACATAAGTTTGTGCAGTGTGATAAAAACATTTTATGGAAATTTCCGAAAGCTTACATTATTAGTTGTCGAATTATTTAAAACTATTTGTCTACGATATCTGAAGGCATTACAGTCACAAATAATCTCTGTTTAGTTTACTTCTTACCTAAGTTTGTTAGAGCGTCGTGCTAACAACGCGAATGTCGCGGGTTTGCTCCCCATGCAAACTTTTTGTTTATATAGCTTGTTTGGTCCTGGTTGAACAAATAAAACTCAAATCTGACCGAACCCGAACTATACTCGTCATCGAACTGATCCGAAAAACTCGAATATTAAATCGAACCGAACCGGATCCGAACTTTAAAAGATGGATTGGATTCCCATCTCTACTAGAAACAACCCGCTGACTCTGATCAAGTCCCCAATAGAATGCATGAAAACTGACCTACAACGTCGCAACCTGTGTGCTCCTTGTCACGTCACTAACTGTGTGCTCCTTGTCACGTCACTAACTGTGTGCTCCTTGTCACGTCACTAATTGTGGGCTCCTTGTCACGTCACTAACTGTGGGCTCCTTGTCACGTCACTAACTGTGTGCTCCTTGTCACGTCACTAGCTGTGTGCTCCTTGTCACGTCACTAACTGTGGGCTCCTTGTCACTTCACTAACTGTGGGCTCATTGTCACGTCACTAACTGTGGGCTCCTTGTCACGTCACTAACTGTGGGCTCTTTGTCACGTCACAGGTCTGTACGACGTGGCAACGAGATATTGGTTTTTCTGCCCACAGCTTGCTACGTCGCAGGTCAGTGTTGAAGTCTACTATAACGATTGGTCTCGCTCTGATACATTCCAGCACAACATCCTTACTCTACTGCATTTCAATATCAACGTCCTGTCTGTTAAACAGTTTTGTATTAAAACTTTCTATCTCAGAAACTGGTAAAGAACTCCTCGAATTAAATGAATTACATCTGTAGAGAGCATCAGCACTCCATTCTTAAATCTCTGCACTCCATTCTAAAAACTTTGCACTCCATTCTAAAATCTTTGCAGTTCATTCTAAAATCTTTGAACTCCATTCTATAATATTTGAACTCCATTCTTAAATCAACACACTCCATTTTAAAATCATTGCAATCCATTCTTAAATGTTAGCACTCCATTCTTAAATATTTGCACTCCATTCTAAAATTATTGGACACCATTCTAAAATCTTTGCACTACATTTTAAAATCCTTGCACTCCATTCGGTGCCGGTCCTTGCAGTGGCGGGGCCCTATGCGAAATGGATTGAGCAGGGCCCAGTCTGTGTAGTGATAAGCATAAGGGCAAAATCAAGATTTTGTATTAGACATACATTCGTCTTTACAGTGCCCTTTTGTTTTTATCGCGCAAAAAATTGGCACCTCAAAATGGAGCTTTTGTCTATTTTTCAGGAGATTTTTATGAGTTTTCATGAGATTCGTTTGAGTTTTCAGGAGATTTAAAGGACTTTTGGGTCTATTTGGCTATTACAGGAGATTTCCAGGACTACCTGGAAAATCAGGAATTCGCGGAAAACATACTATTATATATAAGTTTTAATGCATTAATTTAAGAAGTTACACCTAGACTTAACGCGGGGCCTATGAAAGTGCGGGGTCACTGCGACCGCATTGGTAGCAGTGGCCAAAGTCCGGTTCTGACTCCATTACAGTGGCGTCACTAGGGTCGGTGTCACCTGGTGCGGTAAGCTTGGGGTGTCACCCTCCCCCCCCCCCCCCCCCCCCCCCAGGAAAAATATCTCCACCTATAAAAAAATACAACTATGGTTTAGTTTGTTTCTTTATTTTGAACAATATACTGTAAGCTAATACATCTTACCTTATATAATACATATATAATATATAATATTATAATATATGGTTTTCGATTATGTTTAAAAATGTCGGTGTTTATATTTTATCAAAAGTTATCACATAAAGTTAAAAGTTTTTACATAAAATAAAAATTTACAAATATAGAATTGAGAAACCTTGCGTTAAATATATTTTTATTAGAAATTATTTAAGAGCTCGTTATGGAAAAGGTTTAAATTATATTAGTGTTTCTCAGCTGCTTTCGTAAAGGCAAATCAAGCACTGAACAGTTTTACTTCCTGCGAAACATCGTCTAAAATACCCACAAAGGATGTAGATTTTTAAAAAATAATAAGTTTGATACCGTCCATTGGAGTCACCCTGGAAAATAGCAAGAGAATAAGAAAATTGGCAACATTTAGTCCAGATTCATCGACATGTCTAAAGTAAATCAAGTTGTTGTGTCACAAATGACGGTGGCATACTTCAAAAACAGACGTCTATAAAATTAAGGTATATGTTATCCCCATATCATTTTCTTGTAGCTATTGACGATGTCATCAAAATACATTTAACAGACTGCTTTCTGGTTCCAACAGAGTTGGATTTTGCAGACGATATAGCATCACTTTCAAATAGAATTAAATGTATACACGAGATGACGGATAAAGACGCCCTCAAAGTTATGCATATTGGGTGCAGGTTAACCAATACACCTATTAATATTGGTGATACAGAGTTTGAACAAATAGAAAAGTTCACCTATTTAGGCAGTGTTATCTCAAGTGATGGAGATGCATGTCATGGTGTTGAATGTCGGATTGGAAAGCAGGAGATGTCTTTCAAAAAGTACGGCCTATCTGCAGAAGCAAATCAATTAGCCTGGGGATTAAAATCCACCTATTCAATACAATCATTGCCCCAACGGTTACCTACGTTTTGTGACTTGGAAGGTTGAAAAGAGGCTGAGAAAGATCCTACGAATATTATACCGAGATAATGTTACCAATGGAGAAATCTTTTCCCCCAACAGGCCGTCTAAGAGAAATGGCGACTGAAAGTCGATTGAAATTCGTGAGACATATCATTTGTCATGACGAAACTCGTTTACCAAAGTCAGCCTTAACATGAAATCCGAAAAGTGGAAAGTAATATCATGTCTACCATGGCGTCACACCTTTTCAGAAGTCCTGAATTTTGTGGGCACAAGCTGAGAAGTGGCTGTGAAAGTTGCCTTAGACTGATTTCTGTGGAGAGAGCTTGCAGCCCTATGCATCGAATGGCGCGCGAGGGGCTTAAGTCTATGTGTCTCTGAACATTTTACAAATAACAATTCTACATTCACCACTAAACTGGTCAGATTAGACGTTTAAGGGAGTGCCTTAATATCACTCAGAGTTTTCCGGGGTGAAGCCCAGGGCGCCAAGCGTTTTTCTACATTTCTTGGCTTCAGAAACTCTTTTCCTGGCGTCTACAAGGAATTATTTTTCTCAAATTCGAGGTATCAATTTTTTAGTTTTGAAAGTTGCATTTTACCCACTTGGGTGTCACCCCCTGATAGGTGTCACCCGGTGCGGACCGCACCCCCCGCACCCCGCTAGTGACACCACTGCTCCATTATAAAATGTTTTTACTCCTTCTTTTAGTAAACGTCGAAAGTTCCAGCTGCGCAAAATAAAGTTTACTATCTTGTATTAATGTATAACAGACACATGCGTAGAAAAAGGTTTAAATTAGTGCTCCCTTCAAGACATTGAAATCTTTACACTCAGTTGTTAACTTCTTACAAAAAAAAAAAAACAAAAAAAAACTCAGCATCAGGCGTGAACTAAGAAGCTCCCTACCTAATAAGTCTTGCGCCCTAGAAGTGACGCTCAACAAATCTTAGCGCTCGGCACCCTCCTCACCATTTCGCATTGCTTCCCCGTATCTCAAACCACGACTATGTTATCAGCCCCCTACTTGTCTTAAGAGGCATCAAACGTTGTTTGGCTCATTCGAAGGTAATTTATGGCTCTCAGAGCCCAGGCAATTAGATACAGAAGATAATCAGAAGGAAGCACCGCTGTGAGAGCGCGATTGTGAGTTAGTGCGCGCGCGTGTGCGTGTGCCTAGCCAAACATCTTGTTCACATTTAGACAAGTGCTCACCTCGACCAATAAACAATGATGCTGTTGGCTAATTGGCTCCCGCACTTTACATAGGCGTAGTCTCTTTTTTTTCAAATGATTTGTCGAGGAGTGGGTAGATGATTCGTGACTTCACCATAAAGTGTTTTTTTAAACTGCTACAATAATCACTGCCTTGTATAAGACACTCTGCCCTCACCCCTCTAAAGCCTTTCCTCCCCTCCCGCATAAAAGCATTGGCTTCACATCTTCCTTCTGTTAGAGAGTTTAAATGACTAGACCAATATCTGAGATGAACTGCGCAGTGGTTTCCAAATCAGGCAGCTCTTTGAATAGTTTTTCTATCTATAGCGGTGTTTAGGGGCCAGTATCTTGTTGGGCCTCTCGAGGGAAATTGCAGTTTTGAAGAACATGTTTGATGTTTGTAGGTGACACTCCTCAAGGGCGGATTTCACTAGTCCCAAATTTCAGCTTCCGGAACATATGTGTCCGATTCTGATGCGCAATATTATAAGTTAGTCGTTTTGGGATAGTTTATAATACGTGTCTTTTTTGTTTTGTTTTGTTTTGTTATTTGGGTGAGAACACATCCGTTTAGCTTTTATTCTACTCGCTATTAGTTTATTTCTACCTAATAGAGTGGAATTTTAGAATGTTTATTCGTTCCCCGAGACTTGGTAAGTTTGTAACCTTCTCATTTTCTTCTTTCTCAATGTGTGCTGAGATCTTTGGAAAACAGTTTCTTTGCAATTACTGTTTAGCTTTACAAGGGCTGTCCTGAGTTGTTTCACATAGGAAGCATCAGAATTTTTCAAACTTTGAAAGACTGTTTTAGCATCTGTGAGGAAGACATTTTACTTGAGTGGTTTAGCTGACATTTTACTGCAACCTCTTTCTGCTCTGTGGCTGGCAGAGGGCTCACAATAGCAAGAAACTTTTGCAATTTTTCTCCATACTTCGATGAATATTACAGCTCCTCTGGGTTTTTTTGTTTTTTTTGTGGCTTGAGACTATGAGGGTGGAGGGTATCATAATGCCCGAATTATTCCCCATAAAAAATTGTGGGCATGAGGACGAGTGCTATGGCTAGAGGACTGGGCAACTTTCTTTTTCTTTCTCTTGACTGATGAAACTTCGTTTCTTTTGCTCTCGGCGAGTACCCAAACGTCCAGTCTGTCTCCATGCACTCACGGTCTGTCTCCATGCTGTCCGGCTTGGGATATCTCTTCCAACATACTTCGGTTGATTTCTGTGGTTCTTATGTCTCGCTTGCAGACATCTCTAGGGCGGCTCTTGGGTCTGACTCCCTTCTCAAGTTCAGCGTTTAGGATGTCTTTAGGTATTCTTCGATCTGGCATGCGAGTGACGGTTAGGTCTCAAAAACTAGACAACTATTGGGAGGCTAGAGGTGCGCTAAAATAAGGCTAGTGCTATACTAGAAAAAGGTTAGCAGTGTGCTAGGAAAATATCCATATGTTAGGATGAAAACGGACCTTGTTGTAAAGAATGATAAAAAATAAAAGTCCATTACGCCCCTTCCCCCTTTTTGTCCTTTCATGACCCCCCCCTTCTCTATTGAGCTATGCGAACTCATTCCTATGTGTCTGCGACAAAATAGATTACAAATAAATCTAAAGGAGTGGCTAGAAATGGTACAGGAGAGGTCTCAGTAGTGTGACTTGATGAAACAAAAATGGCGGGTAGAGGGGGTGAACGCAAGCATTTGTTTTTATTACTTGATTTATTTCCCTTTCTCAAAACAAAACTAGACGTTGGGGGGGGGGGGGGGAGAGAAAACGGTCATTTGTTTTGGAAGTTATGGCCCGTCGCTGTTTTGTTGGCATGCGCATCATTGATGTGCACACCTGACGTTGGCGCGCATGCGCATTAGCCCTTGACGGCGGGCACGGGCCAGCGATAACACGTCAAATTAGCGCAGTCCACGTGCGTTGCGCGGACTTGCTTTAAATTTTAAATGGCTGAATATTCTCTTCATCTTCATCTCTTTCTCTCTCTTAGTCTCTCTTTCTCTCTCTCCGGCGCACTCTGGCAAACTCTTTTCTTTATTTAAAGTCCTGAGCTAGTAAAAGAATTCTGACGTAGACACGAGCCAGCATGTGCTTCTTATGTTCGACTCTTGTATTGATCGAGTCATTGGCTCTGTTCACTATTTTCCACTGACTTAGATTTCACGTTGTACTTTGTACTTCACTAAGTTCGACAACTCCTTCTAAGCGAACACACTAAAAAAAAAAGACAAACGAAATCAAAGCACTTGGTTTGTCTTGTCTGTGTGTGTGTGTGTGTTGTTCTTGTTTCATTCTCAAGTTTTAAACTTGTATTAGTTTTGTTTTTTTCCCCTTGCTTTGTACTTTCAGAATTATTTCTTTCGATGCAATTTGGTTTCAATTGTCTATTTATTGCCTTTTTTTATGTTTAGTTTGAAGTTTAAATTTTCTAAATATAATAAATGGTGTCAGAAAGATAGCGTTCTTTTGAAGTTTTTAGAATGACTCTGAGAGTCTACAGGCTGTGCTAGGACATTATTGACTCTGGGAGTCAATAGGCCGTGCTAGGACATTATTAATTACCGTGCATTTTCTTTTTCTGATTTCTTAGCTGTTTGTTTTTTTTTTAAACTCTTCCTCCATAAGCGTGTGTTTGGGAAGGGGGGTACTTCTGAAGGCATTCTGATACCATCCATATTCTCTGCGGGTTTCACTGTCAATTTAGCGAGTCTGTGCATTAAATCATCATACAACTTGCGTTGTTGAAACTGTTACAAAATACCAAATCATTAGTTAAGACAATATTTTTCAAGTGTGTGTGGGGCAGTGAGCGGAAGCGTAGTCTACGGGATTTGCGAGGGAGCGTTTTATTAAAACTTGCGCACAAAAATGTTTTGACTAAAATAAACACTATAGACTATAATAAACTCTATATGACCTATAAAACTCAATCAGTGTAGCGAAGCTCAATTATCGTCTTATAAGCTATTGATTCAATACTTTATCGTTGTTGAGTTTTATTTCGTAGTTCGTTGGATAACAATCGCCATTACAAATTGTTCTCCATTGTTTTGGTGCAGAAAATGTATTGCCTCTGTACATGAATACGTTTTTTCGTCTATAAAAAAAAACATTTCCGTAAAAAGATTAAAAAAATGTCCTTTTGTTAAGTGTTCTATGTAAGTTTGCATAAATGTGTTAAAAATATGGTACATTTTGGTATCGTCTATTAGAAAGAGTCCTGTGTTTGTTACTCTTAATAGTGAATAGTTGTAAAAGTAGTGTATTTTTTATGAGAAAAAAACTGCTTGCATAAGTGATTTAAAAAATTAGATTTTTCGATTTCTAAAAGAAAAAAGTAGCCGTTGCATCAGAACTTTGAATGGACTAAAATATTATGATGTCGAATTTTCACTATCTTTTCTAGTTTACGAGATCTAAACGGGACAGACGGACGGACAGAAATTCCACTCAAAACTAATAGCGTCTTTTCCCCTTTCGGGGGCCGCTAAAAATCTTTGTAATGATTAAGCTAGATTGATATATGTCTGTTGACACTCTCTTAAGTTTAATCTAAACAAATCTGTGTCTCGTGGCTTAACACGTTTTTATGTTGGATGTGTGAATGCAGGAATAAAATGTCCAAAAAAATGAACATTAAGCCTTAGACGTTGTAACAGAAACGTATTTGTGTAGATTGCTCTATACTTTTAACTATTTCCGTAATTATTTATTACATTCTGGTGGAATCAACGCTGATATCGTCATTTCGGAAAGAAAGAGTTAAAACATCACATTCCAAGTTTTGACTTAATAAATACATCTCTGCTGTTTCTATGCTCATCTCCATCTTTTCGTTTCTAATACCATGCTCCCTCTTCCTCCCTCCCTGCGTCACTCCCACACAAATATCTCTCCTCCCACTAATACGAGAGAGAAAGAAAAAAAAACGAGCTCTGTTGTCGTGTCCTGATGTCTCAATGGAGACCAAACCAAGCATACAGGCGCTGTTGAACATCAGAACCCTCTTTGAGTGAACATCCCTGTCAGGCAGCGTGTCGCCATCGTGGAACAGGTGCAACCTGGCACTCCAGCTCTAGACAACCTCCTCAGGTTATCTCAGTGACTTTCACTCACTCGTCTACATTGGAAAACGAACACCTCTCTCAACCATCTTCACACACACACACACACACACACACATACACACAAATATATATATACAGGGAGATAGTTAAATAGATAGATAGATAGACAGATAGACAGATAGATAGATAGATAGATAGATAGATAGATTATTAGCTTGGTGTGGCCTGTATGTCCGTCCGTCCGCCCCGTTTAGATCTCAGAAACTAGAAGAGAAAATGAAAATCGGACATCATGATAATTTATATCATTCAAAGTTCTGATGCAACAACGGCTATTTTTTTCTTTTCCATCTAATTTTTTGAATTATATATGCTAGCAGAGTTTTCACAAAATTACACCACTTTTCAATGAAAAACTTCAGGGGAAGTAACTTTTTTTAAAAAGGTTATGGACTTCTTCATTTATAACTCAAGCTTCATTCGTAGATTCGCTCAATGGTACAAAAAAATTGACTTTTATAACCTACACTAAACATAAATTGTAAGTGATGGTTGAGTATAAATCTTTAATAGTCTAATGTATTGCCCTCTCGTAAGGCGAATTTAAGTAATATGTGACAATTGTGTTTTACTGTTTGACTTGAAAAAGGAATTTCCAATAACAAAGTAATTAATTAATGGTTACAAAGAGATGGTTTATATCTGGTTATCAGCGTAGTGTAATTGTATCAATACGTTTTTATCAGTCATGTAATTAAATTTGTAATAGATCTAGACTCTAGACCAACAATAATAAATCTGTGCGATTAGAAATATTTTTTACCCATTGTTTATGTTGAGCACTATTTCATGCTTTTAGCTTTCTCAATATGCTATGATTCTATCACTTGGACCAGGTCAGAAAATGAAAAGGGGGGGGGGGGGGGGGGGGAGAACAGAAACTATTGTATATCTGGGTGAATTTTACCGTAATTCTTTTTTTTTGAAAAGCATTTATTTTTAAAAAATGGAGGGGGGGGGACCTGAATTCGAACTCATGACTCCTCAAATCGACAATATAACCTCTCTGCTATTGAGGTTCGTATGAAAATAGAAGATTGTATTAATATTTGTTTCAAACTTACTTTAAAGCGGTGACCTATAAAGGGGAATAATTAAGCTTATATTACCACCTCAGTCATGTACAATTTCTTTCCCTTGTTCGAGACACAAAACAAAATAATTAACTAATCGTTTATTTGTTTTTTTTGTTTTCTTGTTGTCAGGTTAAAGAAATAATTGTGCAACGATCCGAGATTGGGTGTCGGAGTAAAAAAAACATGTTCAAAAGTTGTTTCAGACAGCCGGAGTGAGTTGATATCAGACAGCCGGAGTGAGTTGATATCAGACAGCCGGAGTGAGTTGATATCAGACAGCCGGAGTGAGTTGATATCAGACAGCCGGAGTGAGTTGATATCAGACAGCCGGAGTGAGTTGATATCAGACAGCCGGAGTGAGTTGATATCAGACAGCCGGAGTGAGTTGATATCAGACAGCCGGAGTGAGTTGATATCAGACAGCCGGAGTGAGTTGATATCAGACAGCCGGAGTGAGTTGATATCAGACAGCCGGAGTGAGTTGATATCAGACAGCCGGAGTGAGTTGATATCAGACAGCCGGAGTGAGTTGATATCAGACAGCCGGAGTGAGTTGATATCAGACAGCCGGAGTGAGTTGATATCAGACAGCCGGACTTGATATAAGTTTGTAAAAAAAAATTTTTTTTAATGTGACTACATTTGCGAACTTACGCGCCTAATAGTAGAATGGAATGGAAAAATGCATTTGACAAATCTTGAGTGGATCTCCAACAGACGAAAGGATATGAGAAAAGGAAGGAATAGTACAATTTAGTGTTTTCAAACAAAAAAAAATCATTTTGTGCTATTAATCATTCCTATCTACTCTTTTTGAATACTTGTTAAAAAAATAATATAAAAAAAAACAACATCGGTATAGGCTAAGTTGCTTCTGGTAGTTTCAACCGTAAAAAAAATACTGAGCTGTTCCAGGTACATGGTAAATAATAACTCTAGCTTTCTTTGTTTATTTTTTCATTTCCACGACCCCATGTGAGAGAATGACGAGAGAATCAGATACACAGTTTAACTTTCGTCTGTTTTAATACAAGAAAAATATATTCTAAAAATACAATTTAAAAAATTCCAACTCTTTATAAATGTAATACAAACAAGAGCAGATAGTTGCATTTATACGCCCGTGTCACGCTACCCTTTAGGGAAGTAATTGCGTTGATCAACCCACCACGGAAGCCGACACCGATTCGGTAATTGTGATGTTACTAAATGTTTTCTGATCCAACTTTCAAATTAAGCAACTCCCCTGACATGTACATGTAATGCTAGAAGTATGTCAGATCTGCCAAAGGGAAAGTTGTTTGGAGATGATATTTCTAGAAGGAGTTGCTTGAGGGGGGGGGGGGGGGGCTGCAAGGGGAGTCAAAAGATGTGGGCGAGATGGAGCGCAAATTATTTGCTGGGATAAACCAAACACCTCGACTAGTTACTTGCACTTAACTGTCCACTTTTAGTTTCCCCTTTTGATTGAAACAACCTCCCCTATCTTCCCTTCGTTAAGTAAGTTGATTGTTGTTTGGTTAGCAAGTAATTAGCTTCTGCTGGGCTTGGAGTCAACACCAGGTTAGTGGGGAAATCTGTACGCCATATTTTCTTGTCAATATTTTTGTTTTTATAAAAGTCAATTTTTTTTTAACAAAAAAAATGCCAGATACAAGAAATAGCAACAACATAAAGTTTTTCATTTATTTATTTATTATTTATTTATTTATTTATTTTTTGTGATAGATTCAATCAACAGATTTTGCTTGAAAAATATATATGTGCTTCTAATTACCTTGTTGGACTTCTCTCTTCCCCCCCCCCCCCCCCCCCCAGAGAAGGGTTCTCTTTAGACTTTAGATGTTTCTTGAAACTTTGCGAGTCATCGCGGTTGACGTCGCCACTCGTCACGATTGACCGCTCGTCTGGCACTGTGTCAGCTGAGAAAAAGATGAGAGAGAGGGAGAGATATAGAGATATTAGATTTTGTCGTATATGATATGTCACAGACAGAACACTAGACACAAGATTTACTTTTGTTATTGAATCTAATGCGATAAAACTCGTTCCCTTTAAATTGAAATTTGTAAAAAATATATTCACACCGCTAAGGACCAAAATCTGTTCACTTCCTGAAAACTTACAGTTTATATTTTGTGTATGTGTATGTACAGTCTATACATTTCCAATGTTGCTTGGCGTAACTGTGTAAGAACGGGAATTATAAATTAAAAAAAAAAAACAACATTATATCTGCCAAATCAGTGTCTGGCTTTCCAAATTGTTCATTTTAAATGTGCGCTAGTACTTGGGGCTTGGTGGCTGTGTGTTAAGCTCTTGGCTTTCGAACCTGGGGTCCTACTTTCGAGTCTCACTTACGGCGGATATTTTGAATTTCGGGATTTTTAGGGCGCCCTTGTGTCAACCCAAAGCTATTGGTACCTGAATTTTGCTGGCGAAAATAAAAAGCCTTTGGTCATTGTGCTGCTGCTCGTTATCCTTTGGCCAAAGAAACAGATGACCTGAACATCATCTGCACTATATATGGTAAGGTCTAGAAAGACTTTTTTACTATTACAATAAACAACTGATGAATAATTTCATGCGGAGTCAGTTGGTAACAACTGAAACTGAAACTGAAACCACCATACATTTTAAAATTTATAAGAAAAAAAAATTTTCAGCATGTTTCTTACTAAACCTAACCCTAACGCTAACCCCTATTTCCAACATTGCTAAAACTATATATATATTTTTAACGATAAAAATGATTTCTTCAATTTATCTCAAACATAGTAGAGCACTGTGATTCTATGTCTACTAGTCTAACTCCGTATTTCAGTGATTTGTCGATTTTGATATAGACAAGCACGTTTTTGATAAATTGCGTAAACATTTTTACGCTGTTTCTTTCTATTTCGTTTTTTGGGGCCACTAAATTCAATTCGCTTTGCTCCTCCAATTATCCAAGGCCAGCCCTAGTGCAATGCCGTTGTATTAATCTATCTTTTTTTTTTTTTTTGAGAGTAAAGAAATTGAATCCAATTAATATGAAAACATGCTAATTTTATATTCTTTCAACGGATACTCCCCAGACATCGGTAAACGGGTATTTCCTGTTTGACGCCATTTAGTATTTCTTTCTAGCATCTCACTCCATTCATTGGCGTCTCTGACGCAAACACAAAGAAGCACGATCCTGACCCCGTCCGTGACCTTGGATAATCAATCAAGCTAATGAGGTCAGGGCGGCACCGCCCCCCGTTTCCTCGAAATCCGGTTCCATTCCCGGGTCGTGCTAAGAGCGCCCAGGGTCGTCCTGTGTCTTTTAACACTTGTGTCACCGGGGTAAACCTGCCGGACTGCAGAGGAAGTCCTCGGGCTAAACCTTCAGACAACATAGTTAATACGCTAGCTTCCAGGGGCGATTTTCTGGAGTAAAAATCGCTCGGACTTTGGGTCTTCACGCCTGTGGATCAACCTGGGATCAAGCGAGAGATCGTTGCCTGACAGAGTAAAAAAGGGATGGGGTTTAGATGGTTGGATCAATTTACAATGGCTCACGTCTGTACACAGAGGCGAAACTAGGACAGAAAAAAGGGATGGGGGTGGGGAATGGGGGAGAGAGATGGACTTGGTCTAATTTTTTTAGGTGGGTGGCTCATAATAGTTTTATACCTTTATACAACATTTGTTATTGCTAGACATTTTAAAATAATAATAAGAGAAATACAATTAAAATAAAACTTTCGTTTCTAACCATACCGCCATTTTGTTGTCTCTGTCTCTTTCTGCATAATATATATACTTGTGTGTTTGTGTGTGTCTGTGTGTGCGAGAGAGAGAGAGAGAGAGATAGCGATGTTAATCGCACGAATATTACTTAGATCATTGCGGAGGATATGTTAAGGCCCCACACCACTCAGTAGCCCCTAATATTATAAATAACTAATTGATTTCCTAAGCTATGTTTTACCATTGACAATAAACTCAGAAAACACAGTTTTTCTGTGTTTGTATATGTATATATAAATGTATTTATTGATGTGAGTGTTTCTCTGTGTTATATAGACAGATTTACTTAAATGTACAATTCATTGGATAATGCTCTTGTGTCGCTATTTTAAATTTGAGGAATTTGAGGCTTAACAAAAGCAAACACAAAATTGTGACAAACTGGTTTTACCTTCTAAATTCTTACCTTATAAATTACTGCCTTATAAATTCTTACCTTATAAATTCTTACCATATAAATTCTTACCATATAAATTCTTACCTTAAAAATTCTAACTTGTAAATTCTTTCCTTTTAAATTCTTACCCTGTAAATTGTTACCCTGTAAATTCTTACTCTGTAAAGCTCTTAGCCGCACGTATGCAGCATTGTCCTCCCCCCCCCCCCCTCTTGATTCCCTTCTTTTCGCCAAACAACTTTGTATCCCATCATGCCTTCCCGCATTGATACTTCCTAATTACCCACAGGGTAAGGGGAGCAAGCCTCTGGTGAAATGCTGACACTTCCGGTTGGTTGTTTAACGGGCGATGACTACAAAATTATCTAATTACAAACTATAAGTATTGAAACAACGTAATTCCCAACAATTTCTAACAGAAACATGTTCACAGAACTAGAGATCATTTCATGTAGATAAAAATATTCCAAACTATCGACTAATCCTAGTCTCACGTGATGTACACATCAAGGTTTCCATCATAGACTATATATTACATGGACTGCCATCTCTGCGCACTAAGCCTATATTTTTCAATAAATAAGTCCCGTTCACAGAGGCGTCCTTGGTTGCATGACTAATTGACTTCCGGTAGATTTTTTTACTATATAAAGAAACCATTCCCGAAGATTTTTACCGCCACTTTTACAGCACATCATGAATGGAAACTAAATTGTCATAGAAGATGTTACAGAGTTAAATGTGCACAAACCATTTTGTGACTTAGATCTATAACTATAAAGCTTTATAACTGATTTTCTTAGCCAATATAGACGAATTAGCCAAGCCTGTATTTCGTGTATTTTCTTGTTTACGACATTGATTGAATTGTAATGCCAGTTTGGATTATTTTCTTAGTAAATCACATTTGACAATTTACACATATCTCGTACGGTGAATGAACATATGGCAAAATAAGTATTTTTTGTGAGCTAAAAGGTGGTCAACGTAACAAAGATGATCCATGGAGATTCTCTAAAGACCAGCTTAGGCGCCAACTTTCCTTAGCTGACATAGAAGACAGCATCTTGGTTACATGGGGCTTTTGAATGATAAAATAGAAAAAGGATCAATCACACATTTCAGTGACGTTTTATGGCAAGCTTTTATAACACAGTGCAGGACAGGCCACTGTCTTGTTGGCTCATATTTCTCACGGCTATGGCATAATTTCGATTCACGGTTCCCCCATATTCTGGCTGATCTCCGTCTCAACAGGTCAGGGAAACCAAAAATTCTCGACCTGTATGGACTACGCAATACAGCAGGGTTTCTGTCCAGGGCTTTTGCAATAAAGGATTTGAGCCTCTCAAGCCCTCATTCAAATGGAGTTTGATGATGTTGACTTTTTATGCCCTTTTTTCTGGTGAGATTTATTGTAAGACTGAATTATTGATTCGCAGCTGTCGAATTATTGACTAGCCTTAGTAATCATTATTGCGAATGGTAGTGAGAGCCGCATCGTCGTCAAATATCAGTTTCCTAATCAGGATATGTCGTCCTGTTTTGGTCAAGCCAGTTTAAGAAGCCTTCCATCCAATCTACCAACCTTGTTTTACCCTGCTCTTAATAGATAATACCTAAAAGTCTAAGAGGAAGAACTGTAAAACTTTTCATGTGAAGCTGACAGTAGTTTCAATAGCTTATTTGGACAAACAATTTTCTCTAGTAAAAACCACTTCTGCTTAGTGTGAGCATATTGCTAAATGAAGTTCATATTTCTATTACTTTCTACTCAAGTTACCCAAGAGAAATTTTATCTAAAACAAAAAATTTTTATAATGCATGTTTCTTTTTTTTTTTTTTAATAAAGGAGCATACTATTTCCAAAAAAACCTGATTTGATTGTCACACCATTTTTTATGAAGCCCATTACAGTTACAATGAAGGGATGAAATTTCGGATAATATTCTGTTTGTTTTGTGAAATGAGAATATATCAGAAATGGTCATCTTCAGTATTTAATGTTTCATTTAAAAAAGATAATTATATTAATACATATTTGATGTACAAACAAATGAAAACCATACAAACATTTTTTTTGAAGTATAGATGATTAAGCTTGTCTGAACAATACTACATTGACATTAACTTATTATTTTAGACTTTTTAAGCTTGACTGAAAGAGAAAGTTGCTATAAGTTAAATAATAACATTTAATAGTCTGAACATGTAACTAAAAATTGAATAATGCTATCATTGATTGACAAGTGAATATTGAAGTAATGATGTGCTTTCTATTTTATTAAGCCAATAAGCTTTAAGTCTCATGTTAGTTAAAGCATACAGTATTTTTTTTTTAAATCTTTTTAGTGTGCTAGTTAACTTGATTCAAGTTACATTTACAGTAAAAAACAACAACAACAAAATGTTTAATAATTGAGTATACAATTTTTCAAAGTTGTACAACTATTTAAGAAATGTATATTATACAATGAACAAAATATGTTTAAGATTATTTTCAAATAACTATGCCAAAATCTTAATATTAGTAAGAACAATATTATCTTCAATTTCTTAATATTATAAACACAATATTTCCTGAAGATATTTTTTACATTATAGAAATAATGCTCAAGTCTTCAGAAATGGTAGTTTTCAAAATAATCAAATCAAGGACAACATAATATTCATGAACTTACAGCTATCAGCAAGGTACTGGTAAGTATTATGGAGCACATTCTCCTTCAACTCAGAGGATCAGAGGCATTGGACAAATTCTAGGACTGTTGATGGAATAGAAACAAATACATTAAATTCATAACAAGTCACCAATTCAATCTTAGTTTCATATAGCACCAAACTTCCATATGTTCAAGTAATTTACAGATAAAATCAATTCTGAAAACATCTAACAAAACAGCTCTTTAAAAAGTATATTAGAAGTTTTATATAAAAAATGCTATGGGAACATATTATGAAACAAAAATAGATGCAAACGTATTACAAAAAAAAAAAAAGGAATAGTATAATAATATCAATATTTAATCTTTGACATTTTATTCAGTAATATTATGAAAATTTAATGAATCATTAAATGCACTTGAAAGTGATCGGAACAGATTTAAAAATAATAACAGGAAATTTTCTGCACACTTCAGGAAATTTTCTGCACAAGCATGCTGAGATAACCCAGATAAAAAGAGTCATTGAATATTGTACTGAGTGTTTGAAACAATTTTGTTACTGCTTACATCAAAATATGAATATGAACATATCTTTGCAAATTGAAAGGGAGAATTTGAAGACTGCTTTTATTCTTTTTGCACTAAGATTAAAGTATTAAATTCTAAGCTGCCTTACTTACTGGAAGGAGGTGCTGTGGCTTAGCAGTAAAGCGCTTAGCTACCGAACCAGGGTTCGAATCCTGGTGAAGACTGGGATTTTTTATTTGAGTCTGAGTCAACCCAGCTCTATGGGTACCTGACATTAGAAGGGGAAAGTAAAGGCGGTTGGTCGTTGTGGAGGCCACATGACACCCTGGTTAACCATAGGCCACAAAAACAAATGATCTTTACATCATCTGCCCTATAGACCACAAGGTCTGAAAGGGAAACGACTTTTTTTTTTACTTACTGGAAGTTTCATACGAAGAGTTTCTGACTTAGCAAGTGAGTTTTGTGGCAACCATCCTATTGATAAAGTCTTAGGGATAAGGAAGAATAATTTCTTCTTAAAATATACATCTGCGGAAAAGAAAAGATGTGAGCAATAATACAATTCTTATTAAATTTAAAAAATCTCAAAAAAGTTATAGTGTCTACGTTCAAAGAATTATGTAAAGACATCTGACATCCTTTTCCACCAAGATAACTGGTTAATCTGTACTTCTAACTGACAATTGTTGCAATATATATTTAATTCTTATGCAAGAAAGTATAATTTGAAGGAAAATACAGATAACAATGGTATTGGCCTGAATGAACCAATTATCACTTTAAAAATACCCTGCACAGGCTGAAGGGAATATAATGTTTTAATTACAACATAACAATATTGTGTAAATATTCACCTAGAAAATTAGCTTTAAATAAAACAGTACATGGATTCTTACAATTAAAATAGACTTACAATTTTATATATATATATTATAATCATCTAGATCTAGGTCTATTATTATCCAGACTTGAGATTTATCCTACATCTAGTCTAGAGTTAGATTCTATATAAAATACGGATCTAGACTTGATCTTGATTTTCTGGGTTTATAAGAAACACACAGATGACTCTAGCAACTTGACGGTTTTGACGTTCAAAATAGATCTATTATTAGTCATAATTTTGTTAACAGCACTATAGCCTAGGGATAGCTAGATTTTTATAAAAACATTCTGATTTTATTGACTTGTAGTGGTACGTTTACATAAATAGTGTTTTAACTAGTTTATTAATAAAATAAAAAAACTAGTAGTGTCTACGGTCGTACTTGACGATAAAGTTTATTGCCATAGGTCACTACATGCATTTGTGTGAAAGTCAAAATGTTTACGTGTCCAATCACTTTCAATTGATTCTAGAATTTTATTGGGCGAAGAAATATTTGGAATAGTATCAGATCTTTCTATAGCTTTTAGAAGAATTGGATGTTATTTAGGATGACAACTAATAACCTGAAGGCAGAAATATTTATTCAGATTTTTCAGTTAGTCATAAATACATCATTGACTTAATGTTTTAAGGTTGATTCTCCATTACTATACATCTAAACAAAAAGTGGTACAGAGTGTAGGATTATTAACTCACTATTGTTATTCTATTTAGACCGACTCACTCGCAGACTTAACTTAGGCCTATATAACCCATTATAAACAAATATAATAAACGACACTCTCAAAAACGTAATGTATTGAATATTTCAGTAAATCTCTTATTTAACTCACATTTAGAATATACATTGTTAAAAAAAATTAATTGTCTGATGTGATGAAAAAAATCACTTTCTATTGAAGTATGTGCTGTCTTCTATGTCAGCTAAGGAAAGTTGGCGCCTAAGCTGGTCTTTAGAGAATCTCCATGGGTCATCTTTGTTACGTTGACCACCTTTTAGCTCACAAAAAATACTTATTTTGCCATATGTTCATTCACTGTACGAGATATGTGTAAATTGTCAAATGTGATTTACTAAGAAAATAATCCAAACTGGCATTACAATTCAATCAATGTCGTAAACAAGAAAATACACGAAATACAGGCTTGGCTAATTCGTCTATATTGGCTAAGAAAATCAGTTATAAAGCTTTATAGTTATAGATCTAAGTCACAAAATGGTTTGTGCACATTTAACTCTGTAACATCTTCTATGACAATTTAGTTTCCATTCATGATGTGCTGTAAAAGTGGCGGTAAAAATCTTCGGGAATGGTTTCTTTATATAGTAAAAAAATCTACCGGAAGTCAATTAGTCATGCAACCAAGGACGCCTCTGTGAACGGGACTTATGCTTAGTTACCTTTGGACTGTTGGCAGTCCATTTATATATAGTCTATGGTTTCAATAAATAAGATATTACAATACAAATTAATTTCGAGAACATAATTATGCTACTAAAAATAGACATGGGTTTTCCCAGTGCTTTTTTTTGTAAAAAAAAAAAATACTCAGTGATTAGGTGCCGCTACTCAGTAGTTGATTGCCTACTTGATTGATTAACTACTAATAAATTAATAATATACGTTAAATACTAGAAAAGTAATATTTTGTCCACACATTCAAAAAGGTGCCGGTACGCCGTGACGGTGCGTATCGTCACAAAAAAAAAAGCACTGGGTTTTCCATACTACTAAAAATATTTGAAGTAAAAGACAAGGCTGCCTATTCTCACCAACTCTTTGTAATATTTTCCTTGAAAGTATAATGGAAGATGCTCTCCAGGGCTTTACAGCTGCTCAGAGCGTAAGCATTGGAGGAAAAAACAAACTTGCTGAACAGAAGAACAATTAGCTGACTGGGTGATGCGCATTGACAAGACTTCCGAAGCATATGGTATGCAAATCAATTCAAAAACAAGATTACAAAGAGAGTTTGTGTGATAAGACAGAGGGGGGCCCCGTTGGATCCCCATCGGATCCGCCCATTTGCTTGGAATATTCAAGACTTGGGTTTTGGTTTGATTGTCCGAAGTAACAATTTTTCACAGATTCCTTTGGCGTTGTAAAAAAAAATGTTGTTTTTACATGTTTCGGATGTTTATTGCAAAATTGAAGATAATCTACTTCCTAGTCCAAACCTCCGGCTTGACGACGTGGGATGGCAGCAGTATGAACCCGGGACTGTCGAGACAATAATTCCAGCGCACCAACAGCACAACCAGGCATTGCTGTTTACTTAATAACAAACTAATAGCCCTTTATTGATAAAGAGATATATTACACATTACGGCATGACAACTATCGAATATGTACAATGTGTCAGACGAGCGATTTTAGATAATCTTTTGGTATTGTTTTGTAATTGAAAAAAAAAACTAGTATCGAGCATGTACTTCGGCAACGTCTGCTCGTTGTCCAAGCACAGTTACCAACAGAGCTATTGGCAGTTTAATTTAAATGGAACTAGAATGAAGATTCAGATCCCACTTAGAAAGTAAACTTCTGATTTACAAAATCGCGTCTTGAATATTCCTTGCAAATAGACGAATCCGATAGGAATCCGACGGGTCCACCTCTGAGTTTGTTAAATAACACAAACTCTTTTAGTAATCTTGTTATTATTTAGTTGGCAGAAATATAGAACATCCTTTACATTGTTTAGATTACAAAATTCATTGTGAAAATCTCTAATATTATATTTATATATATAAGTTGATAAGGGATTTCAGGGCCCCATTTAATTGTCTGATGATTACATTAAACCCATGCCTTAGTAAAGTGCCCAAAACGTAGTAACAAGATATGTCGAACAAACTGTTTTCAATCTGATCATCCACTCTACAGTAACTCTGATCATATTTCTTTTCTTTTTTACACTGCATGTCAAATGGTGTCAAAAGAATGATGGATTTGTCCAGAAAAGATGACCACTCGTGTTGACCACACTTGATCTAGCATCATATTTGCATAACAAGTGACTTTTTTGTTTGTTTGTTTGGCGTTTGCACGACAACACGAGCGTGCAGATGTTCTGAGCCTTGTTCTGAATCATCCTTTTGAGTCTTTGATGTCATTCTCCTGCATTCTCCTAAAGAGTTAAGAGTTGAATCACTCTGAGTCGCGGTCTTTATGTCCAGTTTGTCGAAACACTAGGGAAGAGTTAAATCACTTAATCCATAACCCCACACGTTGGCGGACGCCACTATATTTCACCCTTGCTCAAACACCATACAACAAAATGTCGTCACAGTTTCTGACAGCAAACGGAAGTATAAAAAACATTTAAGACAGCGTCGGACATCAGGAAGGCTTAGAGTGGACAAAGGCCAAATGTAGGAGCTGCTGGCTCGGTATCGGAGACTCGTAAAATACGGCGAGGGTAACTACAACCCCGTCCGTTGTTTTTACTTTTTTTTTTAAAGGGAAGCCATGAGCAAACATCATTTTCCCAGAGCCTGGCTGAAATTAAAATGTTTGCCTAACACATCAAATAGCGCTGTAGCCGCGCTCGTAGCGCTGGTCCGGCTTTTGTCTTCGCTTACACCGATTGTCTTCCATTTAACGCCATCTAACTCCCCAACACTCGGCTCCCGCACGTGAGCTGAATAGGGCGTCACCAGAGACAAAAAAAGAAACACAAACGAATCTCTGTGAGAGAAAAAAAAAGGACACGAGCTGTGTACACAGATTTTGTGTACTATTTCTTTGAATCTCAACCAATTTGGATGTTAATAGTACATATACATCTTCCTCTTTGTTAGTTCAGTTAATTTATTAGCAAGCGTACAATGCTTCTGTTTCTGCGTGACCTTTGTCTACGTTTTTTGTCATGAAATTTAGGGTTCTTGAGTTCTCTTGAGTGTTTGTTTATTGGAAAACTTGGGTTTTTTGTGTTTTTGTTGAGTGTTTGTCTTTCACACGGAGATGAGAGTTTCCGCTTAGATTTACACCATTCCTAACTTTTGGTGTTTGTAAATTTAACGTCTTGACATTAACTAGAAATACTGACGTGGAAGATTGAAATCTTGCGTTAATTCTTTCTTTTTTTGGGGGGTTAGGATAGTTGATCTATGAAAACAGTCTCACTTGAGATAATTTTTATTTGCAAATAGACTATACATCAATTAAATTTAAATACAAAGGTTGAAAAATGTTGACAAGATAAAAAACATTCAACAGAAGTTTGTTTGACAGTGTTTATCTAGGGACTTCTATGTTTGTTTGATTCTTTTTTTATCTATGGCCTTAAATTTTTAGCGCCCCCGAAAGGCGAAAAGATGCTATTAGTTTTGTGTGGCCTGTCTGTCCGTTCGTTCCGCTTAGATCTCAGAAACTAGAAGAGAAAATGAAAATCGGACATCATGATATTTTAGATCATTCAAAGTTCTGCTGCAACGGCTACTTTTTTCTTTTCCGAAAGTGAAACATCTAATTTTTTTAATTATCTATGCAAGCAGATTTTCAATGAAAAATTTCAGGAGAGGTAACTTTTTGTTTAAAAGGTCATGGACTTCTTCATTAATAACTCAAGCTTCATTTGTAGGTTCGCGCATTAGTACAAAAAATCTAAGGTCACAATGGTAAAAGTGTCAATGGATCATTATAAAATATATTTTCCATTTATTAACTAACTCATGGAATAGAATACTGATTCAAATGTTGTTTTTAAAAAAAGAATGTTGATACGAACTTCGTTTTAGTTATAAGTTTAAAAAATAACAAATTACTTTTATATCGCGCAGTTTTGACATATCCGCATCATATGGGCCTACATTTGACAGTCTAAATAAGACTAAATACAGCCCAGATCTAGATATATTAATAATAAATGTATTAATAATTTGAACACAATTTTAATTATTAAGGCAATAACTTTTCTTCTGACAACTTAGGGGTGCAGATTTATTTATTATGTAAACAGTAGTATCGGATACTAACAGCACAGTAAACCATTAGTGATGGCATTACCAGGTAACAAAAGGCCTACTATTCATGATCATAACATGTTCTAGGTCTAGTAATTTTAAGATTGAATGTGTAGATTCATACGAGTTCTAGTCTAGATGTAGTAGCCTAAATTCTATATTAAGATTCTATATCTACTTCTAGATCTAGAATTAGATTTACACTTAGATGCAGACACTTCTAACCCATACAATATCCTAAACACCATCCCAAACCAAACTCACCAACCACTAGCAAGATCCACTCCTGTTAAACCTAAATCTACTAAAATTAATACAACAGCCTCACTAAACAAACCTACTAAAGAAGTAATACCAAATACTTTAAAACCTTAGTAATAAATTTTCAAAGCATTAGGAACAAAACAGCAAACTTAGAAATTTTATTAGAATGTGAGAAACCAGACATAATTGCAGGAATAGAAACTTGGCTACATCCTGAAATTTATAATGCAGAAATTTTCAATAGTAATTATGAAATTTTTAGAAAAGATAGGGCTAATAATCATGGAGGAGTTCTTTTAGCAATGAAAAACACTCTTATAGCAGAAGAAATTACCTTACCTAACTCAAAAAATATAGAATCAACATTTTGTAAAATTAATACCACCTCAACATCCCTAATACTAGGCCACAAAATTCTAGTTTAGAATACATGCAGGAACTATGTAATCAGATTACTACACTTAAAGAGACAAATAAAAATGCATTTTTTTGGATTATGGTTGATTTCAACCTACCTGATATAAATTGGAAAACACTAACCATAGATAAACACCAAAACCTTAAGGACATAAATGAGCTTTTCATAGAAACTTTACACAACCTAAGTTTAGATCAAATCATTAAAAAGCCAACTAGATTAAACAACACATTAGATCTCTTCTTAACTAACAGACCTGGATTAGTAGTTGATTATGATTAAAATCATTAAAAAGCCAACTAGATTAAACAACACATTAGATCTCTTCTTAACTAACAGACCTGGATTAGTAGTTGATTATGATATTATCCCTGGTCTATCAGACCATAAGATCATAAAAATACACAGTCAGATAAAATCAGTAGCCAATTCAAAACCCAAAAGAAAAATCTGATTCTGGAATAAATGTAACCTAACACAACTACACTAAGCTGCATTAAACTTTCAACAAACATTCTTATTAGAAAAAGACATTAACCAACCAGTCGATGACCTCTGGAATTTCATTAAAAATCATCTTAAAAGCATTATAGAAAATCATATACCAACTAAATACACATTACACAAAATATATAAATGCTGGTTTAATAATAGACTAAAGAAGCTTTGTAAACAGAAGGAAAACCTATATAGAAAATTTAAAGAAACTAAGGCAGAGAGAGTTTACAAAAAGTATATAAAAATTAAACACTTAACCCAAAAAGTAAGCAGACAGCTGCAGAGTGAATACATAAACAATGTAATATCTAAAGATAACAAAAACCTATGGTCATACATTCAGTCTAAGAAAATGGAAAGAACAGGCATAGCGCCATTAAAAGATTAACATAACATAATACATAATGATAATGAAACTAAAGCAAACATCCTAAACAAATACTTTGTATCAGCATTCTCAGCCCCAGGAGACAAAGACATATTACTGAATATGAACCAAGTAGACAACATAGAAGATATAGTAGTACACGAAAATGGAATTCAAAAACTATTAGCCAACACCAAACCAAATAAAGCGTCTGGACCTGATGGTATTCCAGCTAGATTACTCAAAGAACTAAGCAATGAGCTAGCCCCAGTGTTCAAAATACTATTTCAGGCTTCACTTAACCAGGGCAGAGTACCAAAGGACTGGAAAGAAGCTAATGTCAACCCCCTATTTAAAAAAGGAGAAAAATCTGACCCAGGGAACTACAGACCAGTATCACTTACCAGCATCACATGTAAAATCCTAGAACACATAATATGTAGCAACATCATAAACCACTTAGACAAACAAAATGTCCTCACACCATACCAACATGGCTTTAGGAAATATAGATCATGTGAAACAACTAATACGACTAATTGATGATTTTTCTAAAGGTTTAGATAATAGTGAACAAATAGATGCTATCTTACTAGATTTTTCTAAGGCTTTTGACAAAGTTCACCACTATAGTTTGCTTAAAAAATTAAAATATTTTGGCATTAATGGTCTACTGCATCAGTGGAATCAAGATTTTCTGATAGGCAGAGAACAAACTGTAAAAATAGATGGCTCTAAATCAACACCGATAACAGTAAACTCAGGTGTACCTCAAGGAACAGTCTTGGGTCCACTACTACTTTTAATTTACATAAATGATTTACCAAATTGCATTACTTCAGGAACAAAAGTCAGATTATTTGCAGACGATTGCATAATATATAGAACAATAAAAACAACACAAGACACAGATATTTTACAAAGAGAATTAGATGAATTACAGAACTGGGAATCAAATTGGAGCATGTCTTTCAACCCAGAAAAATGTCAGTTGTTAAGAGTAACAAAAAAACTAAAACAAATTAATTCCACTTATCTTATTCATGGCAAACCAGTAACACAGACTAAAAGCGCAAAATACCTAGGTGTTATAATAAATGAAAAACTGTCATGGAATCCACATATTGATGAAACTATTAAAAAAATCAAAAAAAGCATTAGGATTTATTCAAAGAAATTTCTATAAATCAAATAAGAACATAAAACTATAATGTTATTTAACCTTGGTTAAGGCCAATAATAGAATATGCATCCTCCGTTTGGGACCCCTCAACTCAAGAAAAGATTAAGAAACTGGAACAGACACAAAATAGAGCAGTGAGATTCATAACAAACGAATATTCACATTTGACTAGAGTAACACCTATAGTAAAATCACTAAATTTAGAAAGCCTTCAGACTCAAAAGTAAAGTAGCAATTATACATAAAACACTGAACCATAATCTTCAAATACAAAAACAAAATTTAATAAAATACTCTGGAAGACACAAAGATAAAGGCACATTCCTCGTCCCATATGCTAGGACAAATTTGTACAAATACTCCTTCTTCCCTAGTGCTATTAGAGCATGGAATGGATTGCCTGAGCTAGCCAGGAAAACCAGTAACTTGGCAGAATTTAAGTCATTGGTTAATATGCATGACTAAATGCATGACGCGTAGGACGTAATCATCTTCTTTTTTGAAGTAACGTCTGTATTATATAAGATAAGATAGATCTAGATTTAGTTCTAATTCTAGACTAGATTTAGATCAATTTCTAGATCTACACTTAGATCTAGTTCTAGACCTAGACTTAGATATTGAATCTAGATTTAGATCTAAAACTAGGTCTAGATCTATCTAGATCTATGTTTAGTTTGTATGACAAATGACAATGGAGAAATTAATTTTTATTTTTTCCAAGGGGAATGTCTGGTCCAAGTAGACCTACTCCAAGTCTTTCAAGTCATTTCTAGAAGCTCACTACCTAACTAAAATAGGTTAAGAAGTTGTTTTTTCGTGTTGCCAATTTATTTTATTTTGTTAGAAGAATAAATCTTTTTTAGTTTCTCTTTATTACATGTAGCATGTTATTAATTTTGAATGTACTAATAAGGTTAATAATTATTATTTTAAAAATATAAGTGTACGCTAAATGAATATATGGAGATGCTGTGGGTGAGTGGTAAAGCACTTGGAACCAGAAGTCCGTGTTTGGATCTTGGAGAAGACTCTAGGTCGACCACTTCGGGGTCGATTTTGAGTTTGGTTTTCACACAAACTGTCTTTGTAACCTTGTTTCATCACTATGTTTTGAAGACTAGGTTTTTATAAGTGTAAATCCTCAAATAGATGTAAGATAAGATCATTTTAATGGCCCAAACAAATGAGACTTTTAGTTTGACTCCATTGTCCACCTCAGCATTGATACTATAACAATACTGGCCCGAACACGAAAAATGTTCACACGCGAGACATATAAACACACATACAGCCAGCGTTTAGGCTTTTTACGACAGATGACTTGCAACACTCTGACTAAAAGTGGGATAAAGGAGTTTTTAAATCTTGTTGTTCTAGCCTTAATGGAGAGGAGACGACCATTTTGTCCAGATTTGATGAAACAGTGGCTTAGTTGTTGCAGATTGTCTTTAAGGATCAAGTGTGTTTTGGAAAGACTTCTCTCATGTAAAAGCTCTTCAAGAGATAGAAGCTGTGTTTGAGTGATATACGACGTGCCTTGTTTTAATATCAGTTTGTAAAAAGAACGTCAGTTTGAAGGGAAAAAAACAGGTTGTAAGAATCGTATCACATTGTATTAACTTAAGCTGTGCTTGAGTATAGTGCACTTGCACTTTTGAAAGCACCATGTACACGACCTGTAGAGCAAGTACGTCTGTAATGATTTAGATCAGGGGTGGTCAACCTTTGGAGCGTGTGTCAAAAGTGGTAAAATGAGAAATTACAAGTGGCGCCGTAAAACCCCTAGAAAAGTCAAGAAAAAAGCATGCCTCTCGTTAAAATTAATAATAACAGTACTTTATTACGACGCCAAATTGACCAACATGATTAAAATAGTAATCGGCCCAAAAGCCCTTACAGGATGATTTCATGCTATTTTTAAAATCGAATTTTTCCATGTTCATGATCTTTTCATTAGTCTTCAACGAATATGCTACCATTTTTTGCACATTTGGGCCTTTTTGTAAGAGGAACTGGTGGTTAAAGCCAAACAAAAATAAAAATTTTCATTAAATCTAGTTATGTTTATCTACCCTAACCCTAATTTTTATAAAAAAAAAACTGCTAACATTGTTCATGTATTTAGAAATGTTTAATTATAATCATAAAGGCTAAATAATAAATGTTGATAAAGTATGTATCCCTCTGCAACTGATCCATCTGCCCACGCTATCATATATATGACTATGACCAAACATGCCATGTTTAACTGACCAAATAGTTTAAATGACTATATACTTTATTGGATTGAAAGTGGGCACAGTGTTATGTAGTGCACGCGAATGAGAGAGGAAACAAATTGGCGCACGGAAGCAAAAGGTTGGCCACCCCTGATCTACATCGTCTTAGATAGTTCTCTTTTCAGACCTCACGATCTATGAAGTAGATGATGTAAAGATCATCTGTTTCTGTGGCCCACGGTTAACAAGAGTGTCATGTGGCCAGCACAACAACCAACCGCCTTTACTATTGTCAGGTATCCATTAGAGCTGGGTGGACTCAGAGGCGACCAGAGATCCCGAAATACAAAATCCCAGTTTTCACCAGGATTCGAACTACGTACCACCGGTTTGGAAGCCAAGCACTTTACCGCTCAGCCACCGCGCCTCCCGTCTAAGATAATCTTTTAGTTAACAAAACGACTTCTAGAGCAGGAGCGACATAATCTGGCCTATATTTTGCGCACCATTCCTCATATTCTGTAAAGTTTACTAATGCATCGGAAAGTCTTGCATGCATGGGTATACGTAGCTTCTTGTAGTGCTATCAGTTTTAAGGTTAACAATCGTCTGACAAGAGAAGGACACGTTTTCTTTTCGGTGTATGATTTTAACTAAGCTTATATCAACTCACTCTGTTCTGTCTGTCTGTTCTGTTTGTCTGGTGTAAAGGTTTGAACACGTTATTTCTCCTACACCCATTTTCGGATCAAGTTGAAACTTTGCGAAGACGATACATGAATCACTTTTTTTAAAAAATACCAATAAGTAGATTAATTACTGGTAATAAATTATTTTGTTTAATGCCAACTAGAAAAAATAATCTTTCTCTATTCAAAAATATGTGGGGTTTTGTCCCCTTAGATAATTGTACACGTTATTTCTCCCAAAACCTTTCTCGGATCAAGTTGAAACTTTATACAATTATTTATTGTACCTAACAAAACATGAATCGAATAATTAACTAATTAGTCCATTAATCAATGGCTAATTAATTTTGCTTGATAAAAAGGGAAATAACCTGTGCTTTAATTAAATATATAGTTGTAAATTTGGAGTTTTCCACCTTAGATAAGTTCTTTTTTTTTTAAGGAATTATATGTTCTAAATTTTTTGTTAAAAAGAATTTCTTAAAACTGCAGAAATATGACTATTGGATAGTCGCATAGATTCATTTGTTGAATCCTTTATTGAGACATGGATACCAACTAAGAAAAAAAAACCTGATTGACAATCTCGTCAGGGGGCTCCTGAACTCAACCAAGTATTAAATATGGCTGTCACTGGGTTGTCCATGCGCCACAGTGGACGGCACAATGTCCACTCTAATGGAAAGATGACCAGTAATCTTTTTGGACATCTTCATAATTACGGGGTCCACTATTCTTTAGGAAACTAGTTGGGGGGGGGGGGGGGGGGGGGAGGGTGAAGTAAAAAAAAAAAAAAGGACAGGCCAGCCTCCAGTGTCGGCAAACTATAATAGACCTGAGCCGGCTATTTGGATACACAGGGGACAATCTGATAATAGCCTGATCGGGTTTCGCTGCCCAGTTGCCGCTGACCTCTGACGAATCGGAAGTCAAGAAAGAAAAAAAAACTAAAGAACCCCTCCACCCACCCACGTTTCTACATCCTAGTAATTGTCGATGCAAACAAACTGACCACAAACTAGTCTTTACAAACATTTGACTAAGGCTTGGAATGACCAGGGACTAAAAGCATGGTATTCAAACATATTCTGAGATGTATAATTAGTGACCCAAGATGTAGTCTACACTCTACAATATGTTGACAGTAGATCGATATAACTGAATATAATTGAATTCCATGTTCTAATAAACAAATAGTCTATGCATTTCATTTTGAAAAACTACAGCAGTGGTTAAAAGCGGACTGTATATTTAACAAGCATTAGAAAACAATACTTTTTAAAAAACAAAGTTTATCTAATAAAAGGAACCGCTAAGTACTGCCATTTATCTGAGAATTACTCGATTTATTTCCCTTTCTGCTCTATAAAACAAAATGAATTACTTAGTACTAAATGATGTGCTAATTGGGCGCTTTACTCGTGTACTTTGGTTCGAGACTAACGTGTATTACAAGACTCCTACCGACACTCTAACTAACACATCCATTGCAACACTACACTACTAACCTCATACTACAACCGTCTACCTTCCTTAGGGTTTTTAATAGTATCTATTTTCTTTTGAATCAATCTGTGGGGCCGCTCCTGGCTATTACCCCCCCCCCCCACTGTATTATTTGCGGTCATTTTGTTTGTTTACAGAGATAAACAAATCGTTTTCCCAAACAGACTTGTCAATCAGAACGCCTAGACAAACTCTCCTCCCTAGCCCCCGTCTTTCTTTTCACAAGCGAGCATCCTCCATAAAATGCTGTCATTTTGATATCAAATTTTGGCCACAGTGGCGACGCCTTCTCAAAGAGTGGGAAATCATTACCGTCGCACTGTGGCACTTTTTATGATCTCACTCTTCGGGAGATCTCCGTCTGTAGATACTTTGCACGCCGACCTTTATGGCCATCCGTCAAACTGTCGGTGCATTTGCATTGAGGAGTCTGTGTCCGCCTACAGGGGGTGCTTGGGTGCTGGAGTTTGAGGGCTGCCCGGGGGTACGACGATCTGCGGAAACGCCAAAACTAGTTTGCAGTGTTTGTTTTATTCTGAATTTTCTTTTATAGTGATTATAATTTTTTAAGATTAAGGGAAATCTCAACAATATGTCGGAGTAATAAGACAGGACATGGGCTATTTAAGATAACATCAATTCGAAAAGGAGGGGGGGGGGGACATTTATAGGAATTGGTATCATGGATTAATAGGAACTAGAAATTTAGAAAGGGTTGCATGTTTGGTCCTAGAAGGTTAATAATTCTCGTGACTTAAAAATAAATTAAAATAAGTATGTAGTCAAATGTTATGGAGATTGAGCATGTAAGGTGTAAGCATGTAAGGTGTAAGCATGTAAGGTGTAAGCATGTAAGGTGTAATTATGTAACCTCATTCGGAGTTGATTATTTTGCCTTATGTAGTTTTTTTTTTTTTTTTTTTTTTTTAGTAAATTCAGGAATTTGTAGATTCATTTAACAGAGAATGTAAACCTGTCAAACCTTTCTATGCTAATATCAACCCATTACAAATTGGCTATGTACTATACACATTAAATTAATTTGTATCATTTTTAATTTTAGTCTTTTTTTTTAGTAGATGTAGCAAAACCGAGAGAGCTTAATTTACTAAAATCAAAATTCTGGAGTTCACTGTAGTTAGTAGGCTTTATAATATCCATATTTAGTAATGAAGTTCGTACAATTGGGTAACAGTTACTCGAGGTCTACAACTGACCTTCCTAGAAGTGGGTAACAGTTACTCGAGGTCTACAACTGACCTTCCTAGAAGTGGGTAAAAGCTAATAGAAGTCTAGAATTGAAGTTCGTACAACTGAGTAACAGTTACTCGAGGTCTACAACTGAACTTCCTAGAAGTGGGTAAAAGTTACTCGAGGTCTACAACTGACTTCCTAAAAGTGGGTAACAGTTACTCGAGGTCTTGAATTGAGGTTCGTACAACTGGGTAAAAGTTACTCGGAATCAAGAAAAAAAACAACGTAATTAACTATTGGTAATTAATTATTTGATTGGTATCTCGAACAAGGGAAAGAAGTTGTACTTGACTGAAGTGGTGGTATAAGCTAACTTAGTCCCATTTATAGGTAGCCGCTTTAAATTAGTTTGAAACAAACAATACATAGCTATACATTCTTCTATAGTCATATGCACCTCACTAGCAGTGTGGTTAGTATGTCGGCTTGAGGTGCCCTGAACGAATTCAGGTCGTTCCCCCATTTTTTTTAATGTTTAAAAAATGCTTTTAAAAACCAAATACGGATATCCCTTTCTTTTCCCCTCTCCCTATTTGCCCAACTGGTCAAGATAAGTGATAGGATGATAGTGTATTGAGAAAGCTAAAAGTGTAAAATAGTTATTGTTGTTGGTCTAGAACTACTTTGTGCGTCATTACACGTAACTCATGTAGGCTTTGTTTGTTTGTTTTTAAAGTATTTTATTTATATTTTTCTTGTTTTAGATTTAATTGCATCCGGGCATGCCCATATTGCATACTGTTGTATTTTGGTCTAAATGTATACTGTTGACTGTTGTATTGTAGTCTATTATGTTTTGAATAAATATTTTCTGCTGTATTTTGTATTTTATGTTTTTTTGTATTATATCCTTTAGCTTTCTGTTCTCTCTTTGTGAGTGTCATGTCCACACCCCTACCATTCCCACATTGATCTTCATTCAGCCGTGGCCGACACTGCAGAAAGGGAGCGCAAGGGCCTGAATGTGTGATGAGACGCGTATTCGCAATGACAAATCGCCCTAATTCAAGTGCGATACATCTTTCCGTGCAGCGGCACTGTCGTCGCGTCAGTGCGCCGTAAGTGTTACTAACGAATTGCTGACGATTCGGCGACACCGCGTCATCTATAACGTACCAAGTGGTACCCCTGGGTCAGCCCCCTCCACTTTGTCACCACGGTAGTCAGCTGGACGATGGATGGCATGTGTCTATATAAGCCAGCCTCGTTCCCATTGTCACTAAAGCATAAATCTGACACAAGCAACTTTAATAACTAAATACGACTGGAGAGGGAAGGAAGGGGCGAAGCGGTGGGGGAAATATTTTTTATACGCCCTGTCATATTTTTTTTGGTGGGGAGGGGGTTTGCTAAATAGGGGTTGACAAGAGAGAAAGGGAGAGAAGTGTTTTGGTTTGTTGACACCCATGGCCGTGTTACAATGCAGATAATCTTCCTTGCAGCTGTTGGCTGACCAACGCTTTTATTTTATTCATTGTTTAGTCACGACATAGTCAGATCATAAATTATGGTCACTTTCACCACTTTCACGTTGATTTGTCACTATTCTCCCCTCCCTCTCCTAGATGAGTCTCAACGAATGTTAACGAAGTTGTTTGGCATTCAAACCTTCCATTCCCCTGTCCATTGCATTGTCATGTATTTGTTTCTCTGCACACTATTCTGTTTATCGGATGAATCAGAATGAATGACTGTATAAAGCGAATGGTCTCAATAAAGGAGATAACAATAACAGCTTATCTTGAAATATCTGAGTCTCATTTTGTCGTGGCAATAGTTCAGTGTTTACGGGTTTACAGTAATGGCGATGATTATCAGGTCATTGGGTCGTGAGAGAATCAATCAGAGAAATATTGTCCTGACGGTTTGACACCGAGACGGATAAACCCCAGCTTAGCTTACACTACGTCGTACAGAGCCAACATTTGCTATATGGTAATAGGCATTGGCTTATTCAGGCTCAGTTCTTTGCAATATAATAGACAATATAAGATTCCTTTTTAAATATAATCAGAGAATTGTAATATATTTTTTTTGTCAACCAGTTTTTTTTTTTGTAAGCATATAGCATTCGCTATCTTTTAAACAATCATGCAGTATTTAGGTTGATGTGTTCTGTACAGTTATTCTTCTTTAGTAGACGCTTGGATTTTATTCAATTTGTATTATCTCTGTAATTGTGCCAGATTAATTGCATAGAACATTAATTATAATCTATTATAAAGCAGAAAGAAGTGTTGTTGATCTTATAGATAGATAGATAGATAGATAGATAGATAGATAGATAGATAGATAGATAGATAGATAGATAGATAGATAGATAGATAGATAGATAGATAGATAGATAGATAGATAGATAGATAGATAGATAGATAGATAGATAGATAGACAGATAGATAGATAGACATCTCAACCAAAATTTAAGCTATCACATTGTATGATCTACTTAAGCCTATCGTCACATGGTGCAACACGTACTGTAAACGTTATCAAACTCAAGACATACATCATTGCTGTGTAATAGAATTTTAATTCATCAAAGTTCTAGTGATTCCCTCTTTAGCTTTGGAGCTATACTTCATAGCATATTGTGAATATTGATAAATGCAGTAGACATTGTATACAAACAATGAACTACTAATCATCTTTTATTCAACTAACCTTGTTAAGTTTTCCAAAATGAAATGCACTCTCCCTCAAAATCTACCAAACAAAAACCTTTTGGCAATGAGAAAGAAAACTCTATTAGCCTGAAAATAAAACATATACATTTTTAGCGGTCCCCGAAAAGACGCTATTAGTTTAGTGTAACCTGTCTGTCCGTCTGTCAGTCCGTCCAGTTTATATCTCAGAAACTGGAAGAGAAAAGGAAAATCGGACATTATGATGTTTTAGATCATTCAAAGTTCTGATGCAACGGCTACGTTTTTCTTTTCCGAAAGTGAACCATCTAATTTTTTAAATTATATATACAAGCAGATTTTTAAAAAACATTATACCACTTTTCATTGAAAAACTTTAGGGGAGGTAACTTTTTTTAAAAAAGTTCATGAACTTCTTCATTAATAACTCAAGTTTCATTCGTAGATTCGCGCATTGGTACAAAAAAGCTGCATCTAAGGTCATAATGGTAAAAGTGTCAATGGTTCATTATAAAATATATTATCCATTTTTTAACTAACTCATTGAATAGAATACTGATTCAAATGTTGTTTTAAAAAAAAAAAGAATTTTGATACGAACTCCGTTTTAGTTACACGTTTCAAAAATAACAAACTGCTCTTACAGCGCGCAGTTTTGACATTTTATAATGATGGGGACAGTCTAAATAAGACTAAATAGAGCCCAGATCTAGATATATTTATAATATATATATATACATATTATAAATATATTGATAATTTGAACGAAATTTTAATTATTAAGGCAATCTTATCTTCTGACAGCTTAGGGGTGCAGATTTATTTATTGTGTAAACAATAGTATCACATTAAGAAATGAATCGGATTCGAACAGCATAGGACACCAATACTCGTTAACAAAAGACCTACTATTCATGATCATAACACTGGTCTAGGTCTAGTAATTATAAGATTAAACGTGTAAATTCATACGAGTTCTAGTCTAGATATAGGCTAGTATTCTATATCAAGATTCTATATCTAGATCTAGATCTGGACTTATATCTACACTTAGATCTAGATATAGACATAGATCCAGCGGCGGACTGAGTATCAAAATCGGCCTGGGCATGCCGACCAACAAAATGATTAGGCCAAACATCGAAAACATCAAAGTTGCGTTAAAGTCCATGCAGCTAAAGCATAGCAAAAAGTACGGTCTAACGTTTTGCAAATGATAGATAATACTTAGTGTATAGCGTAAATATTCTTGTTGAATTTCAAACAAAATTAATTGTAATAAAAAAAAACGTTGTTCGGGCATCTGTGTCTTGCTGAGATGTAGGCTAACTCTTTTTTGAACAAAAATTTTTTTTGGTCGCGACCAGACCAGCCCATACAGCCAGTCCGCCCCTGCATAGATCTAACTTTAGATCTAGAGTTAGATCTTGAATCTAGATTTAGATCTAAAACTAGGTCTAGATCTAGATAGATCTATGTCTAGTTTTAATGACAAATGACAACAGAGATACTGATTTTTATTTGCGAGTGGAAAGTCTTAATGGTCATTTGTACACAATTGTAGCTTAAAGTAGGTCAAGAAAATTTTTTGTGTTGCCAATTTATTTAATTTTGTTAGTAGAATAAATCTTTTTTAGTGTCTCTGTATTAAATGTTATTAATTTTGAATGTATGGATAAGGTTAATGATTATTATTTTTAAAAATATAAGTATACGCTAAATGAATATATCGAGATGCTATGGCTGAGGGTTAAAACACTTAGATCCGGAAGTCTCGTGTTCGAATCCTGGTGAAGACTCTAGGTGGACTACTTCGAGGGCCGATTTTGAGTGTGTTGCCACATAAACTGTCTTTGTAACCTTGTTTTTTTTTTTTAATTTGTATACATGTACACCAATTTTAAAACACAAAATATTTAGGTTAGTGCTGCTCACATTATTTTTTGCACATGACAAGCTATGAATGCAATGTCTAATTTAACTAAATGCGCGATGGACTGTCTTTCGGACTTCTCGATGGTCTCGGGCTGATACCTTCCCCACTCATATCCCCCGTCGAGGCTTGGTCTAGGAGATAGATTATGTTTAACTCTGAAGGAGCATCCGAAACATGTAAAACAAACAATGAATTAATGTGTGAGTACGATTGCCGCAAGCGCCGCCTGATTATTATCGTTATCTTCTATATGACATGAACATTTTATTATGTATTAGATTACCTGAGAGATATAAATATCAATAAATTCTAATTAATTAACACCCAATTAATTACATCGATCATCATGCATATGCATGAATATTTTTAAATATGAAGCATGTCTAAAGGTACGTAGAGTTTTCTCGACAGCCTATTGTTATTTTTATCAATCCTTTTGTTCAGCCTAATAGATGATTAACTTTCAAAATGGCCGATTTATTTAATTAAAATAACTCGTCTTTTGCTCATTGGGCTTCATCACAGCTGAGGGAACAGAATTGAAAGAAAAAAATGTTGAACAGGAATTGAAAAGGGAGACTACAAGACGTGCAAACAAAAACAAAAAAAAAATGTGGATGTAAGGCGGTTACCTCCCCCTGTATGTATTCAAATAACGTGAAATCAACTTTTGTCTCTGTCCGATTTCTTTAGGGAAAACCCGATGTCTCTCTCGTTCAATGGAGATTGATTCTCGCGACAAATGAACGAGATCTGAGGAGAAGAAAAACTGTTTCTCTCCCGATGGACAAAAGCGGATACCATTTTCTTTTTCTGCAAGACATCGGCCTTTCTGCGAATTACCCTCCCCCTTCCCACTACCTCCGTCCGTTTCGTTTCTCTGTAACGTCTTCCCCTTCCCTCCCTCTGTGAAGCATTCTACCTCCTGTCTCCTCCCAGTGTCTCCTTGGGCTCAGTGGACTACTCACCTCTGTCCGACAGGCCAGTAGTTCAATTAAATATGGCCGAACACTAGTCGAGATTGCTTGACTTGTTGTGTCCAGGGGTCGAAAACGTTGGATGGAACTCTGTTACTTGCTGGACCCAATGCTAGAAGAACGGAAGCACGCTTTCGCATGTTAGGACTATTTGTATGGACTATTTGTTAGCACTATTTGTTATCACTATTTCTCATATATCTGTACACAATATTGTTAAACAACTTTATAATATTTAGCTTAAAAATGTCTTTTCTTTTTCATTACTCTTGAAAAGTAGATCCTTCAATGTCAAAAATGAGTCAAAGTTAAATGGTTCTGGCATAAAGCTCAGCTGCTATACTATATAGCTGAGATAGTCTAAGGTGAAACTTGTAGAACTTCATGACGGTCATATATTTTATGTTAGTCTCTCATGAAATTAGACATTAGATACTAGACGTCTAAACCATTACTCCTGTTACATGCATTTAGTAGTGTGTCAATCAATGTAGTCCCTATAAACATCTTTCAAATGCTCTAAAAATTTTCTTTAAGATGCCCTCAAAATTCTGCAAGACGGTACTCTAAAAAAAAATATTTTAAGATAACCTAAACATTGTTTTGTAAGATACCTTAAAAATTATCTTTCAAGATGCCTTAAAAATTATCTTTCAAGTTGACTTAAATATTAACATTCTAGATTCACTACAGCCTAAATCTGAAGATATCCTAAAGAAGGCACACAGAATGAATGCTAATCAAACAAGCTTAACACGGGACTTTAGGACAGACATTTTTTCATTCGAAACTCCAAACAATAAATGCTTTTAAAAATAAAACGTAAAGATTCGCACTTAAAATATTTTCCTCAACATCAGGGACGCTGTTTTAGACCAAACGATTGCAGTAACATTTCCCCAAGAAATATGTGTCCGCTCCCACTTGCAGCAACACCGGCACCAAAAACTCCATTGTCAACGGGAAAAGTAGTTAAATTAAAGATGGCGGAACATTGGTAGAGATTGCTAAGTTGGCCTGCTCTTCTTGGACGCTCAATTCAATCAGCAAATATCCCATGGGTACCCGGGACGAGGGGGACAGCCAAACGAATCTTTCCTTTCTAAAATATTTCAACTTCGCTGCGGCCTCAGTCGCCCGATTGTCTTTTTACTCCTGTCACGTGGACAAGTTTGTAATCTTAAAATAAATTGAAAACGATTGGTTAAAATGAAAGAGAGTTGCTTTTCCTTGTCAAGACTACGTCCAAGGCTTCAGACTATAATAATGGCGGAAACACAATTCAATTCTTCTTGGCATTTATATTTGGAAGACGATTTCTAATCGTACATTTTCGACATAATGAAATTGGTTTCAACCTTAGTGTGGGTAGAAACAGAGTAGGTCTAGTAATCAGGTCTGAAAAAAATGGGGCGGGGGAATATTTTAATCTAACGTTACAGATCGTGGTCCTCTGGGACTTGTGTGTAACATCATATCAACACACAATAATTCTGACAGAAAACAACGTATCACGTCAGACTATGATTGAACACGAGTTACATGCATCTTATAAATCCGTATCCAAACTCATAATATATATTGAACATTTATAGTTCAAGAAGTCCTGTATTAGTTCATTAAGTTCAAGAAGTCCTGTATTAGTTCATTAAGTTTAAGATGTCCTGTATAAGTTTATTAAGTTCAATAAGTCCTGTATTAGCTCATTAAGTGCAAGAAGTCCTGCATTAGTTCATTAAGCTCAAGAAGTCCTGTATTAGCTCATTGAGTTCAAGAAGTCCTGTATTAGTTCATTAAGTTTAAGAAGTCCTGTATTAGCTCATTGAGTTCAAGAAGTCCTGTATTAGTTCATTAAGTTCAAGAAGTCATGTATTAGCTCATTAAGTTCAAGAAGTCCTGTATTAGTTCATTAATTTTTTAATTTGAAGAAATCTGGGGGAAAAAAAATCCAAATATTTTATTTCGTTCACCGAATTAGAGATCCAACTAGAACTAGCGATCTACTTAACCAGAAGGTATTGTTGAAAACTTTTTGAACAGCCGCAAACAATTTTTGTCTCTTACGCAGGGCCAATGACTGCTCATTGTAAACACAGAGTTATCAAAGAAACAAAGACATTTCATTATTTTTTGTTTCACAATGTTCCTTGCTGTAAGCTCTTTAAAAGTGCACTTTTTTTTCCAGGGGTTTTAAGATAAAAATGTATCAAAGTATTAAAAAACAATTTTATCTATTTGTTTTACAAGTTATACAACTAAAACTGTCCCTGGTACTTCTGCAAAGTTGTATCCCACAAGACACTAGTCACATAGCTATGGTTTTTCCCCGACTAACACATGACTGTATGAGATGAGAGTTTCTCTGGTACCAAAGCTCTAGATCTAGTTCAAATCCCACTACGAATTAAAGATCAGCTCAACTTATAAATTTGTAATAACAACGGTAATGTCTTCGATTTCAAAAATTAGACGAATGAAGCTTGAAAATTATGACTCGAACGTTACAGCAACCTGACATCCACACACATCCACAAACATATACACGCAGTGATGTCCTATGAAATAAAGTTTAACTCTTTCCATGCGCGTTCTAAAGAGTTTAATGTATTCTATAGTTCAGTGGACATCCTTTCCCTCAACACACACACACAAAGGTTTGAAATGAGTCTATTTAGTTTCTTGTGTGTGTGTGTATAAATATTTTCTTTGCGTTTCCATGTTTTCTAGCATTGATATATTCTCGTATCCCTCTATTTTCTCTCCGCCCCTGACGTTGTCCAATCCAGACATTTTTTTGTTACCAACTCTCCGACACCGTCAACTTCCCCACCCGACCGTATTTCTTCTTTCTTTACCATTATTTTTTACAATTTTCCTCTGAGCTCCTTGTGGGATGCTGGGTCCATTAATGAACTATGTCTCACCTGTTTCACTTCTATCAAAGCCAGCAGACGTCAAGCCAAACATTGCCATGGAGTCCTCGAAGAAACAATAAAAACATAGAAAAACAAAAGCGGAGAAACGAAATGTACAAAGAGGATTTCGGGAAGGGATGAAATGAAAAGGTAGCAGTAGAAACGTCGCTGGAGGTTATTGTAAGATCAAGTTTCCGCTATTGTGGGTGTACGATGGGATTTGTAAGGTTACTTCCTGCTGATACAACCGACAATCGGGTAAACCCTGTTGCCATAGACACGGATTAAACATTGTTTCTCTAGCCAATCAAAGTATTTTTTTAATTATTATTTTCGAACTTAAATTTTTTAAACAATCAAGTGTTTACGTTTTGACTTTTTTTGTCCTCCAAGGCATGTTTATATAGGTAGTGTATCTCAAGACTTGATGTGTTGTAGAAGTACACGTTTATATAGGTAGTGTATCTCAAGACTTGATGTGTTGTAGAAGTACACGTTTATATAGGTAGTGTATCTCAAGACTTGATGTGTTGTAGAAGTACACGTTTATATAGGTAGTGTATCTCAAGACTTGATGTGTTGTAGAAGTACACGTTTATATAGGTAGTGTATCTCAAGACTTGATGTGTTGTAGAAGTACACGTTTATATAGGTAGTGTATCTCAAGACTTGATGTGTTGTAGAAGTACACGTTTATATAGGTAGTGTATCTCAAGACTTGATGTGTTGTAGAAGTACACGTTTATATAGGTAGTGTATCTCAAGACTTGATGAGTTGTAGAAGTACACGTTTATATAGGTAGTGTATCTCAAGACTTGATGAGTTGTAGAAGTACACGTTTATATAGGTAGTGTATCTCAAGACTTGATGTGTTGTAGAAGTACACGTTTATATAGGTAGTGTATCTCAAGACTTGATGTGTTGTAGAAGTACACGTTTATATAGGTAGTGTATCTCAAGACTTGATGTGTTGTAGAAGTACACGTTTATATAGGTAGTGTATCTCAAGACTTGATGTGTTGTAGAAGTACACGTTTATATAGGTAGTGTATGTCAAGACTTGATGAGTTGTAGAAGTACACGTTTATATATATAGGTAGTGTATCTCAAGACTTGATGAGTTGTAGAAGTACACGTTTATATAGGTAGTGTATCTCAAGACTTGATGAGTGTACAGTACACGAATCTACAGGGGAATAGTGAGACTAAGAAATGCCGAGAAGGATTTTGGAATCATAATATAATACAATGATTATGTTAAATACATTTTTATTGGTGCTTGTATATTTTACAGCATTGTTTTATATTTCAATGTTGTTTTTGTTTTCCTTTAAAGGCTGAGTTCTCTGCTGCATACTATTATACTCCATTTGGAACATTCTATCTATCTATCTATCTATCTATCTATCTATCTATCTATCTATTTATTATTTATCTCTTTTGTCTCTATCGATTAGCCTCTCTCTCTCTCTCTCTCTCTCTCTCTCTCTCTGTCTGTGAAACAATATTCTCATGCAAATATCGTTTGTATTATTTTACTTACTAGTTTACTATATTGACATATTTAAAGAGATACTTTAGATGATTAGACCAATGGCGTTAAAAATAAAAGATAATGTAAGGAGTTTGTTTAACATACTTAAACTCTTGAGCTGTACCTACAAGTCAACAATACTAATTCTCAATTAAATATTCATTAACAGATGAAGTTTTACTATTACTCTGATGGTGAATTGGTTCTTATAAAGGTAAACGCAAGAGAGTTTGGAACAAGAGGAGTGAGAAAAGGGAAGAGGTTTTCTTCAACTAAATAACTTCTTATTAATTTTTTTTTAATTTAGTGTTAATATCCTGAACCAATGCATTTGAAGAAACTACTTCAAGTCTGTTCACATGTCGTACTCTCTCTTCCATTACCCAAACAGATCTGAACAAACTGAGCATCGAAGAACCGCACTCGTGGAAAGATTATTATGATGTCAGCTGGACTTTCTCCTTAAGCAGGCCAACATTAGGGGGCTTCATCTTGTCAGGCAATTAAAAATAAAAAAAACAACAACATTTGATAGACTAATTCCTAAGCCTATTTATCTGGAATCTATTTATCTGGAATCTATTTATCTGGAACCTATTTATCTGGAACCTATTTATCTGGAACCTATTTATCTTCAACACAAGTTTCAAAAAACGTTTAAGTAATAATTCACGTAACGAAATTATTTTTCCCCCTTGAAGTGGAGGACATTTAAAAATAAATTGACAAGAATACATGAACATGTAGGCAGTAGCTCGAACACAAAGGCATACACATGCGTCTAAACACGAACACTTGGTATTGCCGTTATATCACATTGACGAAAAACCTTGAATATTTAACATCTAATGACGTATCTTAGTACTAGTTCTTTTAACCATAAGACTTCTCCGCACATAAAAAAAAATCGTCTAGACCTTAGCTGTCTACTGAAAGCCTTTTTATCACTGCAGGCCCGACCCCTCAGCCACTGTCCTTTCAACACCCCCCCCCCCCCCCGGAGTTCATTAGATATTTTTTTAATACACACTCTCTCAACTCCGCCGAACAAATCCAGGAACTCAAGTCTGAAGCCCGTTTGTCTCTTAAATAAGGCGATGGTTTGCAAACGCAATCGGTGTGCAAAGTTTAAAAAAAAAATTTAAAAAAATTAAGGAACAGGTGCCAAAAAGATTTTATTTTTTGGCTTACGGAAGCTGAAAAGTCTTGCCAGATAAACGTTTGTAGTTGGCCACTTTGGCGTGTTATGTTTTCATGGTAAGTAAAACAAAAAATATGAAATGAGAGACGAACGAAAATGAAATGGTTGGAACTGTTCAAACGAAACTTTTGCTCAGTTCCGGAAACTTTGCTCAGAGTTCCGGAGATTTCTTTTAACGGTCATGAATTTCTTTTTTAAGGTTTTGAAATGGGCTTAATTAAAGTTAGTCTTATTAATTAGCTTAATTTTTATTTATTTTTTTTATTTAAAAAAATATTTTTAGGACATGTAGGCAAAGTGTTTGTAAAGAGCCTGTTAATAGGTCATAAAAGATCACTTCCGGTTCAGGTATTGACATTGGTATCGTTAATTTATTATACACTGAATGAAATGATATAAAAACAAAAGTGGAAACTAAAAGAAAGTAAAGAAAGTCTTGTGCAGTCTATTCAAAGAGTTTGGGACCTAAAATTATACTTTTCACTTTAAATATAATAAATAAATAACGATGCCATAATCTATCAGACACGTGACACATGGATGTTTAGTTGTAATGAACTAAAAACTGTACATCCAATATTATCTTATCTACTTCAAAAAAAAATGATTACGTCTTACGTGTGATGCATCTAGTCATGCATGTTAACCAATTACTCAAATTCATTGGCTTTCCTGGCTGGCTCAGGCAACCCATTCCATGCTATAATAGCTTTGGAGAACAAGGAGTATTTGTATAAATTTGTACTAGGATATGGAAAGAGGCATTTGCCTTTATCTTTGTGTCTTTCTGAGTATTTTATTAAATTTTGTTTTTTGTATTTGAAGATTATGGTTCAGTGTTTTATGTATAATTGCTACTTTACTTTTGAGTCTTCTGTCCTGAAGGCTTTCTAAATTTAGTGATTTTACTAAAGGTGTTACTCTAGTCAAATGTGAATATTCGTTTGTTATGAATCTCACTGCTCTATTTTGTGTCTATTCCAGTTTCTTAATGTTTTCTTGAGTTGAGGGGTCCCAAACAGAGGATGCATATTCTACCATCGGCCTAACCAAGGTTAATTAACATTTTATGTTTTATGTTCTTTTTTATTTTTAGAAATGTCCTTTAATAAACTCTAATGCCCAGTACACCATGCATAGATCTATATGCTATGTCCAAAAAAGTGGACAATTCTAATTTGTCCATGGCGAGTTGGATGAATTGTCTTAATATTATAAACAGGCTTAATAACTGTGCGGTCTAGAAACATTTCATATTATCTAATGTATAAAGCAAAAAGTACGGTGTATGTATGTATGTATGTATGTATGTATGTATGTATGTATGTATGTATGTATGTATGTATGTATGTATGTATGTATGTATGTATGTATATATGTATGTATGTATGTATATATGTATGTATGTATGTATGTATGTATGTATGTATGTATGTATGTATGTATGTATGTATGTGTGTATGTGTGTGTGTGTATGTATGTATGTATGTATGTATTTATGTCCCAAATAGAAATTAAAACCGTTAGACAAATCTTGATAAATTTTGGCATTAAAGTTCCTTAGATCATGGCGGAGACCGAAGTGTATGTTTAGAGAGAAAGAGAGAGGAAGAGAAAGAGGGAGGGAGAAAGAGAAAGAGAGAACAAGAGAGAGAGAGAGAGAGAGAGAGACAAATGAGAGAGAAAGAGAGAGAAAGAGAAAGAGTGAAAGAGATAGAAAGAGAGATGGAGAGCGAGAGAGCGAGAGAGCGAGAGAGAGAGAGAAAGAAACTGTTAGAGATTGCATGAGGGAAAGAGAGAAAAGTCTGTTGGTATGTAGAAATATCCAGGGACCTTTTAGAAGTGAACAAATAATTGTAAACTTTTAAAAGTTATTAGATCTAAATAGAACGAAGCAAAAAAATTTTTAAAAATCCATCATTTTGTTAAAAAACAAACATTTTAATAAATTAATTACAATTTTGTTTTAATCAAACCCTAGATGTATTTTGAATACAAACGACTCTTAAGCAAAACAATTACCCCCCCTCCAATCGCCCCTCTCTAATCTCAAGAAGGATACATCCGAAAAAAGACACGCGCTAACCTGTGTGATTAAAACTCTCCACTCACCCCCCCTTTCCCCATGCAAGTCCACACAAATCAGTCATTTCACCGTTCCTCGCACTAATCAAGACGCCCGCGCCCCCACACCCCACGTGTGTCCTCGACCTCTTTGATCTCCTCAATTAAAGAGCAGGTTGAAAGTAACGAGAGAGATTTGTCCACAAGGTAACGGGGCGATAACTCTTCAGATGTGAAGGCATTGAGTCTGTATTGATGAAGTGGTTCCGTTAGTGGCCTGGCTTTACCTCCCCTTACCTTTTTGTTACGGTACTTCCAACCTGCTGCTAGTCTAATTCGTCCCAAGTACATATAATAATGTCCCAGTTAACATTGCTCAGCGTAATGTCCGTACCAATAGCACGGTAGCCTGTAGCCACTGCTGGTCAGGGCGGAATGGACGATTCGTTGCACATAATAAAAATAAGTCTATTTGGGAATGGGCATTAATTAGATTCTTCTAAGTATCTGAAGTACAGAGTTTTAGTACTATTCGTACGTTTTGTATTTAACAAGCAAATATTTTTAAAAAATTTTTTTTTCTAAAAAAAAACATACGTTATTTAAGGGAAAGAAAGCTGCAGTTACAGCCATATTTACTCAATACTGTAACATTTATTTCCATTTTCGATTTTACAGAAAAATTATTATTTATCAGTATTTAATTAAATAATTGTTATTTATTTTTATTTATTCATGCTTTGTTAAGGTAATGAATACATGCGTAAAGTATCCGAGAATGAAAAATAGGAGAAATAACGTGTTCAAAATTTGTACCAGAGTGAGTTCATATGAAATTTGTACATAGCTAATAATATTTTTTGAGCAATTAGTAGAACATAAAAATCTAAGCTTTTCAATTGGTAAATTGGCAACACTATGTCGTACTAGGCCATTTTTTTAAAGAAATTAGCTTTTCAATAGAAAATCTCTACCAATATTTCTTTCCTTTTCGATTCCTTGCATAGCTTTCATTTCTCCATATTGCTTTATCTTTTTGTGTTTCTCTGGCTGTACTTAACTATTATGTCCAATTATGTTTCCTTCCATTTATTATGATCAGTTACTTTAGATCACGCTGAATTTCTTTTAGTCAGCAAGTCTTCAATTGAACTCATGGTGTCTCATTAATAACGAATCTTCTTATAAAAATGTTGTCCAAACTACGGCCTGCGGGCCATATCCTGTCCATGAGTTTTTGCGTTGATCCGTGTGAGATATTTAAATTACCACGAAGCTGAAAAACGTCGGGCAACATGGTTTTAATATGTATGGCCAATATTCCTTTTTCTTTTCTTTTAAAAAAAAACAAGCAATTTGTTTAGATCTTTGGAGTACATCAGTTTCACACACACACACCAGCACACACACGTAAATTTCGCTAGAATAAACGCATTTTAAGCGTAAAATGAAGTTACCTTACAAAAAAAAAACTGTCTTCAACCAAAGACCAAGACTTCATCCATCCTCTTCCTCTGACACGTCTTCACAGGTCTCAGACAGAAAAAGCGCCGACGGCTTCGCATTTGTAGGCAATGGGTCGTAACAGTTATGCTAATATTTGCGGCGCAGCTCCACTTGTCCTTGCTCGTCCTCCATTACGTTACAGGAGTCCAGGTGCTCGCGTGTGAAGTCTCGGGTGCCACTTCCTCCCTGCGCCACACCCTCTATAGCACAAGTAACAGAGAAGAGAAATGTAATTTAGCACAAAGCGTATACATACCAGACCTTGACAAAGTGAAGCAATGTCTCAAAACTGCTTTTCCAGCCAGCGTAAATAGCACTCGATGTGATCCTCCAGTCGTCTCGGGCAATAGTATAAAACAAAAGACTCCCTAGTAGCAAATCAACATACATAGTAAATCAACATACATAGCAAATCAACATACATCATAGTAAATCAACATGCATAGTAAATCAACATACATAGTAAATCAACATACATAGCAAATCAACATACATAGTAAATCAACATACATCATAGTAAATCAACATGCATAGTAAATCAACATACATAGTAAATCAACTTACATAGTAAATCAACATACATAATAAATCAACATGCATAGTAAATCAACATGCACAGTAAATCAACATATTCAACATACATAGTAAATCAACATTTATTTATTTACTTATATGTTTTGTATTACATTAATCATCTTATAATCAAAACACAATGATTATAATATTTTCATGTGAATACAATATTACACTAATATTCCCCTCTGGCGTCCATGCTGCGCTAAGAATGTAACAGAATTTTTTTTTTTTTTTTTTTAGGGATTGGGATATTTTGTATTGTGTGTATAAACACTGCACTGGAAAAGAGGGGGGCGGGTAATTTGTTGTATTGTGGTATCCTTTAAGTAAACACAGTACTGAAAAAAAAAAAAGGGGGGGGGGGGTAATTTGTTGTTTTGTGTATCATTTAAGTAAACCATGTACTGGTATGGGGGGGGGGGGTATTTTGCATTTGTATTTTGTCTATCAGACTCTAAGTAAACCCTGTACTGCGAAGGCGGGGGGGGGGGGGGGGTAATTTGTATTTTGTGTACTCTGTAAGTAAATTCTGTACGGGGGAGGGGGATATTTTATATTTTGTGTATCCTTTAAGTAAGCTTTGCGCTGGTTAACCAGCTTCATTCAATTTAACCCTTTCTTTTATAAAAGTTGTTGCCACTATAAATCTTATCATCGCATATGCCCTCCCAGACCCAAAAAGACCCGCTTATCATTTTTTTTTTCAAGTATTATAATACACGCCACAAGCACTTATTAAATAATATGTACAAAGTCAGAACCAGGTATCTAAAGTCAAAAGTTACCAGCAGATTTATTGCAGACGATGACTGGAAACCTTCACAATCAGATGCGGATTGGGAGTATTGAGTTTAGCGACAAATTTGTGGGCAATCTTTTCTGGCGTCTTAGACGAACGACTTCTCTTATCCAATCCATCTTTTACTAGTTCCTCTACAGCCTCTAGTGTACGTGGCTGCTTCACCGTGACTATCTGATGGTGGGGTGTAATGAAGCACAATATTGAAGTAACATTGTATAGTACGTTACATCGTGTCCAATCCAAGCGTGACTACAGATCAACGGACAGAAATAAGTCTTTCCCTCTGTGTATGCTCACAGTTTCAACGTCAGTGTCGTAATACATGACTGCACATCTGGATGACCCATCAGTGTCAAAAAAAAAAAAAAAAAAAAAGGCCAGGCTTTGTTTCCAGCATCTGGACTGGAAGTACCTCACCGCAGACACCGAAAAGCTTCAACTACAAATTGTAAGGTTTCTCAGTTTATTTAAAACACAAAGATGTTAACATCTAATATAAGTGGGCATTCGGTGCAGGTCCGCCACTAGGGAGGGGGGTAACAAACAAGAGTTTCGCCAAACAGAAGTGGGCTCCTTCATGCTTTTCTTTTTTTTTTTTCTGCATCTTGTACACCTATTTGAAGGTTTTTGGCATAGGGTGGGGGGTAGAGGGGGGGACCACGGGCAACCAGATAACAGGGGCCCAAGTACTAAACATTTTAAACTTATTTCTGAATGACAGAACTGTTATGGCATCGACATAAAACATATAACAGCTGAACTAGAAGTCTTTTTATATACTTCTTTAGTCGCCCTTCGATTAATTAAAAGCCGCAATTGGTTTTGTGCAGTCTGTCTGTTTGTCGTAACATTTAAATGACGAATCTTTTCAGAAGGAATACACTTTATCGCGGAACTAAAAAATAAACAATAAAAACGCAGCCTTATCAGAACTGATCTCGGAAGCAATTAGAACCACTTGAGATGTCGCCAGCAAGAGCTCCGTTATCACGTGATGTCACACAATGCCTTCATATACATGCATGTAATAGTTTGTGTATTATTCATTCAGTCAGAGAGTAGTTATTGCTGAGCGCAAGTTTACACGCTTATAATGTCAAAATGGCACACAGCCAGAAGTTCCACCCTCTATATTGCAAGCTCTGTCTAAACAAGTTTCCATACATTCCGTTTTGACGCTGTTTATCTTACGGTAAAGGGCGCTTAGGAGGGGAGGGGGCAGCTTGCCACACCCTCGATAGTCTTTAGTAGGTCTGCCTAGTCCTTACACAAAACGTTAAAGCATATGCCGATCAGCGAACGGTGATGGTTTATAGCGCCCCAGCCTGAGGAAAAATAGCTTGCGGCGGCACCCCCCTTCCGCTAGGTTTGACCAAAAAAAAAAAGGAGATAATCTTCAGATAATACAATTGTTTACTTTCAGATAAATTAAAGGGTTTGTCATCATTTGAAAAGTTCAGAACAGAAGTAAGTCGAATCCATTCGGCTGTGGCTAATATGACCTTTCAATGAAGTAGAAGCCTCGTATGGTAAACAACACGAAGAAAGCGTAAATAAAGCAGTTGGAAGTTGCCAACACCCTGATTTAAAATGGTCAGACCTTGAGATCTATGGGGCAGATGATATTAAAGTTCATCTGATTTTGTCGAGTTCGGTTAACGAGGGTGCAATGTGGCCAGCACAATGACCAACCGTCGTTACTTTTTCCTAACTAATGTCCGGTTCCCATTAGAGCTGGGTGGACTCAGAGGCGTCCTAAACATCCAAAATCGAAATCGGGACCACTTAGCCACTGCGCCTCTAACACCCTGATTTGATGCGCATTAAATTTGTTTCAATTAACACTGTAATGGATGTTTACAATGCAACAATCGCCATATGACACAAACATGATAGGCGACGTTTGCTTGATATTCTTCGCAACACAATATATGTTGATCTGAGGCTGCGACGTCGCAGGTCAGTGTTCAGGCCTTTCTAATATGATTGGCTAGCCTTAATAAAACCATAGAGGAAAAAAAGCTGTATGGAAAGTTGCGTGATTTTCAAAGCGTTGAGCAGTTCATCTCAGATGTAAGACTAGTCCTAGGAATCTTCCAACGTAATTATGAGAACGAATGAGATGTAGATGTTTGAAGAAAGAAAATAAAGGATATAGGACAGTGTTCTCTAGCGTTCGCTAAAGTTAATTTAGTTCAAATTATTTGGTTTTCTGTTTTTCTTCAAACTGCCTCAGTTTTCTCTCCCTCTCTCTCCCGCTTTCTCTCTCTCTCTGTCTCTCACACACACACACACTTAGGTTCTCATGCGCTTTCTCCTAGAGTTCAATTAGTCTCTAGAAAGAAATGATTTCATTACTGATGGGAAAAAGTCCTCGGATTACGACTTGGGTTTTAAGTGGAGAAGAACTGTGGAAGGGGAGGGGGGTCACATCATTTAGTCGACGTTTTTGTTACCCCTTCAACGAAATTAGGACAGCGCTGAGGGTGGGTGTTGGGTATGGCGTTAAATAGGGAGGTTTGGCCGCCCCCCTCCCCCACTCTCTTTCCAAGCAGAAACCTAGATTCGGCCCAATTACTCAGCAATTTACACCGGGGTCCTATCAGACGCTGATCTGGGATACGCACGACTGCTGAGAGCCGTCTCGGCCAGGACTCCGGGCCTTCGCTCCTTACTATCTTTCCCCCTCCGAGCAGTTCTTGAGTGTTTTACTGGTAAATAATTAGACGGATATATGCTCACGGCCTGTGGTGATGGCGGCCCGGGCCTGTTCAGTTCACCTCACTTCCCCAATTTTTTTTCTAAGTGCAAAGCTTTATCGCAACTTTGTGCTTCACGTAGAGTTATATGTTAACCTTCTGTTGGACCTGTTCTCGATTACATTGTTTCTCTCCCTCCTTAGATTTATATGTCTCAGTTTTCGAATGTTGTTTTTTTCTTTCGCCTGTTTGTCTTGCATAAAAAAAAAAAAAAGAAATCACTGTGTCCTTCTGCCGATCTGTCTGACAAGAGAGTGCACCTGATCATCCGTGGCTAGGTTTCATAAAGTAAAACTAGGTCTTTGCTAACAGAGAATTTTGGTTTAATTACAGGTGAGAAGAAGAACAGAGGGGAGATAATGGGTGGGAGGGGCATGAAACATTTATAATGGGACCATAAGAAAATAACTTTGCTTTGATCCGCTTACAAAAAAATATATAAATTAAAATCCCGCCTCTTTTTGAATGAAAATTGACCTTGCTATTTGTTAAAAGGTCAATGAGAAATGTCCCGGATGAACACATGACTCGACATTCAAAGCGAGGTAACTGGGGATGATGAATTTCCAACGCTGTGTAATTGTTTTTCTTGTATGATTATTTATCCTCTCCGCTGACCTCCTTCCCCCCCCCCCCCCCTCCTTTCCCCCTTTTTCAGCTTTTTTTTTAATATACAATTAAATTTTTTAATGACATTTCACCAGAAAGTGAGGCAATTCGTTAACTTCATTTTTTCGAGGGCCGTTCTTCTTGTGATCTTAATTTGTGATGAGTTCCGAAACGAAAATGTTTCCTTACGCTGTTTCAGTTTAAATGCAAATAAATTTAATTAAGATCTTGACTCATTTTTTTTAAAGCGGTAAAGTAAAGGTTGATAATCCTTATCTTAATTGTTTGTTTTTCAACCAAAAATTAAGACTGACGTCTGCCTGGAAGATTAAATTAGAACTTGTTCTATTTAGGTAATGACTTCCTTAGCGCGGATGTGGAACATTCGCGGAGGAATATGGGTGTACATTTTCTTCTAATGAAATCCGACTTAATTCTTTTTAATTCAATAATTTGTACATTTTGTGGCAATATTAATTTTAGAGAAAATGTTTACGCAATATAAGTCCCTCGCTGTAACTTAGATTTTAAGCTTTATAGAAGTATTTTTAAAAAAAGGTCATGGACTTCTTTAGTCGTTTCATTCATAGACTCTCGCATGGGTCAAAAAAAAAATTGCATCTAAGGTCACAAGGAAAAAGTATCGAAGGATCATTATAAAATAGATTTTCCATTTATTAACTAACTCATGGAATAGAATACTGATTCAAATGTTTTTTTAAAAATATTTTGATACGTAATTCGCTTTCGTTGTAAGTTAAGAAGAAAAACGAACTACTTTTATGGCGCGCAGTTTTGACATATACTCATTATACACCTGACAGTCTAAATAGAGCCCAAATCTAGATATATTTATAATATGTATATGTATAAATAATTTGAACAAAGTGATAGCTTAAGGGTGCAGATTTATTTATTATATAAGCAGAAGTATCACATTAAGAAGTGAATCGGATGCGCAAAGCCTAGTACACCATTACGCGATACCAGAAGGCCTACTAATCATGATCATAATTTTGCTTTGGTCTAGTATTTTTAAGATTAAACTTGAAACGTGAATTCTAGTCTAGATCTAGATTCTATATCAAGATTCTAGATCTAGTTCTAGTCCTACAGAAATAAAACCTATAATGTTATATGCTTGAAAAGGGCTTGAAAAAATATTTCCAAACTAAATTTATCATTGTACGACAAATGGAAGGAGAGGTTACTTTTTATTTGCGAGGGGAAAAGTCTAAAGTGACCCAAGTCCTTCTACCTCACTACAGGAAATTAAACTCAATTGTGAAGTAGGACAAGACTATTTTTAGTTCGTGTTGCCAATTTATCTCATTTTGTAAGAAGAATGACTCTGAATTCTTTTTTTCTCTTTATTACATGTGACATTTTATTAAATTTGAATTATGGATAAGGTTAATTATTATTATTCAAAGAAATATTATAAGTGTAAAAGAAAGACACTAAAAGAAAGACACTAAAGGAAAGACACTAAAAGAAGGCACTAAAAGAAAGACACTAAAAGATGACACTAAAAGAAAGACACTAAAAGAAAGACACTAAAAGAAAGACACTAAAAGAAAGACATCTAAAATGATGTTTCCCTGTGATTGAGTGACTAAAAGGTGAAGTGTGTGAGTGAAAATTAAGTACAATTTTAGTTAATTCTTTTCCCGTCTGATACTAATACATTTATTCTTTAGCTAGTGTTTTCTCACTGACTTTGTGACCTAACCTAATCGCTTTATTTCACCTAGAGCTCGGCCTCTCTCTCTTTCTTTCTCTCTCTCTCTCTCTCTCTCTCTTTCACTCACAATAATTCCAGCATTCAACGCGCATCCAAACTGCGCTGGACCGCGTAGCAACACCCCCCCCTTCCATCAACACTACCTCCCGCCCACACTCACTCCCCCACCAAGTTAAGGTGCCCTAATACTCGCGCCGTGTCCTGGGTCTGTTTGGACACAAGTCAACAGAGAGAGAGACCTGGCTCACAACAAACTACCGAGGCCAAAAGAAAAAAAAAGTGGAAAAAAGGGCAGAGCCACAAAGGAGGAAGGGAAGTGAGACATAGTGTCTGGGCAACAGAGCTGGCCAGTAAGAAACCTGCACAACCTCCAACCACCCCACCTCAACCCATCAATTTATTTTTATCCTCCATAGTATTGAGGTTAGTTCTCCAAAGTCTTCTAAATTTAGCAAACCAAAAAAAAGAAGTCATTTTATTATTGAATATGTTACCTTTTTAAACCAATGTAACATTTGAAACGAAAGAAATAAGATATATTAGTCTAATTTTAAAGGAACCACTATGATGTATTATTTATACATAACATACATAAAATATTTAAACCATTTTAAACTACCTAAACTGACTTTGTCATTTTAAAAACTAAACATAGTTAGCCATTTTTTTAATTTTTACACACGGAAACAAAATTAAGCCTACCTATATAAAAATTTGAACGCATGATAAAGTGTAGCCTATTTAAGCCTATGTATACATATTTATGCTTGTTACATTAAGGCCTTAAAGTTCCAAACTTACTTACCTACCACATTACCATCAAAGGCCGTCAAAGACTTGGGTGTCTGAAGGGCATTTAATGCAAAATTTTTTCTTTGGCCAGAGGTCAACGTGAAAATAGTGAGGCCGGCACAAACGTTTAAATAAAGCCGATTAGTTCATTAAAAGATCTTTATTAAATACATTTTAAAAGGCCTTTAATTAGATGTACATATCCTAGAGCGACATAATATTCCCAGTTAGTATGACTATGCCTGGACAGATAACGCATTTCATTGAGACGATGGTCGTGGGAAGTCTGTACGTTTGATACAGACAAAAATATGTCTGTTATTATTAATGTTTTGTCTTCCTTGATCTGTTTGGTACAACACCTTTTAGTGGTTCTCTAGAGTCTTTTTGATGAAGTGATTTTTGTTTACGTGGCGGGGGGGGGGGGGGGTGGTGTATGAATGGAGACAACACAACAACACATAAACATTATAGAGATATATATAGGATTATAGGATTATAGCGTAGACTAGAGACTTGCTGGGGTCTGTTCTGCCTTTCATTCCCTTACAAACAGTGTACACATTTTGTATAATAAAGTGAATGTCCGAATGTGAATATATAATATAAAACTTTAGTGGTTTTAAACAAAATAATATAATATATAAATGCTAAAATTGACAAAAAATAAAATAAAACCCAAGTAAACTTAAAAAGCCCAGTGCGAACTGTTCTAGTCCTCCCCCCCCCCCCCCCAACTGTATTCAGCTCAGGTTTTTCAACACGTCTCCAGTAAGTCCACGCGAATTAAATCCTTAGTTCTGCCAGAGGCCATCGGGAGGGATTTACTTTTGCCTTGAAGTGTGGGCGGAGCGTGATCCCTTGACAGGCGGGCCCGGCACGTCTATCACTGACTCGAGAGCCAGGCGATCAATACCCGGCTCCCTAACGGTACACCAATCCGGAGCCCGATTTCAGGGGAGGCGCATATCGCACGCGGACGTTGAAGTCTGGCTTGCGGCTCGTCTCACTAACTGGCACATGATTAGACTCAGCAGAGGAGGTGGACAAAACAACAACAACCCAAAAAAAAAAAAAAAAAAGATTTTTCGGGAGATTTTTTGTTTCTCTCTCTGACTGTTGAGTGTATTACGTAAGAGAGAGACAGACGAAGGCCAGGAACACAGCCTGAAGACAACACTATTTACACTGCACACTAAATGGCAAATGATTCAATATTAAAACATCTTGAACGTGCTGGGACCCTGCTCACAGGCTGGGGGGGGCTACGTCAAGTCTTTTGATCTGAATGACTACCCGGACTGTGAGTTCACTATCAAGCCCTAACTGTGTTGGATATTCTAAAGGACCTGTTTTCACTTTCTCTGGGACAAGTGTTTTATGTGATAAGTGTATCTCTGGCCTTCACGCGTTAAAGAATGTAAGTCTTCTAACTAGGTCTTCTAAGACGCAATGATAGTTGATCAGATCTGAAAATTGTGTTGTATACAAGTAGATCTATATATATCGTACAAATATTTTCGAATACTCTAGAGTCAGAATACGAGTTACGGTCTGAGTTAAATTCTTGTTAAAAAAAAAAGACTTTTTCTTCAGAAAAACTAAAAATTTATGATAAAAACACTAATTTCAATTTACATCAATCCGATTAGGCTTACCATAAATAGAATTTAACAAGTCTATAAAATATTTATAGATTTAACAATAAACATTTCTGTAAACACGTTAAAACTGAAGCTTTTTTAATCAATCAATTTGTTGTTTTTTTTAAGAAATACATTCAATAAACTTCGCAAAGTACATAAAATACAGTGACATCTGTCAACAGGCCTGGAGACACACAGAAACTTAATAATAGTTGACACATTAATTTTGATGAGTTTTTTTGTTTTTTTAGACGACCTCTTGTATTTTATATTTATATATTTTAGTTTATTTTTATTATTATTTTTGCTTCAAAGTGTTTTAAAAGTTTGAAAATTCACAGTCGTTGCTAAATCTGGACACAAAATATTCATCGGATATCCAATGTGTTGTTACCGAGCCGCATCTATTGGACCAATGAAACTATCCAAATTTCAATAAATTACAAAAGTTAAGAACACAAGATCAAAACATTTTATTCTTTACAAATTCTCTTGGATTAAGATGTCTCTCGCCCAGTTTCCGGCTTTCCCACCGGCTCCGAACCTGAACAGGACATCACCCCCTGCAGGTGCCCCGTCTCAGGTAAGATTTGTGCGACCTACACACGCACTTCAACATTTGTCTTAATACATCTCCTCTATTTCTATATAAACTCTGCTCGTCCATCAGGTCCATACATCAAGCCTTTAACTGTAACCATCCAGCTCAAACCTGGTCTAACGGCTTTACCTTGAACTTTGGTCTACTCATCATCATAAAGTAACCGTTCATTATGAACAGGCCTTCTCTTAGGTCTTGTCTTCTCTAAGGTCTGCTCTAAGTTCTTCTTCTCTAAGTTCTTCTCTAAAGTCTGCACTAAGGTCTTCTCTAAGGTCTTCTCTAATGTCTTCTCCAAGGTCTTCTCTAAGGTCTGCTCTAAGGTCTTCTAACATTTCCTTTCATGAGTTTCAAGTGTAAACATTAACAGACATTTAAGCCGTTAAGACAAAAACAGCAAACAAAAGCTTATATTAATTAATAGCTAGTAGATATTTATAATTGAAGAGAGTATTCTAATAAAATTGAACGTATTGTTCTATGTGACATAGTGCTCAATGAATTTAGTGGACATATTCATAGAATGATACAATACGTTTACTCTTGTAATAGTCACATAATAGTTTGTGTATTTAGTTTTACTAACATATTCAAAGTACATAAGACATAATTTGTTACGCAAAATTTACTTTTAAATTGTAATTTTTTAATTTAGTGCATCGGATATAATGTGAACGCATATAAGTGATTATCTAAACAGAAGCAAAAGTACTGCATGTCATTAAGGTCACAGTCTCAGCAAATAAAAGATAAATTATTAAATAAGCGTGTAATAGAAATACTCCAAAATCCTAATGAATGACAATTAAAATTGCTTATGAACACAAACTTTGAATAGTACAGGTTAACATTCATGCGTAATAATCGACGCGTCCTTTACACAATTCTCCTGTGTAGACCTTAATGGGGTCTACAATAAATCCCATTTCGACCCCATCTTCAAAGTTTCAGAAAACAAACATTATCTCATGCTTACCATGGTAATAAATAACAATGGTAATAATAATAATAATAACTTTTTGAAATAATAACTTTTTGAAATAATATTGACACACACACACACAAAAAGACTTTCTGTCTAGAATAAGACTCTCAATTAGTTTGACGTCATCAATATGTAATACACTCAAGGTAACGATTCTCTAGCGAAACAAAACAGTTCAGCTAGCAGAATGGAGGACTTTAGGAGAGGACATAGGAGTGAGACCTACTAATGAGCTCAGTAGGACCTAATATGGAGTGTATTAATATTTAATAGTCAATCTATCAAAACCTAGTAGTCTCTTAACACGTAATAGTGAGTCTATTTAAACTTAATAGTGAGTCTATTGGTTCCTCTACAGCGGTCAACTGCCTTGATGTAGAACATACTTTGTTTGCTAATACAAAAGTTCTAAAATGTAAAACATTTTTTTTTCGTGATCACATAATTAAAAGGCAACGTTAAGTCTGCGGGATTTAAACCAAACCTTTCACATAAGGATGTTACAAGCCTATCCCTACCAACTGGTCAGTATACATAGAAGTAGTTGAATCAAAGAAAACCTAACCCTCTACAACTGGTCAGTATACATAGAAGTAGTTGAATCAAATAAAACCTAACCCTTGGTCTCGAAATGTATTTAAATTAAGAACTTCACCATCACTCTGTTGAACTTTTGGGGCACCACATAAGATTTGTCGACAGTATTTCTCATTCTAACAAAAGAAAAGAACATACATATTCAAACTGGCTCTCAGTGTACAGTGAGTATACGGTCTAGAGTACAGTCAAACCAGTTGGCCATTTATAAGAACAGGACCGCAATGGTCCTTTCTAAGGACTGTGCACATTTGGAAGATATGAACTGCGTTGGTTCATTTGTAAAAGCAGGGCTGCACAAAGCTGTTTGCAAGAGCTGGGAAGCCGTTTAGGATAAGAGAATCGTTGATTAGTGCACTTGAGTCGTCCTTCTCTTGCGTCACAATCTGACAAGCTCCAAGAGTCAAGGTTTTGTTTCAATACTAAATGACTTCAGAAAGTCCGCCCTCTTTATACCAACTTAGCAAGAAAAACATAAAAAGTACTTTAAAAAAAACAAAGCTTGCATTAAATTTATTTGTATCAATTAGTTTGGTATTAGCATATAATCTTGACTTAGACATAATAAAGCTGTGCGATTAAAAATATTTTTACCATTTATTTATGTTTAGCTTTCAGCTTTCTCAATGGGCAATGATCCTATCACGTGTCTGGACCAGTTGTAAATGGGGAAGGGAAGAAAGGGGTATCATGATGAATGTGTGCATGATAGTTTTTTTAAATACATAAAAAATGTTCACTCAGATTCGAGTCCTCAAGGGGACTGTATTCAACTTGTACCACCACATCTATCAAGTACGATTTCTTTCTCTTGTACAAGATACCAAACAAAATAATTAATAACCAATAGTTAATTAACTAATTGTTTGTATATATATATATATATATATATATATATATCTACTTTGTTTCAATTGATTCTTGCGTTGTCAAGTAAAACAAACAAGTTTGAAAAATTTAAACTTTATTCGAGATTAATTTTTTACAAGACAAACAGAGAGAGAGTTGATAAAAGCTTTACAGGGTGCATATGTAATAAAATGACTACAAGTCAAGGTTATGCATTTTCATCCGCTAAACAAAGTACACAAAAGCAATTTATTTTCGGTGGAATAGATACCTTATGATTTATATAAAGCTAGCCCCTTTAATAAGACGGAAAACAATATCAATACAGCTCTAAGCTCTTTGAATAAATGATTGAAAAAATAAGTATTGCCAGATATTTCCTAAGGGAGAATAATAATAATATTAGTGATCAGCTTTCATACCAACACTTAACAACGAACTTATTGCATAAAACTACAATAAATAACTAATGATATAGTCGGTATGCGTAAGTATACTATATCGCAAATAAAGTGGCTAGAAGATATACACTAATGTCATTAGAATGTTCTTATTACCCCCAAACAACGTGTGTACATTTTATTTAGACACTTTTTACAGTCTTTTCATTTTCACTAATTGCTAATGATTTACATATCTTTTTATTAATTACCTGGCGAGAACCAAATGCGTCAAGCAGATCATATTTTAAATATCTGCATTTACCTGCTTGAAATTGAGTGCCCAAAATGTGATCTCCCTTGTTTTAAAAATAGAATGGAACTTACCGCTCTGAAATTTTGTTTTGTTCCATCTCCATAAAATTAATTTGTTATTCATCAGTGCTTTATGGTTTCATCATTATATCTTTTACATATCTGAGAGAGGCATTAACGGATAACCAACCTGACATGATTTAAATAAAGATAACTAATGGACTGGGACACGTCTGACCTGGGTCACCTACCTGCTAGACTCGAGGACATGGCGAGCCGCCTGGAATACTAAGTGGATTCATAACAGGACGAGCAATGAATAGAACAACGTATTGCCCCCCCTCCTCCCCTCCCTTTTTTTTTTCGTCAGAGGGAATGACCTGTCATAGATGACCCCAAACAATGGGGCCTCCAAGTGGTCTTGGACGTGTTGAGACCTTGTCATGTGACATGTATGTGCCACCGTTACACGTAGCCTCGTAGGAAAACGTCACAGATTCTTTTTCTTCCTAAGCTGGGGCAATATGTCACATAAGCTGGGGCAATATGTGCCATAAACTGGGGCAATATTGCCATAAACTGGGGCAATATGTCTTACTAAATGCTGCCACTTGCTGCTAATAGGCGTGAGTTGGAATACCCGAACTAAGAAGAGATAAGATCAACATTCATTTTTTTTTTGTTAAACGCTAAGATTTTATTTGCTTATTACAGTGGTGCCAAAATCTTTTTCGGCCTAATAACATAAGATAAGAAATGTCCTCTACATGTGTCTCGGGACATAGAAATGTCCCCACATATGTCTCAGACCATAAAAATGTCCTACATATGGGCCTTGGGTAAAAGAAATGTCCCACACATGTGTCTCAGGCCGTAGAAATATCACACTATTGTGTATCGGATCCTAGAAATATTCTACACATATGTTTCGGGCCATAGAAATATCCAACAGATGTGTCACGGTCCTTAGAAATGTCCTACACATGTGTCACGGGCCTTAGAAATGTCCCACACATGTGTCTCGGACTCTCGGGCAAAGAAATATCCCAAACATGTGTCTCGGGCCATAGAAATATCCATCACATGTTTATTGTACTCGCAATTGTTTTAATTTGTCACACAATAAAGAGCCTTCACCTATCACTTAGTCCCACCCCACAGGTTCTGTCAACAGTCACTCTCCATTCCTCTCTGTCCTTTGCCTCGGACAGAATTTCACTCAATGACAGGCATGTCCATTCTTTGATGTCTTTCCATTGCTTCATATTTTGTCAGCATCAAATTTTTTCTCCAAAATAATGCACAGGTCTATATCCTAATAATTTCTCTCACACACTATATAATGTCAAAGTTTGCACACCATCGCTAGTGTTGATAATTATGGTGAATTTAGTTTAGAAGTTCCAAATAGTTGTCAGTCAGAGGTACAAGTACAAACTTCTGACACTGGTGTTCTGGTGGTGCATCACTGAAAAATAATAGTTGAGTTCAGTGGAACCTCACCGCTTCAGTTATGGACTGTGGGCTGTATAATATTCCGTAATAAACTAAATAATGCCCGCATATTGTCTTATGCGTATCATTTTGGGATCAAAATAATTTGTTTACATTTTGTTTCTCTCTGTGTGGGTGTATATATATATATATATGTATGTGTGTGTGTGTGTGTGTGTGTGTTTTTGTTGTTTTTTTAAATTCCACTTCCCTCTTCGATTGAATTAAAAACATATAACCATGGCCTTGGCCATCTTGTATTAATAATTTTAAAAAAACGTAATGTAATCACTACAGCGAGGCCTTAATTACCTAATATTTACTTTTTAATATAAAAAAACAACAACTGAACAATGGCAATAACTCTATTTGTGGCGTGATGATAAGAACAGAGCTACCGCCCTTTAAAACACAACTACAATTCAAACAGGCGCTTAAAGACCAAAGCAGATAGAAATGTAATAATCATCAATGATCCATACTGATCTCTGGGATGTGTATCAGAAGTAAGTTTTGTAAATCGATTGTTGTAATAGCAACACGCTATCCTCGTTATCTGTTGGCTACAGAAACAAATGACTTTGAATGACTTTCTATTTCAACGTTTGAATCACACAGTAAAATCACTGGATTACTTACCAAATGCATATAAAAAACAACAACATAAAAGACTAAAACAGCTCTGAACTGAAGAGTTGAAACTTGTTTGTTCAAAACACATCAAACTAAAGTCGTACAATAAAATGAACTTATTTTATTTCTACCCTCGTTGTACGTTCGTTCATTCCCAAAACAGGCAACTCACTTTCATTGGGCAATGGATGAAGTCAAACAGTAATAAAACAAAAACAAGGTGAGAAAAACAGTTTGTGTGGAAACACAAACTGAAAATCGACCCCCGAAGTGGTCCACCCAGGCAGATTTCAATATTATCAGAATGAAATTCTATCAAAGACAAATGACAGAAAATAATGGAGAAAAAAAATGGTTTACAGATCTTGTTTGGTGCCCCAGCGGTCCAGCAGACCAAAGGATAGGTGGAACTGAATGTGAAGTTAGATGTGAACTTGGCCTAACTGATGTCTTAGAATAAATATCTAATTGATCTAATTGTTTTGTAAAAGGCCAATTTCTTATTCCTCAAGGATAGTGCATTTCCGTATAAAAAAAAATCCAACAATAAATTATATTTGATGGATAGTGGTGGATGAGGCCTAAGAGATAACATGAAAAAAACTACTTATTATTTGTTGTTTTAAATTTTGTCTGACTTATATGCATACTAAATAACTTTTTTCTCTTAAAAAAAATAATAAACATTTTTTTGTGTTTAACTATAGTACTTAGTATAACAGAACTTACATAACTTAACAATACAAATACAAAAAAAAAATATTTTTTATGACAAAAAATCTACAACCATTTGCGTAAATGTGTTAAACATAAGGTGGACAGTTGTCGGTCCTAGTAAAGAGCCTCAAGTGTTTGTTACTATTAATAGTGAATTGTTGTAAAAGTGGTGTATTTTTATGAAAATCTGCTTGCATAAGTGATTTAAAATATAAGATTTTTCGCTTTCAGAGAAGAAAAAAATAGCCGTTGCATCAGAGCTTTGAATGGTATAAAATATTGTAATGTCGGATTTTCACTATCTTTTCTAGTTTACGATATCTAAACGGGACGGACGGACAGACAGACAGACAGGCCACACAAAACTATTAGCGTCTTTTCCACTTTCGGTAGCCGCTAAAAAGATAGTTAAATACCATCAGTTTAAACTAACTGTTTAACAATAATAATGATAATAGTAATAATAATGCACCATCACACATAATTTGATCAAGAAAGATATTCTTCATTATTACAAATACTCGCTACAATACACTCTTGATTAAACCGATTTATTATTGTACTAGATATGCCTATTTGGATTGACAAAACGGTAAGCGATCTGCTGTTTAGTGACCAAAAAATAAAAAAAAAAACGCTACAATCATTGACATCGTCGTCTGATAAGGAAAACTGAAATGGAAGAAGAAAGAAAATATGGGAATCATTATCTTGGAGATGAAACGGTTATAATATAATAATAATACGGCTTCTCTTCGAGTCCTAAGATTACCCTCTCAGTTGGAAGAGGGTAATGACAACCAACCTCACAGATACCTCCAAGGCTTTTAATAGTCCTAAAAAGATTCTCGTTGACTGTCAGAGGGTGGTACTGCAGCAGACCTGGCACATCTCCAGAGTTTTTCAGTGAAAACTGTTTAAAGAGATTACAATGAATTTTGTTTCTCTTTAATGAAGCTCGACCCTGACAGTGCCATAGAATGAATATTGGTTCTTTGATAAAATAGTAATAATAATGAGAATGAAAACTTATTCATTTCAAAAAAATAATAATAAATGTTTCAATGCGATTCGGAAAAAACATATTTTAGACAAAATGGCATGTTAACTTCTAAATCTGAGAAGTCACAACTTACCCAATTTGAGACCTTGTACCAATGTGTTTATCCTAACCAACAAATAAATAACTAATCGACATAAGAGATATCAACTCATGAACTTTTTGATATAAGTATAACATTAATCTAGATCTAAGCCAACTGACCGACTCGCTTCCAGCTGATGCCTACAAATGCTCGGAACGAATCGTTGAGGCAAGCTTGAAATGCCGGTCAATGTACAAACTCGTACTCAACAAAACAAAAGCTGCTGCAATGTAAACATTTTGGTATTTTTCCAGTAGAGAGTGCTGCTGCTGATCGAATACTGCGAACCCTAATTCCTCTGTCAAAACGTTCTTTTGTCTTTAAACGTTGTGGCGGCGGGCAGAACAAAGGATATGTTGTTATATAAATGGAATGAATTCTTTGACAAATTAGGCGACGTTCCATCTTGTAGGCATTAAACTTTGTAAAAAAATGCTCGCTATAAAAGATATAGACTGAATGATTGAGCAAACTTTAAAGTCAAACTAATTAACGCTGCTTACTGTTTTAAAATGCAGTCGTCCCCACTAAATGTTTGAAAAGAAACAGAGGATCATTGTAGAAGTCAAAGTAATGTTTGAATTATTCTAATCAGGGGTCAGCGTGTCAAAAGACAAAACAGTTTTTTAATTGTATTTTCCTTCACGCGCTAAGGTCATTTGTTGCTTTCAGATCAGGTTATCACATCTAGAACAGAGTCAGTTGTGAGCGGAGCACAGTTTTTTTTAAGGACGAATATTACTAACAAATTTGAAAAAAGTCCTAGCTATCGCCATGCCATTGTTGAAACTGTCAGTCAGGCTTATGTTTGCAAATTTATGAAGTTTTTCAGTGTTAACATACATTTGCAAAAATTATGTTGATTTCTTTGCATACATCTATCATCACTGTTCAATGTCAATGGACTCCCAAGAAGGTTCCCGTAGCCTCTTTTTTTATGAGACCATCGAATGGTTTAGTGACGTAGCAATATTGTTTTTATTATTATTATTATTATTCTACTTGTGACACCTTTGTTCAGCCAATATAGGCTTATCTCTTTTATAAGTTTGTTCGACCTCATGGCATTGGATGACACCTACCGCCGATTTTATTAATTTCTAATTAATAATTGGGAAAATAGATGTCATATATCGTATGTGCCATTTTTTTTACTGTGTATTTTTTTATATTCAGCACTGAAGAGATTACATTGCCAACAACACATAAGACGCTAACATAAGTTTACACAACAGTTCATGTTAAAATTGTTCATAAACTATCCAAACTTGACAATCACTGGATTGTCCATTGTCCTTTGCTGTAGACGAACCAAGTTATTGGGCTAATCAACACAAAAAATTGTTCGTGTACATCACTCAGTCATAAGTCCCACGCCATTGTATACAGGCTGAACACTTTTACTATGACCGCTTTCCCAAATCATTAGTGGAGAAACCTCCAAAAGTTGACAGACCGGTACCGGTTCGGTTTCCTGATGTTAACCCAAGATTGAGGACACACAGCATTATAGTGTGCTCTTGAGAAACTTAGAGGACTAGATATAATCTATTCTTTTTTTTTAACAGAAACATTATTTAATATCAAAGACATACTACCTAACCATCCTAGCCATTGAATCCATAAAAGACAGAACAATGATACAAGTATCCTCTACCCCAAACAATCAACACAATATCAAATATCCCTGACCCCCATTTCTGGAAAACTACCTGAGCATTGTACAAGTATATGAAAATCAAACTAGATAATTCTTAACCCTAAAATCCATTATTTTTCTAAATGTCAATTCTAAGTGATTAGGATGAAAAACTTTATTATTATGTTTTTTAGTATGTCCGACAGTAAGAAAATCTGTATATAAAACAAATACATAGGTTATAAAATATGTAGCTCAAAATAGGTCTGAATTAAAAAGCATAAAACAGTACTATCTTCGGATGGAACCTGGGTTTCTAATATGCTTTTCATTGAGAATTAAAAAACGTATACAAAAAAATATAGGTATTTGGTAAAAAAAAAGAATACAAGCAGACCAGTCACACTAGAACAACTTAAATTATTTATATTTATATTTCTATGTCCTCGTATTATATATTAGTAATAATATTGCCTTAAACAATTCTCAATCGTGACCTATTTGGTTTTTGCATATTACGATATCATTGTAATACACAGAAATAGCACAGTAATTAAAATGAACTTAACTCTTAGCAGAATAGAAATGTGAATAAATAATTCTCTAATGAAGTGTTTTCCTTCTTACTAACATATTTTGTTATTTAAACTTCGAACTGAAAGAATTAGACTTCAATATTTTTTTTTTTAACTTCTAAGTGTCAGACTTACATTGGAATATCTAGTTTTTTTCAAGGGAGCATGGTGGCTGAGTGGTAAAGCGCTAGGCTTTCTAACCGAGGGTACTCTTGCTCGAATCCCGTGATATTGAATTTCGGGAGTTTTGGGGCGCATCTGAGTTTCCTCAACTCTAAAATGTATCTGGCATTAGCTGGAGGGAAATAGAAGTTGTTTGTTTTTGTGCTGGGCACATGACACCCTCGCTAACCGTGGGCGACAGAAACAGAGGACACATCGTCTGCTCCATAGATTGCAAGATCTAAACTTATCATTTGAAACTAATGATCATTGAAAATCTATTCCTTTTTGCTAGGTCTAATGGGGTAATTTTAAAAAATATAATGTTTTCTTTCGACAATCTGGACAAACATTATAATCGAATATTTTGTTATTTTATCTTCTATATTAAAGAACTAAATTTAACTTTTAAATAAATGAATGTCAACAATTATCAGTTGCAGATTAATTTGATCATTACCTTAAGCTTTGAGTATAACTCAACAGCGCCAGTAAAAGAAGAAAAACCGCAGCTAGTTTTGAGGAGTCTGTTTGTCCCTCTCTATCTTTCTTTCTGTCTATCTGTCTGTCACTTTTAAAATCTCAAACTAAAAGCGCTATGAAAATCCGATTTCCCCTTATTCGCTAGCATGCTAAAAGTGAATACAGCGACCAGGTCTACTAATGGTATCTTAAAAGAAACCCTTTTGTCTTAAACATAAAATTAGCCAAACTGCTTGTACATAACCAGATTTTTAATACAAGATGTGCACTATTTAAATATTATACTTCATATAAACGCGAGCCAAGGAAATCATCATATATTTTAATGCAGACTCATCTGCCAGTGCAATACATTTGTATATAAAGTTTAATTGTTAACCAAATGAATGTAGTAACAAATATATGGTGGAGATGTGTTTACATGGCGGAAACATTTGTAGAGAACGAAGAAGAAAAGGGAAACATTTTCAGCACTGCAGAATGAAATGTTCTGAGCTCTTCCGTTTGTAGAACCAAATAAGTTCAATAAGGAGGAAGCATTAGACTTTCACTCTATCATTTTTATAAAGCGCATATCAATTCATTCTGTCTGTCTGTCCTGTAAAGATTTTGAACACGTTATATCTCCCACTTCCCATTCTCGGATCAAGTTGAAACTTTACACAATTACTCATTCACAAAACACGAATCCATCAAAATTTAATTATTAAGTTATTATTAAGCTATGAAATAGAAGTAAATAATTTTTAAATAAGAAAGGAAATATATCTTACAGTATTGAGCTAAGACTTTTAAACAATAATTGTTTCTATTTTGCTTGTTTTAAACTTATTTCAACAAATGGGCAACTACCTAGCGGTAGTAAAGAGGTTATACAAAAAATCAACAGACACAAATTGGAATTGTGTTCCATCGGTTCTTTTCTTATTTCATTGGCAACAGTCCTTGACATTGTTTTAGTTTCTCATGAACACCTCCACTAAAAGTTCAATATGTGTCTCTGAGCATCATTTAGTTTAGTTGTGCTTTCAAAGTTGTTGGCCTCCTTCAGTCGTAGAACGACTATGGTTCATCTCGCACACTTCCTCATGTGGCTGTGGAGCCCTGTTTTGGAGAGACACTCCCGTTCACAGAGAGCGCAGAATAAGGAGGCATTTGCTTCGGTGGTAAAGGAGCTGGCCATTTTTCATATTGTACGTTTTTCTTCCAGAGCTAAGACCTATGTTCTTTTACTGTCCATAGCTGTCTTGGTCACTGTCTCTCTCCATCTGTTGCGGTCTAGAGCTATGTCTTCCCAATGGTCAGTATTGATGTTCACTGATTTGAAGTCTCGTTTTATTACATCTATGTAACGGAGGTGGGGGCGACCAGTTTTTCTTGTGCCAGTCGCGAGTTGTCCATAGAGGATGACTTTCGGGATGCGATTGTCCTCCATCCGGCGAACATGTCCAATCCAGCGCAAGCGGCGTTTTCTGAGGGCTGTAAAGATGCGCTAGTTTATATCCATTCAACTCTCGAAGAAGATTCACTAGGCAGTATGTATTCTTGAAGACTTGTACGTTATCTGTTTAGGCACTTGGCGAGACTTTGGTTTTCCATCGCTCTGTCTACACGCTAATAATCTTGCAATGGTCATGAAGCAACAAGCAGGACTTTCTGCGAGTTATTGTCCCTGGTCTTCAATTGGAGGACGTTTTCATTGGCTATTTTGTTAACCCAGTGATATGCTTAGTTCTTTCTTTACAGTTACTGTTATAATAGGACGATAGAGGAATATGTCTTTGTACATAGCGATAGTAGTTCAGTCTGCCATCATGTTCCCAAGTGTCGCTCGTTATCTTAAACTAGAAATTCTAAACCAAATATAGACTCAAATAGTCCAGACCTACGTGTTTGTTGGAATACCAACTCCATATGTCATATATTACTATTACTATTGTTAGTCTATTACTTTTACTATTATTTTGAAGCCACTGCGTCATAAGATTTTGCTTTTGATTTGATTGAGGTTTTGATTAGCACAATAATTACCTCCCTTATACCCCCAAATTTCTAGACTCAAGGCGTAGATATAATGCTGACAATTAGTAGGACAACATACATATAGTCAAACACTTTTTACAAAATGTCAATGATTTTACACTGCCATTTTTTTTTTTTTAGAAGTTTAATTTGTTGTGTTATTTGTTGTGAGATAAAGGTGGCTATTAATAGATTAAATATCATTATACTTATTGAAGGCATAAATTAGTCACGTGCTTGTTTGACGCTGCAGTTATTTTTCTCTTTCAACAGATTTCATCAGCATCCCCGACAGGTGGACACAGGGCGTGCTGCGAGAACGGACGGCCTATCCTCACTGACCCCCACACCGGACAGACCGTCTGCTCGTGCCAGTACCCGCCTGGACTGGTCAGCTACCCACGTGCGGCTCTACCCCCGGGGCTGGAATCTGTCTATAGCGCCTCAGCATACGCCGCTGCGGTGTCGCAGGGTTATGTGGCGCTGGGCGCCGAAGGGTCAGCTTTTTATTCGCCACTGGTAATGTAACTTACCAGCTCTATTATTCAGTATCAAGTACTCTATGGTTACATGTAGTCTTCTTATTTGTACACATTCTTTATTCTCTCTCTCTCTCTCCCTCTCTCTCCTCTTCCGTTCTACGCTCTCTATTTCCATCACCTTCTCTAGTCTCTCACTCTTTCTCCCCCCCCCCCCTGTCTCTCCTCCATTACCACGATCTCTTTCCATCACCTTCTCTAGTCTCTCACTCTCTTTCTCCCCCCCCCCCCCTCTCTCTCTCTCTCCTCCCTTACTACGATCTCTTTCCATCACCTTCTCTAGTCTCTCACTCTCTTTCTCCCCCCCCCTCTCTCTCTCTATCCTCCCTTACTACGATCTCTTTCCATCACCTTCTCTAGTCTCTCACTCTCTTTCTCCCCCCCCTCTCTCTCTCTCTCCTCCCTTACTACGATCTCTTTCCATCACCTTCTCTAATCTCTCACTCTCTTTCTACCCCCCCTCTCTCTCTCTCCTCCCCTACTACGATCTCTTTCCATCACCTTGTCTTATCTCCCCCTCTCTCTCTCTCTCTCACAAACCTCTATAATTCACTCGTCACATTGCTTAAAAATATAGATGTGTTAAACTGTTGTATTGATCCTGGATATAAAAGAACTAAAAAGAACTTTCTTTAAATGCATTATAGACATCACGTCTTAGAGTGCATGAAATTCTTTACATTTGTTGCAATTTTTTTGTTTTTATGTTTACAAACTTTTCTTCCGGAGTCTGGCAATCGTTCGACTAGTTAAAGTGTTGTGTTTCAATAAACCGAGGTTGAACGATTCCATTTAACACACAATTTATCATTCTTGTATGTGTGTGTGTGCGTGTGTAGTGTTTGGACAAAGGGGAGGGGAGGGGATTAGAAATCTCAAAAGGTCACGGTGCAACCATAAGGCCAAAGTTAAATCTTGCATTTTATTTCCTAGTCTACACCAGGCTTCAATCTCAAACCCTTTACAGTTAGCCAATAGCCAACTATCCTATCCCTCCAACAGCGAATACGTAAAAGTGAGCTAGAACTAGTTGCGAACTAAATATTGGGGGGGGGGGGGGCAATGTCTGTTTGTGTTTCAAAACTAGTAGAACACTGGACAGAAACTGGACTGAAACATTTCCCTAGTCAACATTTCCCTAGTCAACATTTCGCTAGACAACATTTCTTCAAGAATCAATAGGATCTTGAACGTTAAAAGTTTTCTCCTTCTTCGTCCACATGCCTCCACAATCGTCTGTAAGATTTCCGCCTCTGAATCATCCGACCCTAATGCAAAATGTTATAGCATTAAATTAAGTGTTGATGTTTTGTAGGGTAATTTTTTTTTTATATAGGTCTATACGATTTTTTGTTCTTGTTTCTTCTGACAGGGCAGTTCACCGTACGATCTGAAAGAAAGCGCCGAAGCCTGGAGGCAACTGGCAGCTGCCCAGCCCGGTTTCCCATACGACCCAATGTCTATGTACCCGTATGGACCAGGGTGAGTACCGCGCACGTGCGGCGTTATAGCACGCGCGCCAAGACAAATACTTTCGAAACAATATCGCTGGGATTTCCGTTTTGTTTTGTTTCTTTTATTTTTTTCTTGCATGTTCATTGTTTTTTTTTTTTATTCTTTCATGCCATCAATACATTTAAAAGTTGAAACATGTTCCGGCCAATATGACGGCGAACAAAGTTGTGGTTTGTCCTAGTTGACTCTAGCGCTTAATTATTTTTTTTTTAAACCTTTCAAAACTTAAGAACTTAAAATTGACTCTTTCACGTATGCGGGAAAGCAAAAGTCCTGGAATTAAACAAAAATTAAATATTTGTGTTTAAAGATTTAATAACCAAATTTTTTTTAGGTCCCTCGTTGTGTTGGGTCCAGGACAATTGTGCTCTAAACCTTTGAAGGACTGGGGTGTGTTATTCACAGCCTGGTATTAACGTCTTGGACAAGTACAAGTCACCTAGGACTGGACTCGACATCAAAGACCTTTCAGAGATGCCGCCCCTGCTCTGATCTGACAAGTAACAGTGGTTGCAAATGAAAAAATTGGAAAGGAAAATTTTTTTACACGTTTAAAGGTTTATTAAATGGAGAAATTTGTCAGCTTTGAACAGAGCCTATAACACTGAATTTGTATAAAGGAAAGTGACTATGTGGGGGAGTGATGGAGCTGTAACCCCCCCCCCCTCCCTCCCACAGTACAATATAATAGTTTTGCTCGACGTGACCCTTCATTCAAATGACAGTCTTTTCTTGGTTCCCTCACTAGTGGGGTGAGGTTCCCACCCCCCATTTTTTTTATTTCATTGACATATTCACACACCAACACGCATACACACAGACATACACACTGCATGTCCTCTTAAGAGTTTGGTAGAACGGCAAACGCCGAAATTCATCGACTGAATACAAACTACCCTCAGCACCCCGCCCTTGAAGGAGAAAGGAGGGAGTGAAATAGTCCCTCGCCGATCTCTTGGCTTGGACCAATCTATTTGGTGAAATGCAACAAAGTTCAACGCGTCCTAGACAAGAAGGAAACAAATACCGGCACTTCAAACTTTTTTTTTTTGGGGGGGGGGGGGGGGGGAGGGGAACATTGAAACTCTTAAGTTCACACATAAGTTGTTGACTCTGACTCCATGAATGAAAATCAAAAGTTGGCACTACGAGAGCCTGGAGAGAGAAACGAGGACAAAGCGAGTAAAGAGAGAGATGAGCTGCTGTACTTTGAAGGGTACGATCGGAAAAGAAGGCAGGAATCAGGAAGACGTTTCAGTGCAGAGTGGCAGCAGACGACAGTTTCAAATGAAGAAATAAGGAATAAACATAAAAAAATGACTATGCAATAATGCTAATGAAGGCGACGATGAATATGGTATGATATGTGATAAAGATGTTCAATTATGTGGTTATGGTGGTTGAGATAATTATTAAATACACGGCAATGCTAATTATAGCGAAAATAGAGGCTGATTAAAATGATGAAAATAATGGATGTACTAACTACTTCTACAACCAAGACTACGGCTTCTGCTGCTAGGACTCTGATAATGAGTAGGATAGCCAAATCAGTGGGGATATAGCCAAATCAGTGGGGATATAGCCAAATCGTGTGGATATAGCCAAATCAGTGGGGATATAGCCAAATCAGTGGGGATATAGCCAAATCAGTGGGGATATAGCCAAATCAGTGGGGATATGGCCAAATCAGTGGGGATATGGCCAAATCAGTGGGGATATGGCCAAATCAGTGGGGATATAGCCAAATCAGTGGGGTTATAGCTAAATAAGTGGGGATATAGCCAAATCAGTGGGGATATAAAGTGATGCTTATAATTATTACATTTACTACGGCGATTGCTGGGTGGATTTGAAATATTTGAAATAAAATACTTAAAGCTATACTGTCATTAGTGCTTTATCACCACAATCAAGGAGGCACCTTGAACTATAACCCAAATATTTGTTTTCTACCAATGCCTTCTTCTTTGTCGCGCCCCCTAACCCCTCAACCATAGACTTCTCTACATGTAAATATTTGTATGAAGATTCATATGACACAAGATCTTATGTTTTGACATTGCAATAATTTATACATTTTTTTATAACTACTATTAACAATAATGCAAAGTATAAAAATAGAAACTTGCCCAAATAATTTGTAGACCTTCATGTTTCGAATAACTATTAGATTAACATTAAGACTATAAAAACATAAACTGCATTGGTTTATTCACAACTAAAAAAATGTACATTGCGCCAATTTTATAAAGGCGGGAAACTCTTGAAATTCAAATATATTTTGACGTTTGATATATTTACAGGAAGAACGCCACCCGCGAAAACACAAACACACTGAAGGCTTGGCTGTACGAACATCGGAAAAACCCGTACCCTACCAAAGGGGAGAAAATCATGCTGGCCATCATCACCAAAATGACATTGACACAGGTGAGTTATACAATGACTCTTTTCGGCTTCATTTCGTATAACACTATAGAGCAGACCGCATTTAGTGACTTCCTGTTCCATTCTTCAGACCAAGGAAACAGTAAACGCCTAATTCTTTTGGTTGCAGATACCTTTTGTGGATCTTTTAAAATGGAGTTTTTGGCGTATACGGTAAACAAAATGCTGAAGTATAAGATAGCTCTGGATTTCATAAGGCATATAATATTTTTTTAGTCAAACTTTTAGTACTGCCGAATCTAAGTTTGAAATTCTAATTTATTTTTATTTTTTATGTAGTTGGCAACATCCTGAAAGCGTCCTTGACATTGTCTTGTTAGTCTATTTATTTCAAAACGTCTCAAATTCTTTCTCCTCTTTTTTTCTAATTGCCATTATTTCACTCCCACATTGCTCCCTATCATCCGCTTTCTTTGCGCTCTAACTTAAATGTATAGCTTAAAGAAAGCAAGCCGGATCCTAAGAATGATACTATAAATGAAGGGCAGATTACTGTGATTAACTTTTGGTAGAAAATCTTCTAGCTTGCGCTGCTTGTGCAGAAGGTTCAAAAGTAAAGCGCGCGCTCATGCAGGCAGAACTAAACTGACCCAAATCGTCACATCTCTGTCGTCTTAAAAAACTGTAACCTACTATCATTTTGTTCTCACTTGCCTGTACATTCTCTAAACACTTTCCATAACAACCACACGAACTCAAGGAGCCTCATCTTACTTTTGTCCAGGTTTCCACCTGGTTCGCCAACGCCAGGCGCCGCCTGAAGAAAGAGAACAAGATGACCTGGTCACCCAGGAACAGGAGCGAGGACGGCAGCGATGACGTGGACAACAACGACGACGATGACGACTGCGGGGACAGCAGGCGACGTGACGTCATCTCTCCAGCCCACGAGCTGGACATTACTTCCTCCAAGCCCTCCTCGCCTCTCCTCTCTCCAGGTGAGTGACTGGATTTATTTATACCTTGTGTCTATCTACTACAAACTAAAAGTGCCTTTTAAAAGTATAACGTTCGTGCCATAGGAGGAGTTGTCCATTTCCCCGTATTGTGGCCAAGCATTTAGGGGACGTTTTGTCTCCATGTCCAGGTATACATATGATTTGAACTGGGCGTTGTCCATTTATTAAAATGCAGCCATACTTCCAAGTCGTTGACTACTGATATCATATTACAAACAACATATGGGCTACAAAACCAAGTTCACTTAAATGTCCTGCAATGAAAGCCTTAGATTGAGTCCTCATAGCCTCAAGCGATTCTAAATTTTCTCGCCCTGCTCTCCCCCCCCCCCCTCTATTTTGTCATGTTCCTTCTTAAGAAATTTCTCTGCCCCTCTGTTCTAAAGGTGACTATTCAGAAGGTGTCAGTAGGACAACTGTGCTACAGCGCTAAGCTGTTGGACCAGTGAATTGCTTACACATAAACAAACGCCCTGTCCTTTCTATTGAGAATGGGCGCCGAGCCTTACGCTCAACGAAAAAAAAAACAACATGCGAGCTTTCACTGCTCCCCGGGTGTCAGAGCGCCCTGTATCATGCTTGAGTGACCCCATCGTGCTCAGCGGACACGGCCTAATGAACGGTTCTGAATCGTTTAAAAAAGAAATAGAAAAGGTGGGGGGGACATATTTTGATCGTATAAAACACTTCTAAGTCATCAAAAAGGTATCAATAAATGTCGTCTCGCAAGCCAACTTGACACGCCGTATTAGTCAAGTCGTTCGCACCCTTTTTTCGTTTTGTTGTCGTTTCACTCACCCCTCCCACCCCCTTCCCGCCTTCTCGTTCCCTCTAGTCGTCTGCTATTTCTCGCTAACATATTTTTACGACTTTTCATAACGCGCATACAAAAATTGCGACAATTATAATCTGCACGGCGCGATAGTCGTACGGCCCTATATTATATCATGTTTTCCCCTTGGTTGACGTCTGCCCAATGATGGCTGCCTAATGCTTGTATTACAGGACGAGACGAACTAATGGCAGGGAAATATATTTTATTACAGTCTATAGAGGAGAGGAGAAATAGAGATTTGTTAACAGGTCATCGCCATGTTCAGTTGTATTTTCGAGGCCGGCCCTCAATTCATAATATAAACCCAGGACCGTAACTAATTGTATTTGCCGTAACGAGCAGAGTCTAAGATTGTCTTTGTTTGTGTATCCATGCGTGCGCGATGTTTGAGCCCAAACACGTTAAAGTTACAGTTAAAGACATTCAAAAGATAAATGAATAAAAAAAAAAAAAGCCCTATTATAGACTTAAATTGAGGGCCGACACTGTCACTAGAAGACGACGTCGTAGGATTTGGGTCTAATATTTTTTTGACTTGTCTTTTATTTAATAAGAACAAACACGTTTAAGCAAAAGTTTGAACTAACGAAGAAGTGAAGAACCAATTCTAGTTGGACTCTGTGGACATAAGATGACATCATTTCACTTTAGAAAAAAAAAATTTTACAAGCTCTCTCGGAAATACACAGTATTTAATTCGAAATGAATAAGAAAACTCATTTGAGTTACCCTGAGACTCTCAAGTCTTTATGCAAAGTTTTCATCTGAATAGTTGCAAGGCAACAGAGAAAAAAACACACACTGGAAACAAATTAAAAATAAACGTTTTAAATGTTGTTGAGAGAAAACCGACAGACTCATAGAAGGATCTCAATGAATCTTCTTCTTCTCTCTAGAGTCTAAGAAAAAACCGACAGACTCATAGAAGGAACTCAATGAATCTTATTCTACTCTCTTTAGTCTAAGCATCTTAACAATGATTCTTTGGTTACTTTTGTTTGCTTAGACTTTAGTAGAGAATAGAACAAGATTCACTAAGATCCTCCCATGAGTCTGTTTTCTCTCAAACGCATGCCCTGTAGACCAAAAGGTCCGAAAGAGAAACTTAATCATTTTATATGTCGATAACGTTTAAACCTTGTGATTTTTTTGTTCCTGAATCAGAAAATGAAACTAAATTGTGGTGTATAATATAAAAGTAGAGCTCTTCTGTTAAAAGTTAAATTATCGATTGGATTTGAAACTCCTCAACTGTCTCAACCCTGGTCGAAGCTTCTGTCCATTATGTTTTAAAATTTTAAGAAACCGTCACATCTCATGTTCCCCCCCCCCTCTCTCTCTCTCTCACAAGCCCCTCTTTTATTGACAGTAAATGGGAAGGGGAGGTATTTTTCATGTTTAGACATTTCCATACTACCAGATTTGAGTGTTTAATGTCACGTGATATCACAATGCCTGGATTCAATCCACTTCGATCACCTTGTCAATCTCACTGTCACGTCTTCTCCCTTTGTAGTTGTTCACAGATTCTTGTTTTACCGTCTGCTGACTGCAGTGGTGCCTAAACTCTTACATTTTAGGGTCCATATATTTTGACTTTTGAGACACATGTCCCGGGCAGCCCACCTCAAAATTTCTTAAAGTTCAATAGAAAAGATCCGCTGTGACTTTAAGCTCTTTTGTTTCGAGGTGCAGATTCGCAATGCGTAATGGACCGGATCTGGCCTACTACTTTTATTTCTTATCTATCAAGTCAGTATACTTGGCTGATTTACATAATCTCGACGTCTTAGAAACAGTTAAGACAGTTTAAACCATCGCCAGATCGTCGTCTTAAAAGAATCAATGAATATCCATTCTCTTGAGACGAAATCTACCCCAGCCATGGCTGCTATTATTAGAAGATGTCTCACGACTGAGAGGACAAATTGGGGGCCATGCATAAAGTGGAAAAACAGATAAAGCGTATTACACGAGCTCATGTTTATTTAGCAGTGATCTCATTCTGTTTAGATGGCTAGCTGATTCTTTGGGAGTACTTGCAGGGATCCCCTGTGGCAAAGACCCCCACCAGACAGGGGAACTGAAAGATGCGGTTTCAGATCTCGAGCCGCACAAAGCGCTGCATTGTTAAGTCATATTTCACAGCCTTAAAAAAACGGCCCCGCAAACTCTTTTCAGCTATTTGCGTTGCGCTGTAACCGCAGAGAAAGAAAATGCTAAGAATTACCTGCCCTTGTGTTTTCTCCAAAATTTCTCAGATTAAGCTGACAACTCTCGGAATTCCGTGTCAGAAAAAATGCCGAAAATGTCTGTGGAAACAACGTCTTCAGGGGAGAGAGGCATGTCACGTGATCAGGCTGGAACACATATTTATGTGTGATTAATTCAATGTTAAAAATAGCTCGGTGTCTGGAGTCGCACTTTTGTTTCTAATGTCCACTATTTTGCTCCAGGTGATATGAAATCCTTTCTTTCAACAAATACTCGCCTTTTGTTTTCTTAAGAACATGTTTCAAGTTGTCAATACAAAGTGATTCAAAACTATCTCTACAATCTCTTTAATCTATTAAACGAGTCCATTTGTTCTTATAAAAACATCTTTAAAAACGTAATTTGAAAAAAGAAATAATTTATATTTGGAACTTTTAGAATTTGTCCGTTCATGTTAGCCACGTCCACGTCACGGTTAAATAGTTTAAAGCTCTGTAGTCAAAACTTAATCAAAATTTTTCAAGTTGAATAGGCATAAGAAAGAAAGCTAGCTTACAGCAGCTTGACTTATAGTTACTGCTCAGTAATAAATACTAATTTACCCACGGCTTTGTTTAATGTGGCAAAATATGTAGGTCACAAATGGGTTTGCGTGATCATGTGAACTACTGCATCCATCCTCCAGGTCTTTGGAAGCGAAGGTAATAATTTATTACTACAAATAGAAAGATAAACATTACATGTAGTCAGTACATATTGAAATTGGGAGGCGGGGTGGGTGAGCGGTATAACTAACTACTGAAGACTGGGATTTTTAATTTCGGGATGTTGGGCGTCTCTGAGTCAACCCAGCTCTAATGGGCACCTGACACACGACGCCCTCAAAACAGATGACCCTATAGATCGCAAGGAGAACTTTTTATTTTACTTATTTAAATTAATTAACTTTTTTTTTGTTGATCAGAATACAGCACAGAGAATAGAAACACATACAACGGAAATACAGGAAAAATTAAAAGCAAACATCAAAAAACAGGCGAAAAGAAATGTAGAATCTATTCAGACAGATAGGCAGGTTAAACTAACAGAACATTCAAAGGCGGGAAAAACAAATTGAACATATATATTTTTTTAACAGATAGGAAAATAATTAGAACATATTAAAACAAACTGGAGAAAAATAGAACATATTTAAACAGACAGGCGGAAAAACTAAATAGAACAAATGAAAACAGATTGTTGCGTTCAACAAAGAAGATGAGAACATTTCCTGCGTTAGGCCATTACGGTCAGGCAGATCTCGGCCATCCTCTTGAGATTGACGACAGACATTGTTTCTCTTCCGGGAGACCCAGAACTATCAGACAAGGAACGAGTAGAGTTCAGCCCTCTCAAACACCAAACCAACATGAAAAATTAAATAAGAAAATTTTAATGGTCATTTTAATAATTAAACATCTCATATAAGTCTGAGTCTAAACTTTTTTATCATAGAAATAAAAAAAAAAAGGAGGGTGGGGGAGACAAGTTACTGAGACGTGAATGATAAGGTCGTAAGGTCGAGACACTGTTATTTTACAAAGCAGTAGAGGATATGCTGTGTAATGTTAGGTCAGTTGGTCTAAATACCTTGGTAAGTCTTACACTTCAGAAACTTGCACGTGTGGACTTCAGGAGCAGGAAGAAGACTTTGACTAAAACAGCATATCACATGTTTAATGGTTGGATCATTTTTTTTTAAAATTATTACCAGAAAAAATAATTTTATTTTGAATACTTTGGCCAATAATATTGAATTCAAACTGAAGAAAACAAACTAAAAACTATTGTAATGTTTTGCTTGGTGCGAGAAGAGAAGAAAGTCTCGATAAGGTCTCCACAAGGAACACGAGACCCACTGACGAGTAGCTTCCACACATTCCAAGGATCATACCGAATGTCGGGGAGAGCGCCAGTCTGCGGAGGCCAAGAGTGATGGGCCCTGGGAACATGAATAACGGACCGCAAGCGTTACTGAAGGTTCTCGGGATCACATTTTGGCAAACGCGTCTCACAAATTGCTGGCCATGCTTCGGGTGAAGTGCACGAGCGTTTACAGGAGGGGGTTGGTGATTGGGGGGGGGGGGTAGCTAAGTAGTTAAGCGGGCAAGACATTGTTGAAATCTGGAGACGTGTAGGTGCATTCCACTTCATCGTCGTGAGTGCATTGTGGGCATAGTTCTTTTCAGCATATTTTGGACCGCATGTCCAGCTACTATATGTTCTTCCAATGGATTTTTTAAAACATAATTTTAATTATAGTTTAATGTTTAATAACACAGAAGACATTCAAGTAAACGCATAACTCTGTTCAGCTATCAAATTGTATAACAAACTTTTCTGTATGCGGTAGGCAAATTTTGTTGAATTTACGAAATATATATTGCAATCTTTAACAAACTTTAAATAGGTGAACGTTTTTCACAAAATGTTTGATTAGTATAATGGTTGTACATGTACTTTTAATTATGAGTATAATTATAATAATAATTTTGTGTGTGCGTGTTGTTGTTTTTTACCAATCGCGAATTCCATGCTCCCATAACATTCCCAGTGAGCTCTGGCCTCATCTCTTTAGTGGAAATGTGATGGAAAGGGGGTATCTGGGAGGTTCCCGAGCTTCCTTTAGGCACTCGCCAAACACAGCTCGAGTCCATCTGAGAAAATACAAAATTCAAGTCAACGATCTGGATTTGAACACAATTCAACTTTGGTAGACAAGCGACTTATGCAACCTAGCAACACATTAAACTATTTGGTTGGGGGGGGGGGGGTTATTATGCTATTTCTCCCACCTCTCAGTGACCTCTGCTACTGACATAAGAAATGTTGCTTGAAAACGCTAAATATGGTTTTCAAAAAAAAAAAAAATCTAAAAACATTAGTCGAATTATTTATAGCATATCCGACTCCAATCTTTACTCTCTTCTCCCATTCCCCATCCCCCCTCTCAGCTTTCTCTCTATTCAAGCTACCTCCCTCCCCCTCTCTCTCCCCATCTCTGCTAGATCTCTCCCAGCCCCTCTCGAAAAGCTTCAAGTGGTACATGTTCCAGTCAGCGTGTCAAGAGTGACAATATTCTAGTCTCCGGGTTATTAGTCGGTAAAAATTTACAGGAGCAACAGCAGCGTCCGTGGCATCTCTGGCGGCTCCAAGAGTGATCAATTGGTCAGGTACACTGCTACATCCACTACACGGTAACGTGGGAGGGAGGGGGGCTGCGCGTCTGGTGTATGTAAGTTCAACGGCAGGCTAATAGTGGACCTCGAGTCGCTTCCTGTTACTAGCGCTATTCATTACACGTAGTCAAGACTTTAAAATGGTTTCTCGTAAAATCCATGGAATTCATTTATCGGTTTTTAAACTTAGAGCGGAGCCAGGGAATGAGGTTTAGAAGAACTCTAAAGCCTAAGTTTTTAAACCCAAAGCTAGCAGTATATTTAAACATGACATTATAATAGCAACACTAGGGTACAATAGTTATTCAGAGAAGGTGAAGAAAATGTAGTGAAACAATACGGGTCCATATAACTGTAAGGACTTTAAAATGGTTCTTTTGTTTTTGTCAGATTTTGTCTGGTTAGTAGTCGATTCTAGGATCTGTGCCCTGTTTGGAGGTTCATGTTCAAGTCCTCGTCAGAGCTATGTTTAACCATATTTCAGAGCTATGTTTAACCATATTTCAGAGCTATGTTTAATCATACTTCAAAGTTATGTTTAACCATATTTCAGAGCTATGTTTAACCATATTTCATAGCTATGTTTAACCATATTTTAGAGCTATGTTTAATCATACTTCAAAGTTATGTTTAATCATACTTCAAAGTTATGTTTAATCATACTTCAAAGTTATGTTTAACCATATTTCATAGTTATGTTTAACCATATTTCAGAACTATGTTTAACCATATTTCAAAGCTATGTTTAATCACACTTCAAAGTTATGTTTAACCATATTTCAGAGCTATGTTTAACCATATTTCATAGTTATGTTTAACCATATTTAAGAACTATGTTTAACCATATTTCAGAGCTAAGTCTAACCATAATTTTTCCACTTTCCTCTCTATAATACCTAATGAACTAGTGTGTGTGTGTGTCGGTACCTTAGTGGCTGCTATCTAACGTTAATGCCTGCCAAGCTTACTCGTGATCTATTCCAATATACTAAATATTTTTAGCTCCCTCACTGTCCCCTCTAAACTAGTTCTCAGTTGCGCTTTCTCTAATCTTCTTATCTTATCTTATATATCTTATATAATACAGACGTTGCTTCAAAAAAGAAGATGATTACGTCCTACGCGTCATGCATTTAGTCATGCATATTAACCAATGACTTAAATTCTGCCAAGTCACTGGTTTTCCTGGCTAGCTCAGCCAACCCATTCGATGCTCTAATAGCACTGTTCTCTCTGGAAACAGGACAATTTATATATAGAAGCAACAAGTGCTCTTGATGAGGATGGTATTCTACTATACTAGAATCTAAATGCTTATGTCACTAGATCGCTCGAATTGGGCCTAAGAGATGAATAAAATAAAAATAAGGGTAGCTTTTTTTCATATCAACGAAGTTTATTTCTTCATTCTGGCACATCTATATCAATTTCACGCCCACCCCTTGTTGATTCTAGACTAAGTTTTTCAAGGTATTAACATTGTCGTCTGTTCATAAAAACGCTCTTTTATAAGGGCTAACAAACAAGTTATCGCCCTTTGAGATTGGCGCGCTCTCTTCTACATTCCTAGCAGGCCAATGCAACGAACTGGTGAGGGGCGACCTCTTGTGTGTTTGTGGGGGGGGGGGGGGGGGGAGGGGGTGCTTTCAAAGAGGGTGCGAAGATACTGTTGTAAGAGACTAGAACTGTAGAAGGATCTCTGTTATTTTAAGCAAGGGGGCGATGACACGGTGAGACAACACCCCATCCCCCTCCCCCCCCCACCCCACGCACACATAATGATGCCTATGCGCCCCCTTGCCGTGTGCCGCCACCAGTATCTTGATTTGATTTACAGAGGTACCATTCAGCGACGGGCCTTCACTGCACAATGTGGGTGGCGCCCACTGGTTTGCTTTACTCACGTAACAGAGCGTACAATTCCATGGTTGTTTGTATTTACACGCAGTTCCTTCCATCTTGGCTTCACGCACTTCTATTGAACCTGCTGATGCCTCATGTTCCACAGAGTGCCATTTAGAAGCTTTCAATAACAAAAAATATCTTTAACATAAATGACTTCACCCTTTTTTGTCCTGAAAAAAAAAAAGCAACAGTATTCTAATTTTAATGCAGTAACTCTGGCATTTACTTTCAAACTATAAATTTTAAAATGTCACGAAATCGATTAACATACAAAAAAGGGTGGCATACATAATGGCTATAGGTAAGATCTATTACAACCCAAGTCAAGTAAAGCCTAGGAAATTGTGCACAAAGGCTTTCTCTTCTTTCCTCTTTATTTACAAGTGTTACCTCCCTTCCACAGACACACACACACACACACACACACACTTTATCGCAAACTGCTGGACAATAGAATTCGTCTTCCTAGCTTGCCCTCTTAACGGTCATTACCTCCCCCCGCCACCGCCCTCCTCATTGCTCCTGTTCCAGACTTCGTGAATACGACGGAATAAGCGGCTAGTAGCTGGAGGTTTAAAGTCTCTGTACATTGGGCAAAACAAGAAACCTGATGAAGGAGATAACTCGAGTTGTTGTTTCTAACTCTCTTCCCTTCCTTGAAAACAAGTCATTCTCTTGTCAATGAGAGGTGTAAATACTGTTCAGTTTAGCTACATTTTGTCTACGTTTTGATGTTTTTTACCGCATTGTAGGGAGTTTATTGAGAGGAAGGGGGTATGGAGGTGGGTTTTGGCCTTCTACGGGGGGGAGGGGGGGGGGGTACAGCTAAGCTAAGAGAATTGCAGGTTTTGATAATGTACTTTCTTATAATAGCATGGGAAAAAATAAAATATGCTTGAGGATGAAGGCTTCTTGTATTACGCCAGGTCTTTTTACTGTGAAATACTGTCAAAATATTTGGGATTTTCCATATTTAAGAACAAAAATACTATTCAACAAGAAGTATATAAAATCTGATTTTCAAGCGAGACTTATCAAATGTAATAAACTTAAACACTATTAATGCGGTCTTTTGTTAGATATAAGTTTTATTTAACCTTTGTTTGGGTGGGGATGGGGGATGTTTTCGTTTATATTAAACGAGATGAGTCATTGAGTGTGTCTGGGAGTTTCATTTACATGTGTCTCTGAGTGTCATTGAAGGTGCTAAGTGACTATATATGCGTCCTCAAATGTCCTTCAGTGTCTTTTAGTAACCTTGAGATACCTTACATGTCGTTGAATATGTCACTGGATGAAGTTGTTTCCTTGGGTGTCCCCAAGTGGTCTTGCATGTGTCATTAATTGTCATTGTCTGTCCCTGAGTAACCTTGGTTGTCCTCGATTACCCTTGTGTATGTCTATGTGTGCCCTCGAGTTTCCTCGTATGTGTTCTTGTGTGTCTTCAGACACTGTGTTTTTATGGTGATCTTGCTACATGTTTTCTAGGCTAAACTGGCCTTAAGATATGTGTCCACTCAGACATTTAAATAACTCAGACTTCTTTTATCGACCTGAGTTTAAACTTGGAAAGCTAAGTCTTATACTTTCATTATGACATGGTTTTAACTTTTCAACTGATTGCAAGCTGAACCCTGTCAAAGTAGCAAACAGACTGATTAAAAAAAAACAACACAAGGAAACGAAAAGAAACCACACAGACAACTCAAAGTCTCAAACGAAAAGAAACCACACAGACAACTCAAAGTCTCAAACGAAAAGAAACCACACAGACAACTCAAAGTCTCAAACGAAAAGAAACCACACAGACAACTCAAAGTCTCAAACGAAAAGAAACCACACAGACAACTCAAAGTCTCAAACGAAAAGAAACCACACAGACAACTCAAAGTCTCAAACGAAAAGAAACCACACAGACAACTCAAAGTCTCAAACGAAAAGAAACCACACAGACAACTCAAAGTCTCAAACGAAAAGAAACCACACAGACAACTCAAAGTCTCAAACGAAAAGAAACCACACAGACAACTCAAAGTCTCAAACGAAAAGAAACCACACAGACAACTCAAAGTCTCAAACGAAAAGAAACCACACAGACAACTCAAAGTCTCAAATGAAAAGAAACCACACAGACAACTCAAAGTCTCAAATGAAAAGAAACCACACAGACAACTCAAAGTCTCAAACGAAAAGAAACCACACAGACAACTCAAAGTCTCAAACGAAAAGAAACCACACAGACAACTCAAAGTCTCAAACGAAAAGAAACCACACAGACAACTCAAAGTCTCAAATGAAAAGAAACCACACAGACAACTCAAAGTCTCAAACGAAAAGAAGAAAAAAAAACACTTCTAGAAAGTTAATCTTGTTTTAAACATGTTAGCAGTCTTTGAAAGATACTCGCGACAAGCTCTGATGGCGCAAAAGACTTTTAATTTTCTTTTCCTAACTAACTCTAATATCCCGAATGAAATGAAAACTGACGAATATCCCCCTGCCCCGTTGTCATGTTGACAGGGACGCGTCAATGCGCGAGATTGCCGGAGAAAGTTTTGGTTTCAACGAGACTTTACGAAAAGCAAATCCTCGTCTCAGTGTGTGTGTGTGTGTGTGTGTGTGAGTTAGTGTGTGAGTGTCAGAGATAATAAGTCAGAGGTCAACGGCGCTAAAGAGTCAGACTCACACACGTGCGTCACTCTGTGTCGGCTGCTGCTCACGTTGTCTTACGTTGAGACTGGAGGGGTACTTGTTCCACGTCGGCCCCCCTGGCAGCGTGGGAACCACATGTCCAAAAACAATGAGGGCGCAGAAAAGCCCTGGGTCTGCCCTAGCGTCTACCCCACAGCCTTGAGTCCTCTCTCAGCCAGCAGACTATCTCTCGCCCCGTGTGACATAGGGGTCAGTTTTGAAATCAACGAGCCGAGCGTCGAAGAGTTGAAAAGAACCGAGTTTAGAGATGGAGACAGAGCGAGTTTATCATCCTCCTTATCATGATACTTTAAACATACACATTTGTGCTCCTGACGGATACATCTCTATCCAACTCAAAAGCTTTTTTTTTCTACTTTTAACACTTCTCACATTTCTTTCCAATTAAAAGACACAAATTTGAAAAGTGTATTTGAAAAAATGTTATAGCATATAGCTTTTGTTGAGTTCACACTCACTTTTACACACTGGCTATACCTCATTCTTTTCAGCTCTAAAGCTGAAAGCTACAAGATAAAAAAGATCCAAAGATACATATACACATATATATATACACTAGGATTTTGGAGATTTGAACCAATACCCTTTAGTGTAATTTATATGGTGGTCAGGGTATGCAATATCACGAATTTAATAATTAGGTCAATGTGGTACAGGTGCATTTATTAATATCGGAGATTTTCATATATGGCTGATAATTGAAAATAGCTATTTGGTGTATCCGGTGTACAAGAAACAGCAAGCATTGATTAGCTCTGTAATTTAGAGAGTAGACCAAACATTTTGTGCAATGTGTCAAATCAAATTTCGAAGTTCTAGTTTATGTAGTTCAACAAACAGATTTTAAGCATGGTGTCGGCAAGAGTGTGACCTTGGCATTGTTTAGAAAGAACAACTTATCGTGAAAATCTCCAATTGTCGTTCTTTGCTGTTTACCTCCCTTTAGGTGGATAGTAAAATTATACTAGAGAAATATTTTTCAAAAATTAATTATTAAAAACTACAATACCTCCGTTATTCTTCTTATAGAGCAATTATTTTGCTCACAATAACTTATGAAGACTAGATTTAAAAACAAAATGAAAACATGCAGAAACACCCGAAAACGTCTGATCAAGATATATATTTTCTAGTCGTGTAGCCAAATTTAATTTTTTTTTATACTTACAAAAAGTATAATAGTCAAACTAGAGTTTTACCAGTGTGGTCAATGAGCCAGTAATTGTTTTTCCAACGAATAACATCAGCTGTCAAATCTCAAGGAAAAATGGTTAGAGCCGTCTTCCAGAGCAGTTCCAATTTCCAATTGTTTCCAGGATCCAGAATGAATAGACTAGAATAGAAACATTATTAAACTACCTGTATACAACTTGTTTTATCCTGAAAACCCCTAACCCGCCCCCTCCCGAAAACAAAACAACAACTACTAAATCCTCGACCATCATCTACTGTTTACGTATATCCTTTTTATGCTTTTTTTTATCACTCTCTTCCTAGTAAAATCTCACAACAACTGACCATTGTTTACCACATTACAAACCAACTATATCTGTCCTGCCTATTTCTTCTTACCCCGATTCCCATTAGGTTTGCAGACCGTTGTTCAAGCAATACGAACGTAAATACATTTTTGCTGACCGCATAATACCCTATAAAACCCACACAATGAACTTTCTGTTTTACTGTTCATGGTGATAAAAGTGCTACGCATTAAGTGGACGAGTACTTGTCACAAAGTACTAGAGCACTTGAACCAGTGATTAAAGTACTTTGACTTTATCCAGATGTTGAACGTGGGATGGCAGTCACTAGTAGAAACGTGTTTCTGGGGATGGGGGTGTGGGCTCAACACACACACACAGAGACACACACACAATTGTCTTTAATTCAAGTAGAACAGGGATGATGAAGAAGATGATATTGATAAATAAAATAAATAAATTATGGCTTTTATATAGCACTAATTTCATGCTAATAGCATGCTCAGCTTTGGTCCAATCTCAGTTGTGGACAAGTGGGGGGAGGGGGTACTTAGCCTCTCGACCATGCTTCCTTTGATAAGGATGTTCATAGTCATAATAATGTTAATGATATTGATAATGATGATGATAATGATGATGATATTGATAACGAAAAAGATGATGATGATGATATTGATAATGATTGTAAGATGATGAGGAGGAGGAGGATGGTAATGATAATTATGATAGTGTAGATTGTACTAAATTCTCTAGAAATGAAACACCGGGAGGTAACCATTTCAAGAACTAAGTCTATTTATAGATCATTTTTATCTTACACATCTACACTGTGCATTCGGTGCATCATGAGCATATGTACATCACTATCTGCTCACTGTCTGTGTGTGTCTTCATATCCATGAACACTCGTGTACACAGAGCGTCTAGCCGTGGTCACAACACTGGAAACAGCTTAGCCGATGATGGACGCTGCCCCCTTTATCTTATCCTCTCAATTCCCGTGACTCCCTGGCTCTGGTGTCCGCAGACATGACACCCACTCAAAAAACCGACAAGTCACGAGTGTCAAAAATGCTTTAAATCTTACACGTGTCTAGTCAGTTTTTTTTTTTTTAATTTCATTATTTATGTGTTTCTTTTATTTTCTTTCTATTCTTTCTGTCTTACCTTTAGCTTGTCAATCGCTTTATCTTCTCTAGTCTATTAGCAATTGTTTTAATAGAGTACAAATAAATATACGTGCCCACGTTGTATAATATAACCAAAGTAAATATTATAAATGAGGCATAGTTTACTGGAATCATAGCACAACATACAGCGATTAACGAAAATGTTCTTTTTTTCGGGCCAATGACTTATAGAGGCCCAAAGGGGCCATTGAAAGGTATTGGCTCATTACTTCTAAGAAGATGTATAAGTATTAAGTGGAACGGCACTGTTGCTTGTACGAACGAGTCAGTAAATTGAGACTAAGGACGTCATGACTTGTACAAGGTTGTACATATATATATAGGAGTGTCTTTTTTGTTCCTTTGCTGATATTTGCAGGATGATTCCATTTGGTCACCATGCCTTGGTGTATGTTGCAACGCCACGCTTTTAGATTTTAAAAAAATACTTTTCTGTGTTCTTACAAGTTTAAAAAAACACCAGACATCCAATCCCTAGTTCTTTGCCAAACAAGTGATCCATACAGTTTACCAAATTTGTCAAGAAATGTGAACTTACCGTGAAGAACATTTCCGGTCAGTGGATGGTACTACTGCAGACTTGCTGCACCATTAGAAAAGTCCATGTTGAGGTCTAGCCGACATTGAATTGTGTTTCCCTTTTATGTACCTCGATCTATCTCATCTCTTAAAAAAAATCAAAAGCGATATGTTGCTAGTCGGTAGTAAATCTAAAAGTAAATGTTTATCGGCCATGTTCCAACTTTTTGTTGAAAAACTACCTTGTATTGTAGATGGCTAGTAATTTAATTTGACCGTGATTTTGCGCTAAGTAAAGTATGAATAAAATACAATGACGAATTTATTTTTTAACAAAAATTCTTAATTTTTACTAATTATCCTTATCCCTACCCAGACTAAGCCCCGCGCAATCCGTTTCGCATAGGCCCCGCAATCTGTAGAACTGGCCCTGCTCAAGGCCATTTATCTATGGCTTATAGCAACTGCATCTAAATTACTTTGAGTGCTGAACATATGTTGCAAGGAGACCTAGACTCTCAAAGCTTAACCTAACTGCTTTATTCGACTATCAAAACTAATGTTTATTAATGATAAGCCCCTTTGTATCTTTTTACATTTTGTTTTGTTTTTGTTTTTCTTTATTTTACTCCTGATACTACAGAAAGTTTGTTTTTTTTTTGTCCTCGGGCTCATTGAGTAGTATCCGTTTACCGCAGAGGATTATGTTCAAATCTTGCCGCCTAGGCTTTTAATCTAATTGCTTGCTCGCTTACATCTGAAGATCTTACATCTGTGAACTCGTGTTGAACATTAACTGGGCCACTTATCGAGGGCAGATATTTCTAAGTATACACAACACTCACCGGGAGATGGTCGTATCGGGACTCTGCTCAAAGCCCGTGCTTCTCTGCGCTTGGGCGCTAAGACACTGCATCTACTCAGCGATAGATATCTGTGGGTGAATAATCCTCCAGGATTACGTTGATTTGAAAGATAAGAGGACTTGAAAAACAGAAGGGATATACACTAGTGATAAAATATATTTTTGTTGGATTTAATGATTTCCCAATGATGGTGGGACGTTGTTTGTTTGTTTTTTTTGAATATTTTAATATATTTGCCATTATTATGTTTCGGTGTGCGCGCGCGGAGTTTATATAATGCCATTAAAATATATCCAATTATGTCATAATATTTGTAAAACATTTAAACACAATAATTCGTATTAAATATTCGGTAATTATTAAGTCATCTAATAGTTCTTTGAATTAATGTTAAATGTATTAATTAGTTGGTAATTGATTCTATTCTTTATTTCTTTTTTTTTTTCATCAACTCTGTCTTAGTCTTTCAACTCTGTTTTAGTCTTTCAACTCTGTCTTAGTCTTTCAACTCTGTATTAGTCTTTCAACTCTGTCTTAGTCGTCTTTCAACTCTGTCTTAGTCTTTCAACTCTGTCTTAGTCTTTCAACTCTGTCTTAGTCTTTCAACTCTGTCTTAGTCTTTCAACTCTGTCTTAGTCTTTCAACTCTGTGTTAGTCTTTCAACTCTGTGTTAGTCTTTCAACTCTGTCTTAGTCGTCTTTCAACTCTGTCTTAGTCTTTCAACTCTGTCTTAGTCTTTCAACTCTGTGTTAGTCTTTCAACTCTGTCTTAGTCTTTCAACTCTTAGTCTTTCAACTCTGTCTTAGTCTTTCAGCTGTCTTAGTCTTTCAACTGTCTTAGTCTTTCAACTCTGTCTTAGTCTTTCAACTCTGTCTTAGTCTTTCAACTGTCTTTGTCTTTCAACTCTGTCTTAGTCTTTCAACTCTGTCTTAGTCTTTCAACTCTGTCTTAGTCTTTCAACTCTGTCTTAGTCTTTCAACTCTGTCTTAGTCTTTCAACTCTGTCTTAGTCTTTCAACTGTCTTTGTCTTTCAACTCTGTCTTAGTCTTTCAACTCTGTCTTAGTCTTTCAACTCTGTCTTAGTCTTTCAACTCTGTCTTAGTCTTTCAACTCTGTCTTAGTCTTTCAACTCTGTCTTAGTCTTTCAACTCTTAGTCTTTCAACTCTGTCTTAGTCTTTCCGCTGTCTTAGTCTTTCAACTGTCTTATTCTTTCAACTCTGTCTTAGTCTTTCAACTCTGTCTTAGTCTTTCAACTGTCTTAGTCTTTCAACTCTGTGTTAGTCTTTCCACTCTGTCTTAGTCTTTCAACTCTGTCTTAGTCTTTCAACTCTGTCTTAGTCTTTCAACTCTGTCTTAGTCTTTCAACTCTGTCTTAGTCTTTCAAATTTAGAAAGACAATGACTTCCTCTGAATTATTTTATCTTTCTTTTTAGATTCTGACCATCCAATGGAAAACAATAACAGACCTTATAAGGAACGAATTATACGGGTTGACGACGACGACATCAGTGAAGACGAAGATGATGACAATGACGCCTCCAGGGATAGTTTTCACCACAGAAGGCTCATGGCAGAAGCCATGGCTGAGCGAGAGAGGCACTTGGCTTCACGCGACAGATCCCCTCTTCGGGTCACGTCATCTGTAGACTCACGAGAAGAGCTTTCCGAGGCCAGGTGCAAAACCATTGAAAAAAATTCCGAACGCAGGTCTCATGGAGACTCGCGAAGTTTAGACTGTGGAGAACATTTTTCTAAATCGCCCAATTCTGGGCAATCGTCAGGTGAGGTAAGTTCGTTGAGCCCCAACAGAAATTCTGCCAGTGCGACACCGCCGGTGACTAGACCGAAAATTTGGTCCATATCTGATTTCATCAACACCACATCGTCATCTTCATCTACGACGTCAGCCACTTCACTGTCCTCATCGCCGATATCTTCATCCAGCATTATCTCTTCAACGCTTCAGACATCACTGTCATCGACGGGCAAGTCAGCGTTCCTCAACTCCTCAATTCCGTCGACATCCCCCCAGAGACCGCATCCAAGCCAAGGATTCCTGTTTCTGCCACCAGCAGCAGCTGCGCACTGGCCGGCTGCGGCCGCAAGATTTGCTGGACTTGGTGGACACTTCCCCTTGGCATTGACTCACACCCCGCTGTCCTACCCATACAATCTGACCACCTCCTCGGCAGCTCGGGCAGGGCTCGAGGCTCACGTGCATGCAGCCCACATGGCCGCAAGAGCCGCTGCGGAGGGAGTGGCCAGCAGAGACGGAACTAGCTCTGGAGAGAAACTGTCTTTACATCCACACTTCCCTCGACTTCCAGCTAGCTCCATATTTTCACCGGCACGTGATATTGATGGCGTTCGACAACAAGGTTTGTAAAATTATTTTAATATTTTTTGTTACTGTTTGTCGAACCGTTATTGTTACAAGGTGCCTCTCCTTTTGCGACTTAGACCAAGACTAAGACTAGGACTAAATCTAGGATTAAGATTTCATAATTTTATTGAGCATTAATATTTTTCAAGAGCATTGGACTTTTGTCCATTTTTGTTTTTATTTTACATGTTCATATTATTATTATTTTTTTTTGTTTTTTTTTTTTGGTTCGGGCTTGTTGAAGCTTGTATTCTTCGACTGTAACTATCTTTACAGTTTGGTTAAATGTTTTATAAGTATTAAAGTGAAACTCTTGAAGTTTCCTTCAAGTTTTGTTGGGAATTACTCAAAAAAGACTTTGTAGAAAGTATATCTTGTAAAGCTTGAATGTTCTCTAGAAGTAAATTTAAATATAAAACAAAATTTGCCATATCAAAAAAAAAAAAAAGGAAAGGAAATGTCTATCTTGTTGGAATGTGAAAATATTTAAGCAAAAAAAAAAATAGAAAATCTGTTTAGTCTGGCACAGAATTAAAAGTGTACGATCGTAAACTTCAGCATCTTACTATTTTAAGCCCTGTTCCCTAATAGAAGAAACTCCTGGTCCCTGGACTTACTAAGGACTGACATGTGCAGGCTTTCAAACAACTGTAAAGCTGCCGGAAGCTTGAGAGGCATAGCTTCGAGTTTCTCGCTAAACACAATTTATTTGTGCCTCAATATGGATGTCAGGACTTTGAAACCAAGAGTAAATTATTTGTTTGGGGAGGTTTTTTAATTCCGTTTCACTTAGTTTGAAGTTTTTCTGCACTTACAGCACCCTTCCTCTCAATTTATTCACCTCCGCCCTTGATTCTTAGCTCCTAAATATTCTTGTCCTCTAAAATAAAAGCTTTTTTAAACTTTTTTTTTATTTCTGCCAAGTAGACATCTTGAGATTTGTGAGGAACGTTGTAAAGTCACTACAAGAGAGAGAAATAGAGAGGAAAGAGAGAGGCAGAGAGGGAAGCTAGACGTGTGAATAGAGACAGGGATAGGAAGGGTGAGAGAATGAGAGGGAGGAAAGAGGAAGGGCGGAGAAAGATAGGGAAAGAAAGAGAGACATAGAGAAGGAGAGATATAGGGAGCGAGAGGGAGGGGGAGAGAGAATGAGGGAGGGAGCGAAAGAGAAAAAGAAAGAAAGACAGAGACTGAGAAAAAGGGAGGAGGGAGACCAGAAAGAGAGAGAGAGAGAGAGAGAAGAAGAACTAAAGAAAAGAGAGAGGGGTAGAGGGGGGAAGAGAACGTATAGAGAAAGTGTAGTCTGTCTTCTATACCCCCCTCCCTTCTGGAGTTTTTCAAGCAGTTAAACTCTAAGAGAGCATAAAACTCAAACCCGATTCCTATCAAATTCGGGCCGGCTCTACACATTCGCGTCACTTCCTCGGGCTCCAAGACATAAGCCATGTAGTCCTAATTTGTGAGAGGCTTGTTACAAGAGCAGGGCAACTGGTTTCTCTGTTGCCTCTCTACCAATGAGTGCTACAAGCGTGCACAACATTCTGTCTCGAAATTTCGGTTTTAAAACTTTTTTTTTAGTGTTATCCCCCTTAAAACTGGAATCTCTGGAGTCTAGAGAGTCATGGGACTTGTCGATGTGTATTTGCAAAGGAGATAATTCTGTCGCAAGCTGGTGTCTGGTTTAATAATATAATTATTTTACAGTTAAAAAAGTATTTATGCCTTTCCTTATTTCCTTTTTAAAAATAGATACTTCAGCTAATTTATGCAACATTGTCCTGATGTTTTGAAAGGTGTACTATAAGTCTGTACATCTGGATAACTTAGCTGCGAGTTTTAAAAGTCAAACAAATTCTTTTCGAAAGATACAGTCATTAAATAATGTAATTAGCGTACTAAAGATTTTACAATAAAACAGGAAGGGGGTGGGACAACGTCTAGGGAGGGGGTGTTTGAGAAAAGTCACATGGAGAATTGGGCGCCTTGACAAAGTCAGCCTTGACCTGTAAATGACTAACGCTTATGGTAAAAGCATAAAAATAATACATAAAAATGTAAAGAATTCAATATTTATACAAACTGGGAATGACACAGGCGCGAACAAAGACTCGTTGCAAGTTGCGTTTGAGTTCTGTAAAAATGTTTTAAATTATCTACTTTAAACTTGACCTACTTTTTTTTTTTGGCCTGGGTTTGGACTTTGTAGCAGAGATATTAGCTACGTGTGAAGCTGGAGTGGAGAAACATGTCAATAAATATTGATTGATTTATACTATTCTTTCCAATACAATCAAACTACGTTTGATTCAGAAATCAATGGTGCATATTATCCATATATTTGAATATCTATGTCTGTTGTTATTTGCCTCTTTAAGTCGTAACGACTAGGGTTCATCTCGTAAAACACCTTTTCAAGTGACTGTGGAGCCCTATTCTCGAGACACATTTCCCTCCTCGTGTATTGCAGGTTAAGGTGGCATTCGCTTTGGGGTGGGGGGGGGGGGGTAGAAGAAGCAGCCATTTTTCGTTTGGTACGCCTTTCTTCCAGAGTTGAGGCCAATGCATTTTCGCTGTCAATAGTTGTCTTTGTCACCATCACTTTCACTATATATGATCTAAAATGTGGTGTTAAGTTAAGACTGTTTTCCATTTGAATAAATTTTCAATTCAATCAGACAACTGGTAAAGTTGAATATTAAATTCGTTTAGCTTTTTAAAACCAAATCAGCATCATCAACAATGAAGACTGAGATTTATGCTGTCTTCTCTGTCTCTCTCTTTCTCTCTCTCTCTCTGTGACGTCATTCCTTGTTTTACACAACATTCATGAAAGCATTTACACCGCGCTGCACCATTTCATCGCAGGCTTGAGACTATAGTGTTGGAGCGTGTGTGCGTGTTCTTATTGGCTAAATAGTGAGATGTAACGTCGAGTATGGCCATTACGTTAATAAATAGGGGTGAGTGAGTCTTTCAGATACTGTACACTATTGATGCCAGAGACTGAGCAACATAATAAGATGACTATTTCTTGTAGTTTTTGAGGTGAATTGTAGTTTATTTAAACAGCTCATCTTGTTGTTTTTTGCTGAATACATTTACATCGAAATTGTGATTAAAATACATTTTTTAAAAAAGTTTATTAGATATTTTTCAAGTTCTATATGAAGCAAATACTACGCCTACAACAATTTAATTGCCTGGCAGTGTGGAGATACAACCCAACGATATTATAACTATGGAGATACAACCCAACGATATTATAACTATGGAGATACAACCCAACGATATTATAACTATGGAGATACAACCCAACGATATTACAATTCTTGTAAGTGAAAGTCTCAATCACATAACTGACCATCTCTTTACCAATCAATACTATTTGATTGACAAACTAGCACAAATTATCTGTAAACTGTACCGCACAAGATGTATTCAATACAGTATTGTTCTCACTTCCCCTGAACTGTCATTCCTAACGGTTGAATTAACATAAAACTTCCGGTTTGATTCTCTATTTTTTTTTGTTCTTCTTCTGTGTTTTTTTTTTCTCCTTCATTTTTGTCCAGAGATTTCTTTCTTCCCATCAGCTCCTCGTGCAGTATTTTCAATCTTCAACATTGTCGCTCTTGGCCGCTGTTCATTTCCTCCCAGTCCGAGATATTGGCCCTCGCTTTGATCCGCTAGCTGATTGCCCGGCTTGCTCAACAATGAAAACGACATGGCTCGGACCTGACAACAGCGCTGTTCATTTCTGTCTCGGTAATCCAGGAAACCGGAAACCGGAGACCGCGGGCTCGGAGGAGAGAACGAAGGCGATTGGCTATAATTTGCGCGAGCTGATTCGTATGCATGTCCACAGAGTCCTCGCGCTCCTCACAAGTCAGGCAGGCAGAGACAACCCCGGCTTTACCAAAAAAAAAAAAAAACAGACTGGGAAAGGGGGAAGAAACCCGTATGAAAGGGAAACAACCTGGGGTTTTAAAACTGGACTTAAATCTGAAACTGAGAAAACAGGCTGGAATTAAAGGGAGAGAAACAAACACGTTTTAACAGTTTAGACAATGCACCTCGCGTGTTGTGTTTACTGAGTTGTCTTTCCATTTCTTTCCCTGGGGTTTGTCAACGATGATAAGCCGAGGACGAAAATAGATTTGTTTCCCTTAGTCCGAGCTACAGAAAACCCAGACTTTTAGTACGTAGGGTTAGGGCTAAGTAAATAAAGTAATACCTTACCATAATAATGTCTATTGATAACCATACGAGCATGTTGTGAACTTTCACATGCGTGAGAGATAGTCATATTGCAGATCTGTGGCGGCCAGTGTATTTGAATTATTATTTAGTCTTTAGTATAAGACCTCAATTGAGATGGGCCTACCTTGGGTTTTGGGAGTAAGAGAGAATGGAAGAGAAAGATAGACAGAAAATATATAAAAGAGAGAGGGTGAGAGAAGGAGAAAAGAAAAAGAAGACAGAGACAGAATATAGAATATAGAAAAGAGGGAGAGAAAAAGAGAGAGAAAGAAAGAGAAGGAGAGAAATATAAAATATAAAGAGAGTGCGAAGAGAAAGAGAGAGAGAGACGACAGAGTTAGTAATAGCTCGTTTAACATAGTACCACTTGACGTCTACAGAGATATTTAGACTCATCTAAATGGTTGTGGTATGAATATTACATGCTCCTCAGATTGTCAGTACAGATGCTGTAGTACAGTCCATTCCCCACTTGCTCACTTAGTTATTAGTATTATTAGTGTTATTAGTATTGTTATAGATAGAAGCCACTGTCCCAAGTGACTTAGTTTAGTATGACCACGGGAATACAATGATAAATACCTCGGCTCAACTCTCGTGAGCGGAATGATAAATGACGAGATTTAACAATGGGGAGGCAACTCTTTGTTTCAGACGACAGGTAATTGTCTCCTCTTCTCACTACCCTTGCCTCCACCCTTACTTTTCCAGCCTTCACATTATTTTCTAGTCACGCCATCTGCTTTCGCCGCAAATCTGGCGAGGAGCCCCTGTGGTGGGGGGTCCCCCCCTTTCACTCTCTCGTTCTCCACACCTCGAGATGATGTCCCAGCGTCGGATAAACATGTGGGTTCTATCAAATGAGATGACCAAGATGAACAACGCTCCACCAGTGAGGTCTTTTCATTAGCTTATCCTACAAGTAATATTAGCCCGCAAAAAATGTTTCGTTTTGACATTAACTTTTCAGTGGATGCTAGATGTGTGTTTGTTTTGTGGAGGTGTGTGTGTTTACGTGTTGCTCGTCTGAGTGAGTGTGTGTGTACCTTTGGGAAAACTCACAGATTCTGTTAAATGTAAGTGTGTGTGTGTTTTTTCCCCCCCATCTACCATTCTATTTATATCGTCGGCTAGTCTTATCTTGGGATTTTCCCGCTAAACAAGTACATGACGTCACTGAAGCGCGTGAATGGAACACAGATTCACCCCAGACTGCCCGTCTGCAACGAACTGAAAATATGTTAAGAAAGTCTTTGTCGGACAATAAATATGTCTTCAAGAAATTGGCACTCTGTTTACGATGTTTAGGAATGTTGGAAGCAAAATATTTACTAACAAAATGACGTCATACATATATATTTTTTGTTTGCAATTATCTGGAGCAGTTCTGTAAGCTTATTAATGTAATGTTGCTAATGTCGATACATTAGGGCGTTGGCCCTGAGCGCTTTCAGCTCTATGAATAAAGGAGTGAGTTTAGAAGAGAGCTGAATATTTTTTTGAATCACGCTCTTGTACCTCACCCTGCTCCCCCCTTTCAGCTGTCAGGCGTTTGGTTATGACCGCAACATCACACTCCTGAGGTCTTAAGACCGATCACCCCACAATGGCAGAGAAAAACAAACACCAATCGGGACAAAGCCGCTTACCGGTCATTTGCTACCTCCAGCCTTCTGCTCTGTTTGGCCAAGTGGACCATTATGTCCACTTATGTCCAGAATGCGGTGTGTTATAACATCCGTCATATTTGTGTGTCCTCTTTCTATTGTTTCTATTGTTTTAGATCCCCCGCGGCCTAACGTAAGCCCTCTCCTAGAAAGACGACAGAGTAAGACGTGTAGCTGAGGACGTTTGAGGAACGTCAGGAGGCGATGGAGGAGGTGGATGACGTTAACAAGTAAAATCCGTGTTAGCATCGCACTAAATTGAGCGCCCTCGTGATGTCTGAACTATTCCACCATCTCTGAAAAAAAAAAGCTTCTAACAAGCGTCCATAAGTGACGTCAATAAAGACTTTATTTCGCAGTTTTCCGCTGACTGTGATGTCCATTACTTGGACTTATGTCACGACAGAAACAGAAATATGACTAATGAGTGCCCTATCAGAGCAGACATTGGCGTGAGCCAAAATAAGAAGAAACAATTCTCTCTAATCTCCTGCAATGACCAACATGGACAGAGTTATGGCTCCTTTAGCAGAGCGTCTTGTTTCCCAAAAATAACCCGATTTTGTTTTCTTTTGTATTTCTTCTCACTTTTATTTGAATACATTTCAAACATTTTCCTGACATTCATCTGAATCCTTACTACCAGCTTGTAAGCAACCCTAGCCAAGTGATATCAAGTTTACTTCAATCACAAAGGTTGCGGTGATGTGCTCTTCGGATTTTAGTTCTAAGACTGCCCGATGTTATCCCATATCGCCCTGCAAGAAGAAGGCAATAATCCTTATTTCTAAAACTATTCCTGTCTCAGCTTGTGTACAGAGAACTTGATGGTATCTCGTATCACAGATTTTGTGTCTAGTACTTGAATTCTTAGCTTGTGAATCGAGTACTTCAAGGTATCGTGCATTTCATGTTTCTGTCGTCAATGTCAGCTAATCCACCAGATAATGATACTACAAAAGTGAACTGTTTTTGAAAAGCATGTGTTCTACACAATAATAATGCGTCATGGTATAGATGATATAATCACCATATAATGCTTATTAACGCCCATTATTTTAAATATAGACATCTAACAAAAAAATATGACCATTTGAAGGTAAACAATGTTGCTGAGCGTTTGAATTCCGAAACGTGAGATCTCGGGATCAAATCTCGGTGAAGAATTTCGGCATTTAATGACACTCCAAGTCCATCCAAACGTAATGGGCACCTGACATTAGTTAGGAAAAGTAAAGGCTTTTGGTCGTTGTGCTTGTCAGACGACACCCTTCTTAACTGTGGACCGTAGAAACCGATACATTTTTTAAATCATACACCATAATATGGCACTATACCAAAAGAGTTGGGCATTAGCATCTTCATAAAACAGTTCAATAACAACATATCTATAACAAAGGATTTATAACAAAATAAACTATAACAAAAGTAGATGATCACTTTATAGTTAAGAGTTAAGGCTCCAAAGAGAGAATCAACCCATGCTAGAAGTGACACATGGTCATTGAGTAGCCATGGAACAAGTTCAATCGCGCTTGACGGAACTAAACAGGAGACAATTATTTGTGGAGACTGACCACTGGACGCTAGAATAATCTGGCCAACACACTCTTTCATGGGGGCCTTTCTCTCAATGTCTTTCGCTCCGCCCGATCGTCTAAATTTACGCTTCAGCTCCCGGCTCACAATATTTAGGTTTGCAGTGCCCCCTGTCTCCGACGGAATATGCAGCTTCTGGAAAAAGAAGGCGTTAGCTGCCATTGTAATATGGCGCCCTCAAGATCAATAAGTCGACCGCCCTTGCACTTGCGACATTGTAACTGCTTTCAAAGAAGCTGTCGCCCGATGCCACTTTCGGACACTTTGAAGATGGTCTCATTTTCTCGCCTGACTGCGGGTCCATTTAAATACGAGAGATGGGCTTAATAATGTTTGCCTCATCCATCTCTTAATTGTTTGATTTGTGCCCGCCCACTCCCCTTCTCCCCAAATGAAACGTCTTCTCTCTTCAAAATCTGAATGTCTTTCATCTATTGTACTGATTGTCTCTTTCTTGGAATGTTCCTTTATTTACTGGACAGCCGCCAGAAGGACATTCGAATTGAAAGGCAACATGGACATATAACTTCCAATACTCACATGAAAAAAATAACAACATAATAGCAATAACAGCAGTAAAGGAAAGTAAAAAAAAACAAAAAACTGCAACATATGATTAGTAACAATCAAAGTTCATATCGTCCAAACATTTTTTTAAATTTGTCTAAAATAAAAAAAAGAGGATTTTATTTTAATTAGAGAATAACTACTTTCAAATAGTTTTTGCTATGAATCGAATAATACGTTAAAGGGAGTTAATGCAAGACATGCAACTAACCGGCCACTTTGTTTCAGTGGTATTCACAAATTGCATGGCACACAAACTCACATTAAAATCACATTCCATATCAATGACCATGAGTTGACCACTAAGAGACCACTTATCTTCAACGACAAACTAAAACAATAATAAATATCTTTGAGACATAACTCAAGAAAAAACAATAAAAAGTTTTCTTTTTACTCAAGGAGGACGATGAACTCTATTGGAGGAGACGGCAAGTATAAAATCCTATGTAGTCTATTTGTGAGAAGACAGTTCCAAAGGATAACATAAATATATATATATAATTTTTTTTTACCACATTCAGAATTTCTAACAGGAGAACACAATTGGATGATTTGGAATCACACAGTCTGACGTCTGGCTTGTTGTCGATAAGGGCAGCATTGCCCATTCTGTCAGATACACAAGACTCCTTCAGTTCCATTAATTAGCCCTTCACGAGTCAGGACAACAGAATCAAACTGGAAGAACCCTCAGTTTCTCTCTCTCTCTCTCTCTCTATCTCTCGTTCATTCGCTCTTTCGCGTGCTGGTCCGTTTATCTAAAAACATCCGCAAGATTCTCTGCCGGAGGTCGCCGGTCCCTAAGGATCGCCATGCCGTGACTGCGGTCTTTACTGTGAGGTCTGTCCAAGGTCCACGTCTGTCTAAGCTGTGTGCATTCATCACTTTTGGTATTAATTGAAAGATTGTGGCCTGAGGAATTAAAAAGAATAGAAGACAACGGAAAGAGAGAATGAAGACTAGAGAACAGAGAGAGGGGGAAGAATGAAAGGAGTTCGAAAGGGGAGGGGCGGGGGACGGTCAGAAAGGAAGAAACGAAGAGCCAGACCAAGTTTGACAAAAAGTGTCCCACGGACACGAGCACAGGGTGAAATGGATCCAGATAATTATAAAAAGGGGGGGGGGCAAACTTTTATCCTCAAGCGCCGTAGCTGCAACACTTCAACCCCTCCCTCCCTCCCTCCCTCCTTATACGGTTTTTTCCCCACCCCACCCCCTCTGTTCTCTTTCATTTGATTGAGTCGCCTTGTAAAAGAGCTGACAGCGAGAGTATTGGGAAGTCCCGATTCTCTATACTAACAAATTATTTTACCAAATAAACCCATTATCTGTATGAGACAATGGCCGCGCCTTTTGAAAGACGAAAGGGGAATCCAGAAGACAATGGCCGCCCAATCGCTCTGGGAGGATCGGTCGAGGGCAGAGGGATTTCAGACATTTTTATTTGAGAGTGTGATTCATTCCCAGCAGCCTTCACGTCAAGAGAATTGAGCCCTCTTTGTTGCACGTGTTGAAGTTTTGGTTTTTAACATTTTGAATATTTCCACGTCTGCTTTCAGCCAGCAACTTGATTTGAAAAGAAAATGGCAACAAGGATTACGTTTAATTAGTTGATTAGATAAATACATGATATAATCATCTACCAAGCTATTTACTTGAACATTTTAACTGATACATAAATAAGATGTGGTTCAGTCAGTTTGGACCGTACGCAGTCGTTAAAAAGAAACTGTGGAGAGTAACAAGCAATAGAAAAATTGAATACGTTTTAAAAAACAAAGCCTATATGAGGGAAAGAACCGCTAATTACTGTCATTGATCTGAGAATTACAGGGTTTAGCTCCCTTTCTGCTATTTAAAACAAAATTAATTGATTAGTACTAAATGATTAACTAATTTGGTTGATTTTTGGATTGTTTCGTGTATTATCATGGGGTGTGAATAATTATGCAAAATTTCAACTTGATTCGAGTATGGGAAATGGGCCAAAAAAAAAAAACGTTTAAACTTTTTACCAGACATACAGATAGACAGACATTCTGAGTGATTTGATCTATGCTTTATAAAAACAAACATAATGAACTTAAAACTCTGAAGTAATGTTTTTTTTTTCTTCAATCTATACAAAAACAATCGCATTTAAATAATTTTTAAATTTCTATCAATAGTTTAAAACGTGCATTGACTAAAAACGAAACAAGTGACGTGCCGCCATGCTGTAGGTATGAACTAACGTAAACAGGGAGGTCTAGAGTAACCAAAATCTAATTAGTAATTCTCATTTAACCTGTAGAGCAAACTCCTTCTCTGGGCAATTAGCAAATCCTATCAATAAATTTTCTTATGATTGCCCCGAGTCTCTAGTCCGGTGAAAATAAAGAAATGAAAAAACAAGACAATGGTGTCATCTGATCTGTAACCACCGTACTCAAGTGCCCAGATTGTCGCCAACTCGTGTGAGACATTGTAGTAGGATAACCTCTGACCTCGGGAGAAACTATTATCACATGAGGGGATGTTACTTTCTGTACTCCGAGGAGTCTCACCGTTCACGTGACAAGTGTGCACATCGTCAAGGCACAGATAAAGGATCGTTGGGCAGAGACTTCAAGGGCAACATTTGACGGACCGTGGTGCCTGGGACGTGGATGTGCCCCCTAGCCTCGCCTCATTTGCCAAGATTTATAACCGGCACTTAAGACATTTAAAACTTCATCTAGCATTTTTTTTTCTGGTCCTGATTTTATGTTCATATTTCTACTATTTAACTATCTCGATTATAAAAGGAAAACAACTAACTGTTATCTTAGTCTAAACCTACTGCTAGTGTGTGTTGGCATCAGTCCGAAAGTACAGGATTACTGTCAATGACATAACAAACATTTATTTGTAGGATGCTTGTAGGCACAATATTATTGTTCGGACACACTAGACAACAATGATCACAGGAACTACTTTGAGACTTGATATATGATGACTTAATTCTTCACTGTATAATTAAGACGAATGTTAAAGTTAAAAAGAAGATACAAGATCATTCCAACTTCTATGCACATAATAGATACAAATAATTTTTACCTGTCTTGAAATACACACTGATCACTTGAATTTCATTATACATGTCTATTCACTCTGTGATAATCAGACTACTGACTCTCGTGTTACCTTGTTACTTCTCCTACTGACTCTCTTGCTACTTTGTAACTTCTCCTACTGACTCTCTTGCTACCTTGTTATTTCTCCAACTGACTCTCTTGCTACCTTGTTACTTCTCCTACTGACTCTCTTGCTACTTTGTTACTTCTCCTACTGATTCTATTTCTACTTTGTTACTTCTCCTACTGACTCTCTCGCTACCTTGTTACTTCTCCTACTGACTCTCTTCTACCTTGTTAATTGTCCTACTGACTCTCGTGCTACCTTGTTACTTCTCCTACTGACTCTCTTGCTACCTTGTTATTTCTCCAACTGACTCTCTTGCTACTTTGTTACTTCTCCTATTGACTCTCGTGTTACCTTGTTACTTCTCCTACTGACTCTCTTGATACTTTGTAACTTCTCCTACTGACTCTCTTGCTACCTTGTTATTTCTCCAACTGACTCTCTTGCTACCTTGTTACTTCTCCTACTGACTCTCTTGCTACTTTGTTACTTCTCCTACTGATTCTATTTCTACCTTGTTACTTCTCCTACTGACTCTCTTGCTACGTTGTTAATTCTCCTACTGACTCTCTTGCTACTTTGTTACTTCTCCTACTGATTCTAGTGCTACCTTGTTACTTCTCCTACTGACTCTCTTGCTACGTTGTTAATTCTCCTACTGACTCTCTCGCTACCTTGTTTCTTCTCTTACCGATTCTATTGCTACTTTGTTTCTTCTCTTACTGATTCTATTGCTACTTTGTTACTTCTCCTACTGACTCTCTCGCTACCTTGTTACTTCTCCTACTGACTCTCTTCTACCTTGTCAATTGTCATACTGACTCTCGTGCTACCTTGTTACTTCTCCTACTGACTCTCTTGCTACCTTGTTACTTCTCCTACTGACTTTCTTGCACCTTGTTACTTCTCCTACTGACTCTCTTGCTACCTTGTTACTTCTCCTACTGACTTTCTTGCACCTTGTTACTTCTCCTACTGACTCTCTCGCTACCTTGTTAGTTCTACTGACTCACTTGCTACATTGTTACTTATCCTACTGACTCACTTGCTACATTGTTACTTATCCTACTGACTCTCTTTCTACCTTGTCTTTTCTCCTACTGACTCTTTTGCTACTCTGTTACTTCTCCTACTGATTCTATTGCTACCTTGTTACTTCTCCTACTGACTCTCTTACTACCTTGTTATTTCTCCAACTGACTCTCTCGCTACCTTGTTACTTCTCCTACTGACTCTCTTGCTACTTTGTTACTTCTCCTACTGATTCTATTATTACCTTGTTACTTCTCCTACTGACTCTCTTGCTACGTTGTTAATTCTCCTACTGACTCACTTGCTACATTGTTACTTATCCTACTGACTCACTTGCTACATTGTTACTTATCCTACTGACTCTCTTTCTACCTTGTCTTTTCTCCTACTGACTCTTTTGCTACTCTGTTACTTCTCCTACTGATTCTATTGCTACCTTGTTACTTCTCCTACTGACTCTCTTACTACCTTGTTATTTCTCCTACTGACTCTCTCGCTACCTTGTTTCTTCTCTTACTGATTCTATTGCTACTCTGTTACTTCTCCTACTGACTCTCGTACTATCTTATTAATTTTCCTACTGACTCTCTAGCTACCTTGTTACTTCTACTGACTCGTGCTACTTTGTTACTTCTTTTACTCATTCTATTGCTACCTTGTTACTTCTCCTACTGACTCTTTTGCTACTTTGTTACTTCTCCTACTGATTCTATTGCTACTTTGTTACTTCTCCTACTGACTCTCTTGCTACTTTGTTACTTCTGCTACTAACTCTCTTGTTACCTTGTTACTTCTCCTACTGACTCTCTTCTACATTGTTACTTCTTCTACGGATTCTATTGCTACCTTGTTACTTCTTCTACTGATTCTATTGCTACCTTGTTACTTCTACTGACTCTCATGCTACCTTGTTACTTCTCCTACTGACTCTCTCGCTACCTTGTTACTTCTCCTACTGACTCTCTCGCTACCATGTTACTTATCCTACTGACTCTCGTGTTACCTTGTTACTTCTCCTACTGATAAATTTAGTGATTTCTACTTTACTAACTCACTTAACTCTCGATCTCTCATTCGAGTGTACTTCCGGTCATACAGAACTAGTGTTGCCACGTTCCACACACTTCACTTCAATACCACATTTGACCTGTGGCAACTAGCTCATGACCAGGCAGCCATTTCTCCTGCAACTAATGGGCATACATATTTATACACACACACACAACACACATGTATGTATACTTATACCAAAACCAAAACTTTACAACATTTTTTCATATGTTTGTGTTGTTTTATCTTTACGATAGTTTGTACTATAACAATACAGTTATAGGTAACACATTTTGTTTCTCTCTCAACAGTTATGGCTCCATCCAGACTGGTTGTAGATTCAAGCCTCCGGTGAGCTCCTGGGTCTAAGTCACGTGTGCACACCAAAACATCTTTTATGTTCATAGATCAACCCTCAAACGGAGTACATTGGTTTCATCCATTAGGCTTTCATTACCAGATGATCAATGATGTCCGGTCGTAAAAATGTAAAGCAGATATCAGCACAGTTTAGTGAAAGCCTCGGAGTCTTATGTAGTTTATTGCGGGTCTCATACCTGAAGGCACAATTAATTGAGGGTCTTATTTTTACTTAGCAACAAGAACAGAATATATGTATATTATATTAAGGACAACAACACACCAAAAAAAAGACAAGGTATTCAACTATAGTCTACTTATACAAGGAGGTAGATCCAGAGAAGAATTCTCTGAAGGATCATTGACAATGGAAATGTCCTCAACTTTAAACTGTTTAGCATGAAATTCACCGTATATCGGTTGCCACACGGTGCCAGCTATATCGGTTGCCATACGTTGCCAGCTCAAAACCTTTTTGCCTTGATGCATCCTTCAAAAATTTCCACCGAGTGCTTAAAGGTTGTTTTTTGTTTTATCGGCTGGTGTCAGTGAAAGGTAAACACTCCAAGTTAACAGATTGAACCAGAATGGGAGTCCAGATGATTATATTCAAAATGATTGCGTTGTGTATTGTTCTACTTGCCTTCAAACGGAGGCGTCATCCTTCAGTACTTACTAGAGAACTTCGTGTTTGTCAATATTGAAGTACGGGACTCGCAATTAAAACAAAGCACAACTTGTCAAGGCATTGCATGACTTACTTAGCATTGACCACAACATCAAGAAATACCGTTAAGTGAATTTGACTCGGATTACCTCCCTTCTCAACATGGTTAAAAACTGTCTTCAAGTGAAAAGCAGAAAAACAAAAATCTCTTCATTTTTTTTTTCTGCGCTAGATCTCTCCGGTCAATCTTGTTGTCCATCTTGACTTGTAAATACGGCCAACGTCTAGATGCAAGTCCTCAAGCATTGGCACGTGACATCAGCCTTGGATTGGCCGACGTCTGCGTGACACGGACTCCAATATGGCGGCTTAAGTCGCTTTTCAACTCCCGCTCACATTTCCTCCCCCTTCCCAGTACGCCATACTCTCTGCACTAAAACTAAACGAACTTTTGTGTGTACATATCGCCAAGGGAAGTAATAAACTTATCTGAACTGGACGTAGTTCAACACCCTTGACCTTTGAATCGCAATTGTGAATCTGTAAATATATTCATAAAAATCCAACATTTTAGATCTTATTCTCCGCATCACATGAATATAATGTACTGTTTGATAATTGTGGGTTGTATTGAATCTGTTGTGTACATGTTATTATGGGTCGTGGACAAATCCAATGTTTTAATCATGTTTTTTTTTCTTTAACCAATATCATGTCCTCTGTATGACACGTGACACTCACACGTGACACTCACCCACCAATACGAGTCTCTGGAGATGGGATTTGAAATTTTCTTTTATCGCTAGTCAGTGCCGTCCAGGAGAAATTCATTTTTTTTTTAAATATTTTATTTTCTTTCGTTTCTATTCGTTTAATATTAAATGAAATAATGTGTCTACATTTCGATGTGTCAAATTTAATATTTGAATGTATAGAGAAAACAAAAATGTTTGCATTACAACGTACAGGAAGATAAGAAAACTATTTGAATCAGATTTATGGATTCACTGTGTCTATGTAAATGTAATATAGTGTAGACTTATGAATATAAGACTTTAGAATGATAGAACAATATAATTATAGAGATGTTAAATAATGAAATGATCACAGTCGACTTATATATCGACACATATTTTTTAATTACAATATTTAAAGTTTAAAAACCTATTTTGCTTTTTAAAAAAAATGAGTAAGCATTACCCAGATATTTCTACGAAAACATGGATTTCGTGATATATAAAATCGTCAACATTATGATCACTGTGTCCTAGATTCTAGATCGTTGTAAAGACAATGAAACAAGATACTCACTAAAGTCACGAATTCTCGGTGTGAAGCTACCCGCATTTGCCTATCTTGAAATAACCACTTCGTGTTATTCAACCAATTACTTTCCCTGCGAGCCTCTCTAAATAAACAGACTTTCGAAAAATAATCTAGGAATAATAGTTGAGCATTGAAGTAGCGTCACGTTACGGAGAACAAATTTCGTTTATCTGTTTTTGTTGAATATCAATTAATAAATTTATGTTCACTAGATAATGCAATCCTTATTCATCTACCAGTACTTATATACCACATCCATGTCAGTAATGATTTGACTTTGACAGAAGTACTGTTTGATGTCCTCATGCTTATCCACTTGCTATGTTTCAATCTGTTTTCAATGTTGATCCTACTTCCTGACACCTTCTCTTACTTGCTTGTCTAGTTTGTATCGCATTCATTTCTTGTATTTAAAAAATACAGTTACGTGGGAAAATTTTGACGCTTGAAAATGCTTTTAATTCAACAAAATATATTGACAAAATAAATATATGAGTTCTAAACTGAGATCATTGTTGTTCTTTTGATTGTGTTAGCAATATGTTGTGTTAAACTTTTTTGACTTAAAAAAATATTTAAACGGATATATTTGGATGGCTATGCATCTTCCTTACTACCAACAATAATAACAGTACTATGTTTGTAATTTGTAACGCCTTATCTATGGCCTCCTTCCTTGTCAGACGCTATTTGAGACACATGTGTAGGTCAGGTATTCGAATACTTGTCAGAGGCTATTTGAGACACACGTGTAGGTCAGGTATTTGAATGCTTGTCAGAGGCTATTTGAGACACACGTGTAGGTCAGGTATTTGAATGCTTGTCAGAGGCTATTTGAGACACATGCCAATGGAAGAATAGGTAAAGAAGGGCTTCTAGCCTTTACCACTTGCGGAAATACAAATATGCTTTTGTAACGCGTTTACCGTTTTTTTTTTATATTATTATTCTTTTTTTCACCCCCCATCCCCCCCCCAAACAAAAAAGGGTTGGAGGGGCTTACTTTAATAGAATATATATAACGTCACTAGTGGCAAATAGTGAAACAAAGTTGAAATCACTGATCATTGAATCTAATTAAGTTGGTAAGAAAATAGCAACATAAATGTAGATTTTCAAAGTGCCAATCAACATTGCTATAAGCGCTGTTAAATATTCACACCCAACCCAACCTATCATAAGTTATAGCTAAGCGGTGTTCAACTATACCAGCCTGAGAATCAAATGTGTCATGTACTGCATCCTCGTCAAAACTTCCAATGGAAGCACGTTTCTACGGTCTGGACAGAATTTTAAATGTTCATGAAATTCTATTGAACAAAGAAAGTGCTAAATTTGTTAAAATATAACATATACTGCTTGGCAATAAAAGAAACATTCATTATTTGAGACTATACTAAAGTTCATTTGACTAATAAAAAAATTGACCAGTGGACCTACAAAGACATGACTACCCTAAAAATCTGGACAGTATTAACTCATCCCCCGCAAAGAACAATCTACAATTTTCCAACAAAGAACAGGACACACACCTCTATTAAATTACCATCTAAATAAAATAAACTCCACACAACTCCCCCTTAGCAGACACTGCCCCTCCCTAATCCACCTTATGTAGACCCTACTTCCACTACAGCCCAACATAACCAACACCCTGTACGGCAGTGCTGAACAACTGAAGAAAAAAGCATACATTTCTTTCCTTGGCACAGTCTGCAAAAGAGCTCACAGCTCAGCAGCAATAAAGCTAACTAGAAGAAGAAGACCAGTGGAAAACACTGATATAAAATATTTTAAAGAAGAGCAGTGGACATTACTGACATAAATTTGTAAAGTAGACCAGTGGACATCATGACATACATATGTAAAGTAACCCAGAGGACAGCATGACATACATATGTAAAGTAGGCCAGAGTACATCACGACATACATATGTAAAGTAAGCCAGAGAACATCATGACATACATATGTAAAGTAAGCCAGATGACATCATGAAATACATATATCAAGTAGGCCAGAGGACATCATGACATACATATGTAAAGTAGGCCAGAGGACATCATGACATACATATATCAAGTAGGCCAGAGGACATCATGAAATACATATGTAAAGTAGGCCAGAGGACATCATGACATACATCTGTAATGTAGGCCAGAGGACATAATGACATACATCTGTAAATTAGGCCAGAGGACATCATGACATACATCTGTAAAGTAGGCCAGAGGACATCATGACATACATCTGTAAAGTAGGCCAGAGGACATCTTGACATACATATGTAAAGTAGGCCAGAGTACATCACGACATACATATGTAAAGTAGGCCAGAGTACATCACGACATACATATGTAAAGTAAGCCAAAGAACATCATGACATTCATATGTTAAAAAGGCCAGTGGACATCATGACATACATATGTAAAGTAGGCCAGAGGACATCATGACATACATCTGTAAAGTAGGCCAGAGGACATCATGACATACATATATCAAGTAGGCCAGAGGACATCATGACATACATATGTAAAGTAGGCCAGAGGACATCATGACATACATCTGTAATGTAGGCCAGAGTACATCACGACATACATATATAAAGTAAGCCAGAGAACATCATGCCATACATCTGTAAAGTAGGCCAGAGGACATCATGACGTACATCTGTAAAGTAGGCCAGTGGACATCATGACATATATATGTAAAGTAAGCCAAACGACAGCATGACATACATATGTAAAGTAGGCCAGAGGACATCATGACATACATCTGTAAAGTAGGCCAGTGGACATCATGACATACATCTGTAAAGTAGGCCAGTGGACATCATGACATACATATAAAAAGAAGAACGCTGAACAACATTGGCGTATAGATTTAAACGTTACAAGTAACACAACCATAATAATGACAACTGTCATCAACTTACGTTTTAGCCAAGTGGATTTACTTTTGTTTTAGTAAAACTTGTCATCTGAAATGAAACATATAATATGAAGTGTTATTAAGTTTTTCTGGAGCCTAAGAAAGTTTGCCTTTAGATGTCAATGGAAGCACAATGTCTGTCTGAAGTGAAAGAAAATCATTTAGGTGAGACTACTGGCATTGAGACTCTTATAGGTTCTAAAAATAGATGTTAGTTACTGCCTGTTTATATCCTTTGATTAGAATTAGTCCAATTAATTTTCTAAGAACTGATATTTATTGAGTTAAAGAGAATGAGTCCTTTGATATTTAAAAGACTTTTTGCTCCTTAATTAGTTCTTCATAGGATTGAGCTGCGTCCTTTGGTCTTGTTAACATTGGCGAATGATGGTTAATTAGAGGTTAGGCTTAGAGTAAGGGTTAGGACCAGGTTTAAGGTAAGGGTAAGGGTCAGGGTTACAATTAGGGTTAGAATTAGTGTTAGGATTAGGTTTAGGGTTAGTGCTATAGCTAGGGTTAGGGTAAGGGTTTAAAATAACGAGTTTACTTACAAACAGAACAAGATAAACATCCCACTCGACACCTTGAATTGAATTAACCTCTAGGAATGAATGGTCCAAATGTCTTGATTCGTCTACATGAAAATTTATTGAAAATCAAAAGATACATTTTTCTAAAGCTAATATCAACTCACTCTGTCTGCCTGTCTATCTATTTGTCTGTCTGTCAGTCTGGTAAAAATGTGTACATGTTATTTCTCCCACACCCATTCTCGGATCAAGTTAACTGCATACTTTTTTATTGACATAGACAATGCATGAATTAATTCTTTAAAAGTAACCAATTAGTCAATTAGTTACTGATAATTAATTACATTGTTGGATATCTACAAGGGCAACAAATCAGTATTCACAGTATGGCTCAATGTTTTGGGTTTAGTCCTCTTCAACAATTCAATAAGCATTTTCTGGTCAAGTTGATACTTGAAAAAAGTATTTATTGTACCTAAAAAAATAAAAATCAATACAAAACAAAAAATACCAATAAGTCAATTAATTATTGATAATTAATTTTTTTGATATCAAATAAGGAAAATAACTTGTAGATCATTGATATATATATATAGTTTCAAGTTCAAATTCTTCCCTTCTAGGTAAGCTTTTTTTTCTATTAAAAAAATAGGATTTTAAAAAATATTTTGATTGTTACATCCTAGAATACAATGATAATTTTCTGACTAAAGGTTTGTATTTAAAGTTTTAAAATCTTACGTAAAACTAACTAAATGGAAAGATTTAGATGTGAATTAGTCATTAGAAAGCTTTGACAGAGTGGTAGATGTTTCTAACTGACAGGGTACAAACCAGGTTGTTATAGTGTTGACACGAATGAAAGATACTATTCGAGAACAATTTCATACATAATTAAAACAATAGAAGATATGGCACTAACTTGAATGTGGGTGTATGAAAACAAATAGAACCACACATAGCCACATGTTAGGTTGTGGTTTAGGACCATAAAACATTTATAACACTGCGGCCCCTACAAATGAAATAAAACTCTTCAAATAAATAAAGTTCAAAATTTGAGAGAGAGACAGACAGAAAGAAAGAAAGAAAGAGAAAAAAAGAGATGATGATGACGATGACGATGACGATGAATATGATGGTGAGAAGCACAAAAAGATGTATCAGTTCTCCGCCCCTGACACGTATAACCCAGTTATCTCTTATTAAATATGAGGTTTCTCGAGACTTGATAAATTGCCTGGGAACCAAACAGCTCCGTCAGATTTTGTCTCTACCAACATGTCTGGTGTCAGAAGTACTCCAACATGAAGTTGTGTTTTTTTTTTCTATTTAAAGCCTGAATTCATCTCACCATGCCCCAGTCAGCTGTCTTACAGTGAGATGGAACAAGACATCCATTTTTTTTATTACCGTATAGTTCCCTAATGTATTTATGAGAAATATCTCTCTGTTTCAAACTAAACTTGAAAAGTTCATTGTTGCACTTCTAAATAGACTTTTAACCAGTTTAACCATTTAAGGCAATATTTCATTATATTGGTTATTTTAAACTTTAAATAAATCAATCATTATCTATATCTATATCTATATCTATATCTGTATCTATATCTATATCTGCATCTGTATCTGTATCTATATCTATATCTATATCTATATCTGTATCTGTATCTATATCTGTATATGTATCTGTATCTATATCTATATCTGTATCTATATCTATATCTATATCTGTATCTATATCTATATCTATATCTATATCTGTATCTGTATCTGTATCTATATCTATATCTGTATCTATATCTATATCTATATCTGTATCTATATCTATATCTATATCTGTATCTATATCTGTATCTGTATCTATATCTATATCTATATCTATATCTGTATCTGTATCTATATCTGTATCTATATCTGTATCTATATCTATATCTATATCTGTATCTATATCTATATCTATATCTGTATCTATATCTATATATCTGTATCTATATCTATATCTGTATCTATATCTATATCTATATCTATATCTGTATCTGTATCTATATCTATATCTTTTTCTGTATCTATATCTATATCTATATCTGTATCTATATCTGTATCTATATCTGTATCTATATCTGTATCTATATCTGTATCTATATCTGTATCTATATCTGTATCTATATCTGTATCTATATCTGTATCTATATCTGTATCTATATCTGTATCTATATCTGTATCTATATCTGTATCTATATCTGTATCTATATCTGTATCTATATCTGTATCTGTATCTATATCTATATCTATATCTGTATCTGTATCTATATCTATATAAATTTATCTATATCTCTCTTTCTCCGTCTGTCTCTCTCTCTCTCTCTCTCTCTCTCTCTCTCTCTCTCTCTCTATATATATATATATATATATATATATATATATATATATATAGATAGATAGATAGATAGATAGATAGATAGAGATATAGATAGATAGAGATATTAAAAAAAGGAAAGTAAAAATTCCCTTTCAGACCTTGAAGATATAATATATATATAATATATATAAATTAAAAACAAATATGTATAAATGAAATGCCGCTATATATAAATATTTTATGCCACTAAAATGTCCATATTGATTCAATAATCTAATAATTGTACCACGAAGGCTACTTTTACAAGTCAATACTCTGGTTAGCAAAAAAGAGGAACTTTTCCATACCGTGATGAGTAAAGCTAAGCAGCTTTGGAACTAAGATACCAAGAGAGGGCCGTACCGCTGGCTGGACAACGTGAAGGAATGGACCGGTCTCTCTCTTGATTTCTGCTGATAGATGCTGACCAGTAAAAGTCAAGGGACAGATAATGTGGATGAAAAGTGAATTTAGAAATACCAGAGTAATTATTAAGAGCAACGCAATATGTCTTTTTATATATTGATGAAAAGTAAACACTCAGAAATTCAAACATTTATCCTAACATTAGAAGTGTAGCCTTCAAATAGAACATAGACGCGTCGATAAGAGAGGCCGTGGTACAAATTTACAAAAGCATCTTCGATAAGGTAAAGCCGTGGCCGAGTGGTTAATTGCTTAAACTCAAGCCGAGGGATTTTAAAATTCGAGATTTTGTAAGTTAACTCTTGTACTTGTCTAAAGTTGGGGAAGAGTAAAGGTGGTTGGTCGTTAGCTGCCTATAAGACACCTTTGTTAACCATTGGCCATAGAAACAAATGAGTTTTACATCTTCTAACATCATAGAGTTAAAGCCTAAAAGATGTTCCTTTACAATTTACAAAAGCATCTACGAAAAAATCTTCAGCTTAAAAATGTTCGTAGATGAGTCAAACGCATAGACAGACAGCTCATGAAGACAACAGCAATATTACCAAACAGAGAGGCTTCCTTGACATAGACTACTTATGAAGACAACAACAATATTAACAAACAGAGAAACATCCTTGACATAGACTACTCATGAAGACAACAGCAATATTAACAAACAGAGAAACATCCTTGACATAGACTACTCATGAAGACAACAGCAATATTAACAAACAGAGAAACATCCTTGACATAGACTACTCATGAAGACAACAGCAATATTAACAAACAGAGAAATATCCTTGACATAGACTACTCATGAAGACAACAGCAATATTAACAGAGAGGCTTCCTTAACATAGACTACTTAAAAAAAAAGGAAAATGATTATTGCTTACATAACATCCTCAGGAACAAATCCCAGAATGACTATTTGCTCATGTGTTTAGCACAGAAACACCAATTAATTGTGATTGAACAACATAAACATAATGATGTTTCAGAGAGGCTTCCTTGACATAGACTACTCATGAAGACAACAGCAATATTAACAAACAGAGAAACATCCTTGACATAGACTACTCATGAAGACAACAGCAATATAAACAAACAGAGAGGCTTCCTTGACATAGACTACTTAAAAAAAAAGGAAAATGATTATTGCTTACATAACATCCTCAGGAACAAATCCCAGAATGACTATTTGCTCATGTGTTTAGCACAGAAACACCAATTAATTGTGATTGAACAACATAAACATAATGATGTTTCAGAGAGGCTTCCTTGACATAGACTACTCATGAAGACAACAGCAATATAAACAAACAGAGAGGCTTCCTTGACAGACTACTTAAAAAAAAAAAAGGAAAATGATTATTGCTTACATAACATCCTCAGGAACAAATCCCAGAATGACTATTTGCTCATGTGTTTAGCACAGAAACACCAATTAATTGTGATTGAACAACATAAACATAATGATGTTTCAGAGAGGCTTCCTTGACATAGACTACTCATGAAGACAACAACAATATAAACAAACAGAGAGGCTTCCTTGACAGACTACTTAAAAAAAAAAAAGGAAAATGATTATTGCTTACATAACATCCTCAGGAACAAATCCCAGAATGACTATTTGCTCATGTGTTTAGCACAGAAACACCAATTAATTGTGATTGAACAACATAAACATAATGATGTTTCAGAGAGGCTTCCTTGACATAGACTACTCATGAAGACAACAGCAATATAAACAAACAGAGAGGCTTCCTTGACAGACTACTTAAAAAAAAAAAAGGAAAATGATTATTGCTTACATAACATCCTCAGGAACAAATCCCAGAATGACTATTTGCTCATGTGTTTAGCACAGAAACACCAATTAATTGTGTTTGAACAACTTAAACATAATGATGTTTTGTTTTCATTGTAAATTGCACGTTGGACAAGTTTTTGATGTCTACAAGAAGGAAATACGTTCAACGAAGTTCAAAGGTCGTGGGGTCGATGCCTCTACACACATTTGTAGATCTAATTTGCCTCAGTTCCTTGCTCAACAAGCACACCCTTGTACTCACGTCTGGACAGCGTATCTCTGATGAAGACGTCATTACTCACACTGGTCAGATTCCCAGGCGTGTACCTGGTAACTCGGACCTTATCTGTGCGTCTGTTGGACCCAGAAGTCTCCGTCTGTGTGTGTGTGTGTGTGAACATGTCTTATATTTTTGTAAATAGTTTAACTCTGTCTTGCTCTCCGGTAGGAGAATTTTTTTCTTCTTTAAGTACAATTGATCGCTGTGATAGGTACGTGTCTTGGGGGAGATGGCAGGTGTATGACTCCGGGTGATAAGTCAGTGTGGGCCTACCGTCTCCAGGTGATAGATGGCGCTAGCTTCACGAGGTGTCTCCACAATACTAGCTCTACTATGTGTTCAAGCACAGATAATGTATGTGTAAATGTGTATAAGTGTGTTTAAAGATGTGTGTTTGTGTGGGATGTAAAAAGGAGGGGGGGGGGGGGGAGTCCATTATAATTATGACGTGTTGAAAAGGAAACCAACACCCTGTACGGTAGAGCCAATGAGACAAAATGTACTAAGGTTATTCTATTTGTTTAGTTTACAAGTTTCCAAATGAAGATTATTATGTCGTGGTCCAAACGTCTTACAGGACTGCCGGGAAGGAAGCCGGGTTAGGGTTCAAACTTGGAACCAACATGAAGACACTCCGGTCACATGACTACCATGAAGTCTTCATTCTCCGTGGCAGCTCAAATACCCAGACCCTACCCCCCCCCCCCCCGCTCAGCATTAAACAAATATATATATGTCTTGACAGGTTTTCAAAGGCAACAAATGGCATCTCTATTTTGTAAACTATACCATTTAGAGAAGACAATTTCATTATATCTAGTCGTTTACTGCCAGCATATAACTAAGGATGACGTCAGTTAATATCATTATCATCAAGCATTTTTAAACAGGTCTACATCAAGTTGAATACTATGATATTGAGTTGTGTGAGCTCTTGTGTAAGTTTTGCATGGAGCTATGTTACATCTTGTTTGTATGCACGCAATCACGCACACACTATCATGACAGATTGTGCATTTAAAAACAGACACACACAGACGCAGACAAAACCACACACACACACACAGACGCAGACAAAACCACACAACGAAAAAAAATGGAAGGAAGATAAAAAAAAATATGAAGTGAAAAATGGCGCGGTCTAAGTGTACGAGTGTCGTCTGCTATATTTAGATAGAGCATCAAGTACAAATGACACCAAGATAGACTTGCAATGAGGAGGGGGGGGGGAACGTCAGATAGAGTGGGAAAAATGGAGAAGACGGCAGATCAGAATATGTAGGAGGGGGGGGGATATGTTATGTTGGAACATTTCCGAGCTTTTCCTCCCCCCCCCCCCCCTTCGTTTTTTTTTTCATCAACATTGGCATATCGCAAGGGAAGATATAAGTTGTTCCCATTCACCAGGCCCGGAGCTTTTTCTGATAAGATGCGAAGTTTGCCGGCCACCCTGAATATCAATTTTTAAACAATTTATTTATTTGTTTGTCATTTAAGTGAGCAGTTATCCAACAAGCAGCCTCGTTTTGAGAAATAAAATCTAATAACTAGAAACACGTTTAAAAAAAACCCCCAGATCTTGAGACTCCCACACGTTTAAAATAAACCCAGATCTTGAGACTCCCACACGTTTAAAATAAACCCAGATCTTGAGACTCCCACTTTCTTTCTCTACATTCTAGCCTCTAAACATCGCCCTCTCTCTCTCTCTCCCTTGGAACTCTTCATCTGACTCTCCCATACTTCCGTGATCTCTCGCTCTGTCTTCGTTTATCTCTCTCTCTCTCTCTCGCATGTACTTGTATACAGTACTTTAGTGACATTAGGCATTACCTTCTACGTCTCTAATATACCCAGTCGAATAAACCCAGAGATAAAAACCCAGAGACAAAACCCAAATGGATAAACCCAGAGATCAAAACCCGGTTGAATAAAACCAGAAATCAAAACTCAGTTGGATAAAGCATGAGATCAAAAACTTATTTGCATAAGCCCAAAGATCAAAATCCGGTTGATAAAACCAGAGATCAAAACCCTGTTGGATAAACCCACAGATCAAAACCCAGTGGGATAAATCAATAGATCAAAACCCAGTCGGATTTAACCCAGAGAGTCCGGTACGAAGTGGACGATGGCTGGGCGATACAAGACACAAAATGTCATAAGCTGAGTGTCATGAGGCCAGGTTAGGAATCAATACCTCCAAGACAAACATGAACTAGAGATGTCAGCAACGTGTTGAACAATCGTCTGATTGTTGTCATGCCAACATCAACATTCAGCCAGTAGCTAGGAATATGTAAATGAAGCAAATAACTGCTTAAGTATCGAATACTTGGAATTTTTCAACATACAAAATGCAAAATTCCAAAATCTAAAAAGCTGAAAGAATTAATCTGTACTTCCCTTATCAGGGGGGGGAAAAATCATTGCAAACAAACTGTTGAACTGTTATGGTGTCTTCTTGCACGCTAACTGTAAGAAATTGTTTCTTGAAAAATATTGAATCGTATCATCTTTTCTAATTAACTTGAAAGAATATCTAACAGATTTATCTAACTAAAACACAATGGACCTCATTCACCAATCGTAAACAAACAACATTTAGCCATGTGATTCTATATCTCTGCTATACAAATTACGATCTAATTTTAATACACAGTGACAGATTTTTTCGTTGTTTTATCAATATTATCACGTGACTAAATGTTGTTTGTTTACGATTGGTGAATGAGGTCCATTTCGCTGAGATTCTTTATTTAAGAAATTAAAAGTATAAAATGAAAGTAACTAGGTAGGCGGCCGCTGCAGGTTAGCCGTGCCTACACATTTCACATTTGATAATTTCACTTGGTAGAGGATAGTCTATTGCTGTTAAACAGAATTGCTTTTTTAAAATCTTATTTCAAGACCAATAATAGCATGTGCACACTATAGACGAACGCAGAAGATTGATTTTACAAGACTGTCTTAAAAGAAGTTTTGCTATTTTGAATATGTATTTTTTTTATTACAGAAGACAAAAGCTCGCAATTTCTATTATAACAATGAGAATGTTCAGCTTCAGAAGATCTAAAGCACAGTTAAAGCAAATGGTAAAATGAACTTCGATTGAGATGTTCATTTTCGAGATGAAGACGTAATATCTATCTATCTATCTATCTATCTATCTATCTATCTATCTATCTATCTATCTATCTATCTATCTATCTATCTATCTATCTATCTATCTATCTATCTAGATATCTTTTAAATATCTGTGTATGCGAGTGTGATGATTATTTAAGAGAGAGAAAGAAAGAGAGACAGAGAGAGAAATGGTTTTATTTGTGTGTAGTCTTAGGAAATAAGTTTAAGCTGATTAAAGCGTTATTCAACCAATTTTCTGTCCTAAACTCCCACCTCCGAATAGTCATCAACATTCACGCATCTTTTAATCAGTTAGCCAAACTTTGGTGTCTGCACGAAGGCAAGGAATCTGCATACAACAATGTCAGTCTACAGTTGAGCTACAATTTTTTTTTTTTAAATATCTTGAATACCTTAACATGCCTTCCCTTTAACTGATATGCATTCTTAGGATATCTGTCATCCTCATGCCCTTGTCACTGGCTACTGTTGTATTTATCAGCCTGGGTGCCGGACCAATAAAAAAAAATATACAAATGTGAAAATATAACAGTGTCAATACATTATAAACGGACAAAGTTAACCCACCTTGACCTTTCTCCTTAAGACTCAAAACCTCTCTTGTAACCTCTCTCCAGAGTGTGGATAGCGTGGTATTTCAATAATAGAACAATTCTCTATGCTGGACGCAGGTCAGAAGCTATTCAACAAAAGCCTACGTAAACAAGATGGCAGTTTTGTGCCCGTCTTCTGGCAGTTATGAATATGACCATTTGGCAAACTACAATTCAAAGAATAGAGTGAAGGTCAAGCATGACTGAACTCCAGCCAGCACTGTCTAGGATATCTTTAATTTGTCTTTATTGCAAACAAAAAAGGGGCATCTCAAAACCCCCTTTTTAGCAACTCGTGTAGTTTAGTGACCGTAGCGTTCCCCCTTGGCTACAGTTATGGAATTAAGAGACTTAGAATATATATTTAATACTTTTCCTTGAGGTTTCTATTGGTGTTTATTTTTTTTTACCTTAGTCATTCTTCCCCCCACCTCATGGCTACACCCATGGACTTTGGTGACTGTAGTTTGCTTTCTTTCTTTTTTAAAATTTAATAGGGTTTTTTTTTAAGCCTCTCATAGAGTTTGTTGAATTAAAATGGTTTAGTTTTTTTTTTTATTGATAATAAGGTTTTTGACCTCAAAACCCTTGCAGGGGGTATTAAAATAAAAAAAAAACCATTAGGATCTGCTCATGGAGTTTAGTGTCTGTAGTTTGCTTTAGTTTTTTTTCATTGACCACCATCCGGTTTAGCAGCACTGAGGCAAGTGATGGTTTAACATTAAAATCTCACTTTCAATAAAAAAAAATAAATAAAGCGAAACAACAGTCACGTGAGGTGGAGGAATTTCATCGAAGGTGTGGGGTATGGTGACCGAACCACCGCCCACCTTTCCACCGGCTACGCCCATGACACTAGGCTCATAAAAAAGCAATTAACTTCTATTATTATAACTAGGTTTCATCTTATTAGCAAAGTCAAACAAACGTATAAGCGACATATACAGCGAAGTTATCAATCAACAAGGTCCAATGACTGCTTGCTCAATCTAATCAATTATTTATATTTATCGATTCTATTGAGTATTACATCAAAAGAAATCTTATAATTTAGAATTTAAAAACAATGTAAAAATTTTTTTACATTAATTAATGTGTAAGAGATATAATTTGGACGCTGATTGAAAATCTAGAGAAGATCCTAGCAATGGAAATAGAGATGCTACAGAAAGTTTCAAGGTATTACTTACAAAGACCGCATCACAAATGATGGAAAGACAACATTAAGGAATGGACGGGTCTGTTTTTGAAAGAAACTATATCTAAGACAATAGACAGAGAAATGGAGAAAGACGGTCAAAAGATCTTGTGTGGTGCCCCAACGGTTCAACACACGAAAGGATAGGTGAAGCTGGTACATGGCTGCTTCGGGTGGAAAGATGTTTTGTAAACAAGAGTGCGGCTTCCCTACTTTTTTATCGGCGCCCATGATATACAGGCTGACAGCCTTTGGTGTAGCTGATGACGCAGTGCAGAAAGTGACAGGAGCAGCTATCATGCTTGTCACATTGTGACATCCCCGCACACGGCCTGTGTATGTAGCTACTCACACACAGCGGTAAGTTATGAACGCCTCGTGTTGAGTTGTCTGGGAGTCTGCTTGTTTGCATGTTCAGGGCTGACAGAGGCAAGATTAGTGGGCTGGATAGACATGAAAGGAATAGAATCAAAGTGGAAAAAACAAGTACATTTTTATATTCTGATAGAGGGAGGGAGGGAGAGAGGGAGCGTAAGTGTGCGAGTGAGTGAGTGAGTGAGTGATTGAGTGAGAGAGTGAGAGAGTGAGTGAGAGAGAGACTAAGCGATACAGCTTAATGAAAACCACTGACTAATGAGAACAGGGACACTCAAGATGGCCGATGGAAGGACAAAAAGACTAAGTTAAACGAAGATAAGAGAAGGAGTGTAAGTGTAGGAAGGAGATAAGAGAAGGAGTGTGAGTGTAGGAAGGAGATAAGAGAAGGAGTATGAGTGTAGGAAGAAGAGAAGAGAAGGAGTATGAGTGTAGGAAGGAGATAAGAGAAGGAGTGTAAGTGTAGGAAGGAGATAAGAGAAGGAGTATAAGTGTAGGAAGGAGAGAAGAAAAGGAGTATGAGTGTAGGAAGGAGAGAAGAGAAGGAGTGTGAGTGTAGGAAGGAGATAAGAGAAGGAGTATGAGTGTAGGAAGGAGATAAGAGAAGGAGTGTGAGTGTAGGAAGGAGATAAGAGAAGGAGTATGAGTGTAGGAAGGAGATAAGAGAAGGAGTATGAGTGTAGGAAGGAGATAAGAGAAGGAGTGTGAGTGTAGGAAGGAGATAAGAGAAGGAGTGTGAGTGTAGGAAGGAGATAAGAGAAGGAGTATGAGTGTAGGAAGGAGATAAGAGAAGAAGTATGAGTGTAGGAAGGAGATAAGAGAAGGAGTATGAGTGTAGGAAGGAGAGAAGAGAAGGAGTGTGAGTGTAGGAATGAAATAAGAGAAGGAGTATGAGTGTAGGAAGGAGATAAGAGAAGGAGTGTGAGTGTAGGAAGGCGATAAGAGAAGGAGTATGAGTGTAGGAAGCAGATAAGAGAAGGAGTATGAGTGTAGGAAGGAGAGAAGAGAAGGAGTATGAGTGTAGGAAGGAGATAAGAGAAGGAGTATGAGTGTAGGAAGGAGAGAAGAGAAGGAGTGTGAGTGTAGGAAGGAGATAAGAGAAGGAGTATGAGTGTAGGAAGGAGATAAGAGAAGGAGTATGAGTGTAGGAAGGAGATAAGAGAAGGAGTATGAGTGTAGGAAGGAGATAAGAGAAGGAGTGTGAGTGTAGGAAGGAGATAAGAGAAGGAGTGTGAGTGTAGGAAGGAAATAAGAGAAGGAGTATGAGTGTAGGAAGGAGATAAGAGAAGGAGTGTGAGTGTAGGAAGGAGATAAGAGAAGGAGTATGAGTGTAGGAAGGAGATAAGAGAAGGAGTATGAGTGTAGGAAGGAGAGAAGAGAAGGAGTATGAGTGTAGGAAGGAGAGAAGAGAAGGAGTATGAGTGTAGGAAGGAGATAAGAGAAGGAGTGTGAGTGTAGGAAGGAGATAAGAGAAGGAGTGTGAGTGTAGGAAGGAGATAAGAGAAGGAGTATGAGTGTAGGAAGGAGATAAGAGAAGGAGTATGAGTGTAGGAAGGAGAGAAGAGAAGGAGTGTGAGTGTAGGAAGGAGATAAGAGAAGAAGTATGAGTGTAGGAAGGAGATAAGAGAAGGAGTATGAGTGTAGGAAGGAGATAAGAGAAGGAGTATGAGTGTAGGAAGGAGAGAAGAGAAGGAGTGTGAGTGTAGGAAGGAGATAAGAGAAGGAGTATGAGTGTAGGAAGGAGATAAGAGAAGGAGTATGAGTGTAGGAAGGAGAGAAGAGAAGGAGTGTGAGTGTAGGAAGGAGATAAGAGAAGAAGTATGAGTGTAGGAAGGAGATAAGAGAAGGAGTATGAGTGTAGGAAGGAGATAAGAGAAGGAGTATGAGTGTAGGAAGGAAATAAGAGAAGGAGTATGAGTGTAGGAAGGAGATAAGAGAAGGAGTGTGAGTGTAGGAAGGAGAGAAGAGAAGGAGTGTGAGTGTAGGAAGGAGAGAAGAGATGGAGAGAAAGTTGAAATATCAAACATAAAGAGAGAGAGAGAAAAAAAAAGAGGGAGATCCAGGTGTTCACATAACCTTTTCTTTTCAAATACAAGACTGCATGTATGTTGGACCATTTATATATACTTTTTTTTTTGTTTTTTGTTTTTTGAATAGCTTTTATTAATCTTTGTCATTAGTTCCTTCTATATCGAGATAAAGTTAAATACAGTTAAATATCAATCTTGTTGAAAATTTGTTCAAAGTTATAATACCAAAATTTAAACGTAAAAAAAACTACTAAAATGTTTTTTCTGAAATTTTATACGAAAATGTATACATAACAAATAATACATCCACTACAAATACTGCTGTCAATTTCGTGAAACAATTTACTGGTAATAACTTGTATTAAAATATGTATTACTTACGTCCTACACTACTAGGCCATACTTACGTCCTACACCACTAAGCCCAACTTACGTCCTACACCACTAGGCCCAACTTACGTCCTACACCACTAGGCCCAACTTACGTCCTACACCACTAATCAAAACTTACGCCCTACACCACTAGGCCCAACTTACGTCACGCACCACTAGGCCATACTTACGTCCTACACCACTAAGCCCAACTTACGTCCTACACCACTAGGCCCAACTTACGTCCTACACCACTTGGCCCAACTTACATCCTACACCACTAGGCAAACTTACGTCCTACACCACTAGGCCTAACTTACGTTCTACACCACTAGGCCCAACTTACGTCCTACAGCACTAGGCCCAACTAACAACCTACACCACTAGGCCCAACTTAAGTTATACACCACTAGGCCCAACTTACGTCCTACACCACTAGGCCCAACTTACGTCCTACACCATTAGGCCCAACTTACGTCCTATACCACTAGGCCCAACTTACGTCATACACCACTAGGCCCAACGTACGTCCTACACCACTAGGCCCAACTTACGTCCTACACCACTAATCATAACTTACGTCCTACATCACTAGGCTCAACTTACGTCCTACACCACCAGGCTCAACTTACGTCCTACACCACTAGGCCCAACTTACGTCCTGCACCACTAGGCCATATTTACGTCCTACACCACTAGGCCCAACTTACGTCCTACACCACTAGGCCCAACTTACGTCCTACACCACTAATCATAACTTACGCCCTACACCACTAGGCCCAACTTATGTCCTGCACCACTAGGCCATACTTACGTCCTACACCACTAGGCTCAACTTACGATCTACACCACTAGGCCCAACTTACGTCCTACACCACTAGGCCCAACTTACGTCCTACACCACTAATCATAACTTACGTCCTACACCACTAGGCCCAACTTACGTCCTGCACCACTAGGTCATACTTACGTCCTACACCACTAGGCCCAACTTACGTCCTACACCACTAGGCCCAACTTACGTCCTACACCACTAATCATAACTTACGCCCTACATCACTAGGCCCAACTTACGTCCTGCACCACTAGGCAATACTTACGTCCTATACCACTAGGCCCAACTTACGTCCTACATCACTAGGCCCAAATTACGTCCTACAGTACAAGGCCTAACTTATTCATGCTTGGAATGTAATCAGACTGCAAAGAAATCTTCAAAATCATAAAAATTAAGATTTTGCTTATCTTTGACCCTAATGATAATTCAATTTTAAACTTATTTTTTGCCCCTCTCGTCTACCCTGAAATCATGAGCGTGTGGGGAGAAAATTTGTTGAAAACTTTCACCGGTACAAAAGAAAATAATTTCTAAAGAAATTGTTTCCAGTAAAAAAAATATCCACTTCTTGTCAGAATTTTTTTGTATTTTAAATATGTTGACTGTAAACTAAATTCAGTTGATGAATTTAGTGAGTTGTTAACAACAAATTGTACTCTTACCCTACTCTACAAAAAATCTCTTTTAGGACATACAAATATAACAATCAAACAAAAAATTTTATAAGAAAAAAAAAACTGTTTTAACAAAGACTGTACAATTTGATGTACATCTAGACAAACAAACAAAAAAGTTTCATCAAAAACTAACAAGATACAGAATTTCGTAGGTATTTTTTTTTCAACTTGATCTGGGTTTTTATGTCGTCTTTTGTTCTGTGTTTTTCTAATCCCTGGGATGGCTATCTCGAGAAGTGATCCGACGGTTTCACTGGCCCATGATTTACTTCCCTGGAACACAAGGAGATGGGGGAGAAATAAAAATCTTTTTGCGTCTTAAAAAAAAAAGAAAAATAAAAGCGTCTCAACATTTTACAATGCAATGTCTGAAACTAGGCACCTTTCTAGTCTGGGGGGGGGGGGGGGGGCAGGAGGGTAGGAGGTACCGCAAGTTAAACTCATCAGAAGTAACTTGTGTGGTCTGTACAGAAAAGCCAACAGGTTAATGAAGATATACTATGTCTGAAGAATTGTTTTTATCCTATAGTATTTAGTTTGAGCCAAAATTTTAAAAAATATAAAAATGGTTTTTAACTTAGAATAAAATCTTGGACGGGGTGGTTGAGTACAATGACAAAGACCAAACAAGCATTTATCTACCCATTCTGTATTCCCCCATTTTTAATACCATAATACTAGTTGACTGATTTTATAACTGGGATTGACTTTCTTCGTATTGTGATCTCTGAGCGGTGAATACTAATATTTAGACCAATCTACACAATCTGCAAAATAGCTTCAATCAAAGCAAATCATCGATTCAATGATATTTCTTGATGTAAGTCTTAGGTAGCCAAATAGTATTACGATTATAATTTAACACTGTATGTGAAGGAATAGGACGTGTTAAGCTTTGATGTAGTCAAAAGTGTTTGCACATGTTTAAGTGTCAGTAAACTGCATAAAATGCGTGGTCAATCTCCAAATGCACATATTGTTTCGCTCTACTCTCTTAGATAAAGTAACTAATAGCATGACCTTTTGTATTCTACTGAGAGAAGAAGCTCGCATCAAATTACAGTAAAATAACGACAGATGGTATGCTAATTAATACTAATAGCTCGTGATATCCTATCAGGTCATAGATAGATAGAAATAGATCAAACAGCTAGTGTAGCTAGAATTTAACTCAATAGCTCATTAGAAAACCAAAATTTATACCAAAGCAATGTTACAACATTGACCCGAGAAAAAAAAATACATTTATGAAGTGAATTTGAAAAGACCATCTTCCTTTCTAGTTTGTCTACTTGTCTATTTGTGTATTGGTCTACTTGTCTATGTGTCTACCATTGTATTATAATAATTTGACAAAAGAAAGGCGAAAAGACGCTAATAGCTTTGTGTGGCCTATCATTCTGTTCGTTCGTCCGTTTGTCCGTCCGTCTTGTTTAGATCTCGGAAACTAGAAGAGAAAATGAAAATCGGACACCATATTTTAGATCATTCAAAGTTCTGATGCAACGGCTACTTTTTTATTTTCCGAAAGTAAACCATCTAATTTTAAAAATTATCTATGCAAGCAGATTTAAAAAAAAACAAAACTTTTCAATGAAATACTTCAGGGAGGTACGTGTTTTAAAATCTAGTCTAGCTCTAGATTCTAGATATATTATAGATCTATTCTGTTCTAGATCTATTCTAGCTCTGGATTATATATATATATATATATATATATTCTATATTCTAGAGCTATAGTCTAGACCTATAAAGTAGATAGAGCGATTATGATCAGGATTAATAGGCCTACTAGTGGGTAGGCTAATAGTGCACTATGCTGTTCGCATGGGAAACCGGGTGAGTTGTGCGGGCTATTTTTTTTTTTTAATTTCCCCGTCTACTCCAGTATATTAATCGACGTTGCTGGGGAGAGGTACATATCTGGGAGCAGTAGCGTCAATAGGGGGGTACGAAGGGTGCGGTCGCAGCGGGTGAAACCATCTTGGTGATGACAACCAAGTTGAAAAAAATATATCACATTGGAAAAGATAATTATATTAAAATCTCTAGATAAATGCCCAAACATGCCTAGACACGTCTAGATGGTAGTTTAAGTTTAATTGTCAATGCACAACGTTACACCACTTCTGTCTTAAAGTATAACAAAAGAAACCTGTTCAGGTGATGTTTAGTATGTTTCTAATTTTAATGAAATATCATGGTAAAATTTGAAATAGCATTTGAATAAATGTCATAAACAGTGGGATTTTATAATAGAATTGACTCTAATTTTACATTTGAATAAAAATCAATAATAGTAGGTAATCAGACCACTGTATTTGTTCATCATAAAGAAACCAACTAGCACTCGAGTGTTTATTGGAACATATTTGAAGAAAGTTGATGGGGAAGGGAGGACACCCTGAGCTACCGCACTAGGTGCCGCTGACACTAACTGGGAGGTTTCCATTCTGTTTGTAGGTGATCAGTTGGATCTCTACTATTCTAGAAGAGTTAGAAGAGTCTTATCAAAGACAAAGTCTTGTCCTATTTGCTTTTATTTGGAAAAAAAAACGCCAAATTATTTTTTTTTTACAATCTCATTAATTTAAACGATCAAAACAAGACTATGGTTAAAATATTCCTGGTCCATTGTTGACTTCGATGGGGGCCGCCTCTGAGTTTCTGTGATAACACAAACACTGTTTGTAACCTTTTTTTTTTTTAAATTATGGCTAATGAATAAATGATTACTTTTTTCCCCAAAGTAAGAATTAAAAAAACGTCTCTCTCTCTCTCTCTCTTAGAGAGAGAGAGAGAGAGAGAGAGAGAGAATTAAATATTTTGTACACAATGTTTTAACGAGTTGACTTGTGGACGACATAACCGCACTCGCGAAGTCATCCTAAAGCACGGTTGTCAAACAGAAGCAACATTGTTGCCTACTTCTGACCCCAGATTTTTTTTTATACATTTTAATGAAATTTTTTTTTAGGTAGAGAAAAAAGTGAGTCTCATCGTTCTTCTGATAAATTACGGAACAAAAAAAAGTTGAGTTATTATCTGAATGAAGATTTGAATCACGTGACGCGGGGCGTGAGGGAGCCGGGCAGATGTTTGCAATGAAGTTCCTGGCCTGATCACTAGCGCGCCACATCACCCTTCCCGCAGTACACTCATATGCATACGCGTGCGAGCACTTACATATGTCCCATTCCTTTCCGCTAACGTTTTTTTGTGTGCTAGGAATGATACAACAGAGTGAGTCCATTTAGCGACAACTGAGGGGCAGGGAAGGGGGGGGGTAGTCGAGATGGAATAGGGCCCCCTAGGCTAAGCCCATTATTATGCAATGAAAATGATGAAATTTATAGAGCGAGATTTTGTTTGGGAGCTATGACACAGCTGATGGATCATGATACCCTATGGCCCCCCACCGCCCTTGAAAACATTGGCCGGCACTGCTTTGTGTATTGATAGGATTATAACTAGACAGTGATACATGGTAATTGGGCGACGTGTTTAAACATGGCTCCCTGTTGTTAGTGCAAGCTTAGGACGAGAAAATTATGTCCAGGGATCTCTTTCGTCCGTACTTGGCAGTTGATGTACCAATGAGTATTTAAAATGAAAAAAAAAGGTGTTCATTATAAGTAATATAATAAACGCGAGCCCTATACTAAGGTACGTTTATTCTGTGTTTAATGTTTTATAGTCAAAACAATGGAAATGTAAGTGACAGAAAATATGAACAAGTCTTTAGGATTCTGAGACCATTTGGAAAGGAACAATTATGAAATGTGTACTAGAAGTTACTAAAGGAATAGAAACTTTACTCTTACTCTGAAAAATCTAATTCATGTGTTAACTTACATGTTACAAGTGTACTGGTGTGTTGTAATTAGAAAAAGTTCTTTCTAGCCCCATAGCAGTCTCAAACATAATCATATATTTATGTGAAAAGATTGTCTATTAAATGTATGCATGTATTTTATTCTTAATATAACTCTTCATAAGAACTTATAAAATATATGTATCTAATTTGTCTTCTGTCTTGTATATGACCCCCTCAACCGATAAATACTTTGCATTGCTTATGCTCTACCGTCTCTGCTTGGTCCAAAAAAAACCCAGAGAAATACGCATTTAGTCAGTTATAAATATGGTAAGAAATCCAATGAATAATGAATTGTGCTTTGGAAGTAACTCAACAAAAAGGCGCCTGACTATTTACATATGAATATATTGTTGTCACTCGTGTAACAATGACGACCACTTTTGTCATCCACGGGGGTGGGGTTGAGTGTTTTGCTCGACGTTTTTTGGGCCTTGTCATGTGACTTGCGATGCCTATGCGGGTCCTGAATGTTCGACTAAGCAAACTATTCCAAGGCTGTTATTATATCTTTAGCAATATTTGCGCGGCGCAATGATGATCTATAATTACTTCAGTTTACCAGGTGGCAGTGTCCATGTTGAAGATTCTCAGAATGTCTTTCAGAATGTTCCTAAAACCTTTTCGTAGACCTCCATGGCCTCGCTTTCCATCTATTAGCTGGCCGTAAAGAAGCATGTTATGGATACTGGAGTTGTCTCTACAGAAGTTGTCTTGACCATCGCTATTGTGGCTGCATATGGGTTGTGTAAATGCCATTTGTGACCGCCACTCCTATTTCTCATATAATGACGAACCCTTTGTGGGACGGTGTGGCGGACGTTTCGGATAGAGTCACCGGGCAACTTGTTGCATACCCCTCCCCCCCCCCCCCCGCGTGAGATAAAAAAGCTCACCCAAGGAAGCACGAAAGGGGCCTTATTCGCCTCCCGTTCTTAGGCTCTCTAGTTCCACTACTAGACATTTCCACGGAAGCGTACCGCTAAGAAGAGGGGGGCTGAATCCTCCGAACCGGACTACCAGCGAATAACACTATTATTTCAAATCTTTCACAGATGGCAGACGTACAGAATTTATGCTAAGCGTTAATGAAGCATGACATGTACCGTATGTCACGCATGATAGCTTAAGTCGACTGAACAGTTAACTCTTTAATCCTTTTGAGGAATCATGTTTGTATAGAGAGGATGTAGAAGTACTGAAACTTTGAAACAAACTAGATCTAGTATTGAATCAATGATTCTGTATTCAGTGGGACTTTGAAACAAAATATCATTGAATCAATGGTTCTCAGTCACATGGAGTTGAGACACATATTGGATACAGCGTGTCTCTGTGGCAGACTGCTGAAAATTTGTTTAGCAAGGACACTGACTCTGTATTCATCTGGCAAGTGTGGAGGCTGTGTTGTGAAATGGTTGGCTTCTTCTCTTTAGCCAGCCTTTTCTTGTTGAGCTGTTGGCTTTTTGTTGTAAGTCTGCGCCAAGAAACAAATAACGTGCCGTTTCTTTAACTATTCCCAACAGTAATACACAGAGGTGTTGGTTATATTGGATTGTGGATAAAAGGGTCTGTCTACGGCGAATGAAATAGGGACATTTATAGAGAATTCGGGGTCTTGGGCACGAATCTCGGTTAAGACTGAGATTTTGAATATCGACACTTTCAGGGCACACCTGACTCCAACTATTTTGAATGGGTACCTGACATTAGCTGGGGCGATGTTGATCGTTGTGCTGACCACATTGTTACCCTCATTAACCTTGGGTCATAAAACAAATTATCTTAATCGCAAGGTCTGAAAGGGGAGTTTTTCTTTTTGGAGCATCATGTCTAAGTTTCGTATTGCGATACTTGGAGGTCTTTGACAGATAATTACATCAGACCTCAAGGTACAGAGAGGCCAACACCATGAAAGTAGAAATCGTCGTTTTTTAAAGGTCAGATTATATCCAAGTAAGCATCAATGGCCAACCACTAGAAATTGTTGATCACTTTTGTTACCTTGGCTCCATCATATCCAACAACACTCTACAGGATAAAGACAAACAACAGGATAGCCAAGGCAATGGCCACCATGTCATGGCTGCAGAAAAGAGTCTGGGACAACATATTGCTGACTAACAGTACTAAAGCCCTAGTCTACCGGACCTGTGTGTTGAGCACCTTGCTGTACGGAAGTGAAACATGGTCAACCTATTCATGGCAGGAAAAAAAGCTGAATGTTTTCCACCTCCGATGCCTAAGGCGGATCTTTAAAATAAGGTGGCAAGATAAGATAACCAATGAGGAAGTGCTACAAAGAGCAGGGTGCCAGGACATCCGCTCTGTTATTAGCAGCAGACGCCTTGGCTGGCTTGGCCACGTTCGTAGAATGCCAGAAGGTCGACTTCCACAGGACATCCTGTATGGCGATCTAATAGAAGGCAGGAGAGCCGCTGGTCGCCCACTATTACGTTATACGGATGTATGCAAACGCGACATGAAGCTCTTCAAAATCGACACTGGCAACTGGGAAGAGGTAGCACTGGACAGATCCTCGTGGAGAGAGAGCATAAAGGAAGGGTCAAAGATTGCAGATGTCATACACAACAGAAGCAGAAAGAAGGGTGAAAATGCAACGGTGCCTGGTGATTATATATGCCCAACCTGCGATCGCAGCTGTGTATCAAGGATTGGCCTCTTTAGTCACACAAGAAGTTGCAAAGGGAAAAGATCGTCTCTCGAGACGTAAAATGCCACAGAAGATTATATCCAGACCAACGGAAACAAATTTATCTCGATATGTTTTGTAAGTAGATAAATACAATGAATGACATTGTTGCTGAAATAAATGACGTCATTGTTTTTGCTGTTGTTTTTTTTAAACTCAGATGTCATCATCACTTCACTCTTGAATAACTTTATGGCAGTCGTAGGTCACTCTGACAATAAGCGCAACTAAATGTCTCCACTCTTCTCAGTCAGATGCCAACCTTTCTTCTGGAGATCTTGTCTGTAAGCTCCCTACAGGAACTTTAAATGATAAACTTTGCTACTGATAAAGCAAAAGAATGAGTCAGTCCCATGGTAGACAACATAAAAACAAACTAAATGTAGCTCTGTTACCTCGCTCATGTTGAAATGTTGACATTGGGACGAAAATTTATTTTTTTTTATTTTCGCTAATTTTCTAACGTGAATTTATTGATGAATGAAAAGGACCGATAGGGCAAGCCGTTAAATCTGAATTAGTGCGTCACGAGCCACGTGACCGGCATTGTCAGCCAATCAGAGGAGCGTCGGTTATAAGCGGAGCTTCGGATGGAATATTTTTTGTTCCGCAGATGATTTCAATGACTTGTGTTGGACGTGATGTCAAGCAGAAAGAAGAGCAATGACTTAATGCGTAAGTCTGGGCCTGGGTTTTTTGTTCAAGTGTGTGTTTGATAGAGGATTTGGCTGTGTTTATATGGACAAAAAAGGGGAGGGGCGGTAATTCTATTTCATAATGGAACAAAGTATATGGGAAGGGGGTGGTAATTCTGAAAACGTCAGGGAACAAAGTATATGGGGGGGGGGTGTATATGAGCACACACATTTCTTTACCAACAACTTCCCATTATTCAAGTCTCACGTTCATGTCCCTTGAGCTGCTGATTAGGGGAGGGGGGGGGGGACAGGTGGAAGATAATCTTGAACTGTTAACACATTCTTCTGATATAAAATATACGATTGTGAGTGGCAGTAACACTTCCCATCTGGACAAGTTTTTCAATTTGACAGCATTTATATATATACTAAATATTCTAGAATACAGCAATAATTGTTTACGAACAACTGACCACATTAATCTTAAAAATTCTGATTTCTTTGTCCTCCTTGTAGAATGAACTAAAATGTAAATGACATAATGTAGTCCCAGCTTTTTTTTTTCAGCGCTAAAGTAAAAAAAAGGGGGGGAAAAATATTTTTCACTTTTCATACCTTGCTGCCATGGATCAGGTGACGTCATTTCCATTTCAATATGAATGCCAAGTCTGCATGATGTTTTCTGAGCTGTTCTTAGTCTGATGTTATGAAGTACAGGCAATTATTGAACTCGTAATGAAGTACTATTACACTCATATGTACGCACGCACACATCAAGACATGCGCTCAGCAAACTACATAAACACAACAATTTAATGAATTCCTACCAGACTTCTAACTCATCCGTTTCTGCACACCGCCATACTGGAAAATGGCTGACAATAAACATGTACGTTAGAATGATCCTGATTAGGTCTACTACCTGATCTATTCACTTACCACCATTTTTATTGTAGTACTTTTGTGTTGACGCCTAATTCAACTTCTTATATTTATATATTTAGAGAGAGACATTGCTATGTACATAACTCTTTTTTAAGCTGTATAGGAAATCGCCACGAATCTAGGAAAGTCGATCTTGTCAGTCTTAGAAAATTAATACCCTTTGGTTTAGTTTAGTTCAGTAAGAATGCCATACCATTTTGTGGGTTTTAAACTGAAATGGGCTATTAATCAGAGAACTATATATTCACGCGAATCTATGAAATAACGCCATTTCTTGTTAGTTTCCATTGAGATAATATTTCGAAAATCCTAGATCGAAATAATTCAAGTCTGGTGATTTTAATCTTTTTATGTTCATTTAAATAGGTTGATTACCTAGATCTTTCTAGATTATGTATCTAAAAATTGATAAATAATCATTATTAGACGAGAGTGCTCCTATTTTCGATGTTCAATTACTAGATCTAGATCTAAACATTAAATTATATGTTACATAGGTTAGGGTTAAAAAAAAAAATCTTACTTCTTATCAATACTTTACAAAACAAAACCTTGTTTCAGCTTATTGGATGTTTTTCACGACATGTTTGTGTTGTGTTAGAGATGTTCATGTCCAGTTTAGGTATAAAGTATAATAAGTGAATAATCCCCTTTCCCTGAAATACTTTACGCAATCTTTATTCTTTCGACTCGAACACAATCACTTATTATTTTTGTTTGAAAAACCTGTTTTGCAACAGTAAAACCATATAGGACAAACACAGTCGATGGAAATATAGGTAGGTGACAGGAGTCATTTTTCGCACGCGTAAAAATACACGCGCGCACACATACACACATATTTATCTATTTATCTATCTATCTATCAGTCTGTCTGTCTGATAGATAGATAGATAAATAGATAGAATGTGAAAGTGTTCTTCTCTTTACGGCATGACTGTCTGACAGAAGAACTTGAGGAGGGGGGGGGAGCACCTCTTCGCACCTACATCGAGACAGAGTACATGTGAGACATTTCAATGACTTCATCGGTCTGGGATTGTTGAAAGCTCCAGTTCTCGGCTCCAGTTTAACATCCACTTGAGCGAGGTGGCGTTGACATTCTGGCCTTTACGACTGGACTTAAAAACGTCATTCAACGCAGAGCGCAGCCGTGTTTTCACATCAGGACAAAAACATTATTTACGACCGTCCCACCCCTTCACCATTTACCACTTTCCTGCTTTTCATTGTCCATGTTTCTTTAAAAAAAAAAAAAAACAACTTCAGACCGCTAATGGTTCTAGAAATCCAGACGCTAATTCGCCCTCGACAATTCTCCCACCAGTCTTGCTGCTTTAGCGCTCATGCTGACGTCATGAACAAACTCCGGAAGTAAGTCGCCCATCTCAAATCTACTTGTTGAAACCGTCTAGTTAAGTAGTTATCAAATTAAAGAAAGAAAGCAAATCGTCTTCAAACCTCTTTTTGTTTCATCAGTCCTTATCAAATTATTTCCCTAAAACACTTTCCCTCCTATCGAGATTTTGAAGTCTCGTTTATTCCCATTGCCGTGGATCTCGGAATTTTCGAGGATAATTTCTACAACTTGATCTTCACTGAGACTTCCGGTTCTTCCTTGTTCTAATGACCCCAGCCTCTGTGTAGAGCTGATGTCTGGCTGTCACCAGTATGTCTTCTAGAGGATGGATGAGTTTTTAATGTTAAAGAGGGAGAATTCATCACAGAAAATAAAATAAAATGAAAAAATTAAATTAGTTTTGTTTCCTTCACTTGTTAGCTGACTACCTTTTTAAAACAACCTTTTTATTAGTTGTGTTTCCCAGAGACTTACTTTATAAAGTTTTCTTATAAACTTTTATAGATCTAATGTATTCTTAGTCCGAGCCTCATACACATATCAGTCCATGTTGAGAAGCATAAAACACTTTACTAAAGAGATGGCTGCGTAGTCGTGTGGGCTGCGCTCTGGATTGCCATTGAATGGTTACGATGGTCTCTTGTTCAAATCCTGACCGCCGCCGCCTGGAGGTTTGAGATAGGATATAATGAAAGGAACATTACCTTTAAAACAAATCCTCGTTTAGTAGAGAAACGTCTGTTCTATAGTTCCTCGTTTAGTAGAGAAACGTCTGTTCTATAGTTCCTCGCTTAGTAGAGAAACGTCTGTTCTAGAGTTCCTCGCTTAGTAGAGAAACGTCGCGTAGTAAAGCGTCTATTCTAGATGTCCTCGTTCAGTCTGTTCTATAGGTCCGGAGTAACAACAACTAATCACTTTAACTTTTTGAACACATGATTCTCATCTTCCCTCACACACATTTCTACAAATCTTATATCAACTCAGTCTGTCTGTCTGTCTGGTAAAAAGATTCTACACGTTATTTCTCCAACACCAAATCTTGGATTAAGCTGAAATTTTGGCAAAATTCTTTCTTTTACCTGACAACACAAGAATCAATTTTTAAAAATTTAAACAATTAGTTAATTTACTATTGGTAATAAATTATTTTGATTGATATCTCGTACAAGGGAATGATATTGTTCTGGTTTGAAGTGGTGGTATAAGCTGAATTAGTTCCCTTTATAGGTCGCTGCTGTAAAGTAAGTCTGACACAAACAAAATGAAATACAATCAGGTCATAAGCACCTCGCTATCAAAGTGTATTTAGGTCGGATTTTTTAAATCATTTGTTTACATTAGAAATATAGCAAGAGTTTTTCTTATATTCCCAGGCTATATCTGTATATAGGAACCAAATTCACAGGTGTAGTCTATTTGAACATTATTTACTAAGTGTTTGTATACGTGTAGATACGCTCGGCCCTTGTAGGAGATTGTTATTAAGAAGCTATCACAGTGACATTTAAAATGTACCAACTTACTTTTTCATATTCACTGAAGCTCGCTCTAATGCAGCTCTCCAATATAGATGTGTAACACATGAACGTATTAGACCCATTTCTTGAAAGTTATTACGAATAATATTGATTGTTATTGTCCGTACAGAAATTCGTCTTACAATTAGTGCATTACACCAAAACAAAAAACATTAGAACTATAAAAAAACAACACAAAATGGCAATTAACACCAGACTCACTCATAATTTACATGTGACAAAGTTTATATCAAACTGTTTCTATTAAATGATTTGATTGCCAGGGGAACAAAAGAGTGTTTGTGTCTGTTTGTCTTTGCTATCGGTGTCTTGTATCTTTTGTGATGGTATAATAACAAAATCCTGACCCAAAGAGTGATTTTTATTTCTATAATCTTTTTAGCTTTTTTATGAATGTTTGTCTCAAACAGCTGACCAAATGGGGTTTGTTTTTTTAATATCACTGAGTTTGGTAATCTCGTGTGAGGTAATTTCGTGTGAGGTAATCTCGTGTGTGGTAATCTTAAGTGAAGTCATCTCGTGTGTGGTAATCTCGTGTGAGGTAATCTCGTGTGAGGTAATCTCGTGTGTGGTAATCTCGTGTGAGGTCATCTCTGTGTGGTAATCTCGTGTAAGGTCAATCCCATCAGATCGGTGTGTCATCTAATTAAAGCTATGTTTTATTGTCATCTTTCTGCTCTTTTATAGCTCTATAATACATGAACTGAGAGGAAAGAATGCTTGCAAAAAGGTTATGATCGAAGCAGAACGTTTTGGCCCCGCCGTTTTTGCTCCGCCGTTTTGGCGCGAAGGTCTTTTTGGCGCTAGCAGTTTTGGCGACGGGACGTTTTGGCGCGAAATACATTATGTACGTTTATTGTATTATTTCTTTTAAAAGAATTATTCATATCTATGTTTTGCATGAGTGTTTGTGTTAAGACATATTTTTCACGTACTAAATGTAAATGTGTGTTTGTTTTTCACATCATTTTCTTTAATAAACATTTTGGCTTGTGTATGTGTGTTTATTAAGAGACACACTTTTATTTTCAAAAAAGGTTTTTCAGATATTATTTTAAAATCAAAAACAAAATGAAACGATGATAGACTAACAATTGATGCAATTTTTTGTTTACATTAACATTTGGTTTATTGAATGACTTTATGGTATCTCCAGCTATACATACCAAACACTTGCTAAGAAAAACAATTCGCTGAACGGTGTTAGAATTCATACTATACATACAATATTATGGTAGAGTAGAGAAAAAAACAGTGTTATAAAAGCTACGTGCTTATTAAATTATCGTCAAATGATATCTCGCGCCAAAACGTCCCGTCGCCAAAACGGTTCGCGCCAAAACGTCCCGTCGCCAAAACGGCGTCGCCAAAACGTCACGAACCGTGTTATGATTAATGCAACATAAAAACATAACAAAGTAATCTTAGTGTTTCTTGATCATAGTAATTGTAATGACATTGAAAAAAAGTAGAAACAAGTTAACTATAAATGCAAAGATTCATTCACTTGTGAGACGTATTATATTACTCTGGATTTATTCTTTAAAGTCATTATTATTGTGTTGTATTGGAATAACTATATCTAAATTCTGTGTTTATATTTGCTCAATAATTCAAGTTTGTGTTAAATCGATGACTGATAATCTAAATAGAGGTAGTGTTCAATGAAATTGTTTCACTAGATTACGTCACTAGGCTTGAATCTGTGTCCATTGAATCTGTGTCCATTGAATCTGTGTCCATTGAATCTGTGTCCATTGAATGTGTGTCCATTGAATGTGTGTCCATTGAATCTGTGTCCATTGATATAAAACTAAGTTAATTACTGAGTAATACACACACACGTAAATCACACACAAATTTTGTGTTGCTAAGAAACCTTCTCATTTTAACAAACAAACAAACGAACAAAAGCTGTAACTCTCTAAAAGGTAACATCAAAATAAGTTAAAAATAACCATCAAGGTCAAAGGCAGTTACGTAAGAAATTACGTCATCTTATTTTGTCTGTACCGCCAAGCGGCCTACAAGCTCACTCATTCCCACCCCCTCCCACTGTCAGCGCTGGGGGTCGTCACGTGGTGTGAGTTGGAAGTGATTTAAAAGTACCTTTGATCTCAACGACCGAAAGACAATTTGACCAAATGATGCATCCCTGGGACCTTTTCTTTTTTTTTTTTTACCTAGAGATTAATTACCCCCCCCCCCCCCGTCCTGAACATCCAGACCTGTTGTAATATTCATTTCATCGCCTGCATCCGCGAGAGACTCAGGAGTTAAAGCTCAGGTCATGACATCCAGCTTAACTCCTGTTTCGCGTGTAGCCTTCAAGGCCCTTTAGGGACCGAGTAGAAGGGGGTTAGGGGAGGAAAATAAATTAATTCTGATTTCAGGGCCGGCTCTAGCATTAAACTTTTAACCTAGCTGGTTGATCTTAGGTGGGCCTCAAAGAGAGAGAGAGGGGGGGGAGGGAGATGCAGGTGTATCTAGTGGTTACACGATGTCTGACATGAAGCGTGTGTGAGAGTGTGTATGTGTGTGTGTGAGTGTGTGTAGAATAAGAAAAAAAAAAGGGGGGACGGTTAATGTACGGCGTCTGGAAGACATATTTCTGATGTCACGAGCTAGATACCTGGATCAATTTTCTATTTGTCGACCTTCAATAGTGTGTACCTTGTACATTGAGCAGCCATTTCTAAACTGCTTCTTTAGCTTTATGTGTATTCATGTAGGTCAAGTGTATGTGCATACGTACAAGTCTGTGTATGTGTATTTACATGTGTCTATTGGTATATATGTATATTCTTGTAAATGGGTATATCTGAATATTTATGTACATGTGCATGTATGAATGAATATGTGTGCAGGTGTGTATGTTGTTGTGTTTATATGTGTATGTTCATACAATTACTATTTAAAATCATGAATCGTCTTTTCCCTCTGGACACACTCTCTGCGTCTCGAAGCGTTCTAAAACAGTTCTGACTACTAGCATTACCCACCGGCTACGCCCATTGATATGTTCTCAGGCATTAATTTTGCTTATTATTGGAGCGACCCCTTCTTTTTTTTTAAATTTCAACAAACGAGCGCCACATGTTAACGATCCCTTTAACACACATTTGAGCCCTTGACTAAAGTGTATATCTGTTATCATCAAATTAAATGGCCCTCTCTCTTTCTTTTTACTTCTGGAAACCCCTTTTTTTTAGCGGCCCCGGAAAGGGAGATAGACGCTATTGGTTTTGTGTGGTCTGTCTTTCGTCCGTCCGTCCGTCCCATTTAGATTTCGTAAACTAGAAAAGATATTAAAAAATCCGACATCATAATATTTTAGACCATTCAAAGTTCGAAAAGCGAAAATTTAATTTTTTTAATCAACTATGCAAGCAGTTTTTTCATAAAAATGCACTATTTATTATGACAATTCACTATTAATAGTACAATTTTTTTTACCCTTAGATCAATTAGATAATCATTATATGACATCAGATAAGCCTGGTTCAAATCTAACTTCACCTTCACTTTCATCTATCCCTTGGTCTGCTGGACCTTTGGGGCACCACTCAAGATCTGTCAACCTTCTTTCTCCATTCTTCTCCATTTCCACACATACTATCTTTGTGTAACCTTGTTTGGGATATTTTTATTTTTAAATTTCGTCTTCTAATTTCTTCGAACCTAAGACTTCTGATTGGATGTGGAAGGACCCGCTTGAAAACGCCACCGACACACAATTCTAGAACCACTTTTACTTATTCCCCTCCCTCTCCGCTCCTCCACCCACAACAACAAAAACTTTTCTTCCGCTTCTCAAGTCATTATTTCATATGCCCTATGCTGCTTTTCAATCTTAACCAGCCGCCCCCCTCTACACACCCACACACACACAAACCTTCTTTCCCTACTTTCAGCGCCTTTTTTATTACAATGACAATCCCTAACTATTTTTAGCATCCTCCTAAGATCAACCTTTCACCACACAAATTCCAGCTTTTAAATTCTACATATGTAGCACCATTAGTTAATTTTAGTTTTTTTTTGCTTTATTTGCATCTTTTAATCCTAAGGCCTAAGGCAAGCAATGTGCGGTAGTAGACACCGCGAACACTTCTTTAAACTATCAGTTTCCGGCCTAGAGGGAGGAAAAGAATGCGTTTTCCGAAAGCCCCAAATTGAATGCCCTATTCCCGTTCCCCGTTTAGTTTGGTCTTCTAAATATCAGGACATATGAGTTGAGTGTTATTCATTGTTATCGTTTAATTGTTTATTTTAGAATGTAGACAAATGACCAGCGCAACAAAGTATCATTCCTTGGTCTCTTAAAAAAAATAAATAAATAGACTCTGGATTAGTCTAGATCGATCCTTTCTTATGCCATTAACATTTTTTTATTATTTATTTGGAGTACTTCTAAAAGGAAGCAGAAATGACGCAAGGCAATACAAAATAAGTTGACTTCGTAGAAAAGAATTTGCTTTAAAAATACAGAAATTTCTACTTCTATGTATAGAATGCGGCCCTTTGGGGAAATACAGAAAATAAAAAATATTGATAAAAAGCTTGCGGTGGTTAGTCTGCGAATCTGTTAGAGCCGCATCTTAGCGAGCACCTAGGGGGTATAAGGAACATAAGTACGAAAGTCCATGCGAATCCGTACAACAGTTGATGAGATCTCAGGATCAGTCAGTCGGTCATGGTTTTTGCTCTTATAAAATAGATAATAATCTCTTGTTGAAAACATATTTTTAAAGTCGCCTATCTTGCATGTTCAGTTGTGTACGTGAAAAGAGACATAGATAATCTGTTACGTTCTTTCATTTACCCTCGTATCTGCAGTAGCGAGCTATCTCAAGTCAAAATAATAGGGGAGATTATTCTAATACAACGTGATCACAGATAAGCAGACAACATTCACATCAGATTAAATTCTGATTAAATGTAATATTTTGTAGTAACAACGTGTTCTATTTAATTTCAAATACTAGAGGGGGGGGGGGGGGGGCTATGTTGGAGAAATAAACATTCCATCATGAAATAATCGATTATAAGAATTCAAAATGAAAATGACATGTAAAACTTTTTAGAAATACAACGGATGTAAAATTGTAAAACCATGAAACAATAATAGCATAGCTGAAAGAACAATTCGTAAATTATGAAATTACAAAGGTGTTTGTCAATATACAAGTCAAGCTCTGCGAACTAAATGTAAAGATTATTTGTGAAGTTTATGGTTTACACTATCACTATATCACTGAATAGTTTTATTCTACACAAACTTTGAACAGACACTTTAAATTATATCAGAAATCTCCAAATTGCAGGCATCGAATTGTCCGATTATTTCCCCCTGGCCAAGGAAAATTTTTTTTCCCATGAATACGCAATTATCTTTCATTCACCCATGACGAATCATTCGTTTGAAACTAAAATTAAAATCTCCTTTGTCAAGCATGTTACAGCGCTATTGCCTGAACCACCATGGACGACGTACTAGTGAGACGATGGGAGACTGCGTGTATGGAAGGGGAGGGGAGATAACTCAATCTACCAGGAGCAGACAATACTACTTCTAATTTAATGAGCGGTTGAGTGATTCCTAAAGCCTGGTTAACCCCAAGCCTTGTTAAACATTCATTGGACACCAATATGGAGTCGGCGACACTTGGACTTCAAAAACCTGTCACTCTTTAAACTTTTTTTCTAAAGGCGACGCCTTTGTAGGCGGAGAATTGTTGGATACTTGGATACCTGAATGGAACTAAAAAAAATTGAGACGAAAGAACTTAGGGGGGGTTTGGGCGAGGGCGCATTCTAGTGCCTTCTGGTTCGTAATGTGTATAAATGAACAAGTTCTTGCGTGTATTAGATGAACCCCCCCCCCCCCATCCCCTCAACATGTAGCCCTAAAAATCTCCATCATCCTTAACTATCTTTTTCTCTTTCTGCTGGAAAGTAAAGAAAACTATTGGGTCAACAGAAGGTCACTATAAAGCCTCTAACAGATAGGGAGAGAAGCTCTGTTTCTTTGGTGCTACTATAGCAGAACATATGAAAAGCTGTCCTTAATTTATTATTCATTATAACTGGTCCCAATCAAAGAATCAATTATGGTCCTCCTACCGTCTCCAACACTCTTTTCCCGCCCCTCTACGCCTTAAATGAGCAGACATTTTTTGTTTTGTGGTAGAACCAACAAAACATATTCTGTCTTCAACTCCCCCACAACCCACTACCACATACACACCTGAACCTCCAGTATTGCACTTATTTTAAAACCCACACACACGCAGGCCTATATATTAACCTGACATATGTAGAGTTAAAAGAGACACACGCCATCAATTAAGAGTGAGTTCTCGGCCAAACTTCGTAGTCCAGGCCGCCAATTATTTCAGCTAACGAGCAGAGTGCTAATTAATTCATGAGGATACGTCGAGGGTGAAGATATGAGCGAGGCACACACACAAAAATAATAATTTCAAGAACTTCGATAAATAATTATTTCATGAAATTTGACTTTATTAATTAATTTATTGAAGGTTTCCTAGCAGAAGGAGCCATTTAAATGCAATCGCTTTAATGTACTGGTGTCATTTTCACATCTTCTCTGCAGAATGAATTCTAACCATTTTCGAGACAGCTATATCAATGGAGAATAGGGGATTGCAGACGTTTACCAGAGTGCTTACTAAAAAGATTTTTTTAAAGCAATATTGTAGAAATGTTTGTTTCAAGTAGTAACCCCACAACAGACATACACACACACTGATGTCCCAAACCACACACCCTGCAGTCCACACCCACACCTCCACACACCATGCAGTCCAAACCCAGACACCTTGCAGTCCACACCAAAAAACCTTGCAGTCCACACCAAAATACCTTGCAGTCCACACACCCACACACCCTAAAGTTCACACACCAACACACCCTGCAGTCCACACACCAACACACCCTGCAGTCCATACCCACCCACACATCCTACAGTCCACATCCACACGCTCTGCAGTTCACACACCCACTCATTCTACAGTCCACATCCGCACGCCCTGCAGTTCACACACCCACACCCGCAGCAGTCCACACCCAAACACCCTGCAATCCACACATCCACACATCCTACAGTACTTCTCTTGTGCAAAGTGGAGTAGTCTATTGATGTCCTGATAATAGAAAAGAGAAAGGAGGCTGTAATATTTGGACCATCTACAAATGATTGGTGTTGAGATAAAATGACATTAAAAGTCTTAATTTCTCTATGTTGCACTTTCCTTCATTACGAAACCGGAACTGGACAATGTAGTGAGTTGCCTTTTTTTTTTAGTTGTTTCTTTTTTTTTGGGGGGGGGGGGGGGGGGGGGTGGCTTATCCCTTTTTTTTGGTTATTCCAGCCTCATATCGTTTTGATCTGCAAATATATAGATATGTGAAAATTTTCATTTATTAAAATAATTTCAAAAACATTTTTGATGATTAAACAAAAACAAAAGACGCAGTATATAATAGCTGGTTATAATCTCTCTTCTAGGAGTACGCAAGGCATTTTTTTTAATGATATTGTTACAACTCTGGCTAAATGGCCGCTTGGACTTTGAAAAAGGGAGCTTGAGTTCGAATGTTGTGTGTTAGCGACTAAAATAATTAAAAAAATAAAAAAGAGCATGCTATAGCAAGAAAGACAAGAGCAATTCAACAAAAAACAACAACAAGGTTACAAAGACAGTTTGAATGGAAACACAAACTCAAAATCGGCTGCCGAAATGGTCCACCCAGGCAAGCTTCAATATTTTCAGAAAGAACGAATGAATGCAATTACATAAAGACAAATAAGAATGGAGAAAGAAGGTTGACAGATCTTGTGTAGTGCTCCAACGGTGAAGCAGATCAAAGGATAGGTGCAAGTGAATGCAAAGTTAGATGTGAACCTGGCCTAACTAGTTCCCCTTTCAGACATTGTGGTCTATAAGGCAGATGATGTAAAGTTCATCTGTTTTTGTGGTCTACTGTTAACAAGGGTGTCAGGTACCCATTAGAGCTGGTTGGACTCAGATACGCCTAAGATTCCGAAGTTGAAAATCCCAGTCTTCACCAGGATTCGAACTCAGAAACCCCCAGTTCGGAAGCCAAGCGCTTTACATTCAGCTACCTCGCCTCCCCTGGCCTAACTGAAAGAATTGTTTTAAATCTTAAAAAAAAAAAAAAAAAAAAAACAACCAATACAGCGAAGCTTATGTAACGAAAATAACCGCTAATTACTGCCATTTACCTGAAAATTATAGTCTTAAATCCCTTTCTGCTATATAAAATACAATTAATTAATTAGTACCAAATGAGTGACTAATTGTTTATTTTTGGATTGATTCGTGTATTGTCATCGACTATAAATAATTGTGCAAAATTTGAACTTGACCCGAGAGTGGGAAGAGGGAGAGAAAACGTGACGAAACGTGATAAGGGGATTAAATTCATATATACATCCACTTCTGTAACATTTTTCCCCTTATTTTCAAATCAAGCAAAATAATTAATCATCACCAATTAATGAACTAAAAGGTTATTTTTTTTATTGATTCATGTCCTGTCAGGTTTAATGAATAATTGTGCAAAAATTTTTAACTTGATTCGAGAAGGGGAAATGGTAGAAAAACATGTTCAAATTTTTTTACCAGATAGACAGAGTGAGTTGATATAAGCTTTGTAAAAAATGTGAAAATTGTGCTTAAATTTTTAGATATAAATATTAGTCAATTATGGGGCTGTTCAAGTTTTCTTGTGGGGCAAACGAGGTAAATATTGCCCACAATTAAGTTCTCTATCTAGCGTACATTGCGTAATACAAATGGTCCGACATAATAAAGACTTATCTTACATTATATATGAATTATATTATTACTTCAAAAAAGAAGATAATTACGTCCTAAATTTACATTCTATCTCACACGTACAACTACTAGTTGAATTTATCTCTTCAATGTTACATTTTATCTCACTACTAGTTGAATTTGTCTCTTCAATGTTACATTTTATCTCACTACTAGTTGAATTTATCTCTTCAATGTTACATTTTATCTCACTACTAGTTGAATTTATCTCTTCAATGTTACATTTTATCTCACTACTAGTTGAATTTATCTCTTCAATGTTACATTTTATCTCACTACTAGTTGAATTTATCTCTTCAATGTTACATTTTATCTCACTACTAGTTGAATTTATCTCTTCAATGTTACATTTTATCTCACTACTAGTTGAATTTATCTCTTCAATGTTACATTTTATCTCACTACTAGTTGAATTTATCTCTTCAATGTTACATTTTATCTCACTACTAGTTGAATTTATCTCTTCAATGTTACATTTTATCTCACTACTAGTTGAATTTATCTCTTCAATGCTACATTTTATCTCACTACTAGTTGAATTTATCTCTTCAATGTTACATTTTATCTCACTACTAGTTGAATTTATCTCTTCAATGTTACATTTTATCTCACTACTAGTTGAAATTATCTCTTCAATGCTACATTTTATCTCACTACTAGTTGAATTTATCTCTTCAATGCTACATTTTATCTCACTACTAGTTGAATTTATCTCTTCAATGTTACGGATTAGAACGAAGGAGATAAAAACTCATTTGAATTTGCAGATCAATTGTATGATCAATGAAAAATGACAATGCATGCCTGCCAGTGTTGTTTTACTGTACTAGTATATGTTAACCCTACTCAACCTACTAGTCACAATGTTACGTTACTGAGATTTGAGTCTCGAGAGAAATGTGAATGTAACCAAACATTTCCTAGAAAGTGTGTACGGGTGAAACAAACAATAATTGCTTGACTTACTTAACTCCCTCTGATGCCGCCCCTGCACAAAGTTACTCACTCTGCACATTTCTGACCCCCCCCCCCTCCATCCCTACACAACCTCTCGTGAGTCTTTCCGCCCTATACCAGATGTCGCACGCTCATGACAAAACTCCGCCATGTTTAAATCACGAGTGCAAGACTCCAACGTACGATCTTTTAATCCGAGACGTTGTCGACTGAGGTTTTTTTTTAACATTGTCACAATAAGTAGGGGAACATATTTTCTTGATACCGTGACCGAACAAACAATCCCCTGGTGGCTTTTGGCTGGCCATTCAACAACACGACCACTGGAGGTAAACCTTTTATTCAAACGCTAGGAACAGATGCAAGTTTGTTTTTTTTTACACTTTTCTGACAAGCATAACGCCAGCGGTAACAGATTCTCGGAGCTCGGCTCTATTACCAACATAGAATGCACCGAGAACCTATTGGATGGATTGTTCTTTAAAACTTTCGCTCTACTTCCTATTCAATGAAGTCTCCAGAGAATTCTGCAAACAAGCAAAAACTAACGCAGAATTTAGTGTCGGATTTAGTTTCTTTCAAAACTGTTGTTATTTTATAGCTTTCAATTGAAAAACACAAGCAACATGACTTTATGGAAATAACTTTCTCAAAGTCATTAAAGCACCGAGAGAAACAAAAGCGGCAGCCAAAGACTCGCTCGCGCCCACACACGCACTCACTCAGACACATAAATATTGCGACTGAACATTTTCAAAGCATTTTGTTCCTTGAGCATTCATCATTTGTAGTTTTTTTTTTTTTTCGGTATTTGGAAATTAATGAAAGTGTTTGTGAACATGTGTGCCAACATTTTTAATTTTTTGTTTTGTTTTGTTTTGTTTTGTTTGGTTATTTAGACTTTATTGGTTTACTCTTGAGACGCGATGGAAAAGTGATTTTTTTGTAAATCTCTTCAAATTGTAATGAAAAAATGTTTCTGAGTTTGTAATTGCATTGATAGATGCATATTTGCGGAGAATATTGTAATAATGTGGTTACAAATTAAGCAGTTATATAGAACACTAGCCAGATATTACCGTCGGACGCGGATTATAAATTGCGTAACTCTAATATAGTCTGTGATATAGTATGTTAGAAACACAAACAACACAATACTGTTATAAGTAAAGCGAATACGTGAATGTAAAAATAGTGCAAATGGAGCTGTTCTTAGCATGCGTGACCTTTCGGTAGGGCCTACAGTAAGAAACGCGCGATATCATGCACGGAGCTATGTATGTCACGCCGGATAAAGTCGCAGCTATATCTATACGTAAAAATAAAATATTTGCGAAGAGTAGATCTATCATCTGCTCTGTGCTCTTGTCTCATGCAAACATGGCTATACAACCTAGATCAGTGATGCCCAAACTACGGCCCGCGGGCCAGATCCGGCCCGCTAAATGGTTCAGACCGGCCCACCAAAATATCGGCACAAAATGTAGGAAATAAAAAAAAAAATAAAACAGGTTGAAAAAATTTTTTTTCTCTATGTTTGGACTCTCACTTTTTTTTCGATGGATTTTTAACTTATCGTATTGTAATATTCATGTTAATTATTTTTTCTATAAGAACTCAAGTTGTTTTTTTCGGCAACATGATTGGTGACGTCCCATGTAACATTTGTATGTTATTGTTATGGGATGGTCGAAGAAACGAAAATTGGAGGTTGAAACTTTCAGGAAAAATGGATACATCTTTTTTTTGTGGAACATTATAAGTTAATATGTTTGATGTGTACAGTAATGATTTTAAGGAACATAACATAAAATGCATTCTTAAACAAACCTTTACAAAATATGGAGGCATTGTTGGTTTGAGCCGCTAAGAAAGGATCGGGAAGTTACGTCAAAAGTTGAGTAGATATTTGCGATTGGCGAAAATATTTACCAAGAAGTCAAGAAATGAGTCGGCTGTAATTGAGGCTACAGAGTTGCTCACATTTGAAGAAGAGAAATAAAGCATACAAAAGTAATTGCTGGCAGAGATGGAATACAATCGTCCAGAAAAAAAAACAACAACAACAGTTGTATCTTTCAGATTTTCTGAACATTACAACTGCAAAACGAGTTGACGATGTTGGTGAAAATCTCCATTTAAAACTAAATGACAGAGCAGCAGATTTGAAATCATTTCTATTGCCGCTGTGGAGTGACACCCACTGGAACTGATTGACTTACAAAGTCAGACCTCCCTGCTTAAAAAAATTTCGAGCGATACAGGCAATACATTTCTACGCCTTGTTGTCCACATAAACCTTGCACATTTCCGAAAACAATTGCTGGTTATGATCACAATGTTTACAAGAACTTCATTTAGTGGAAAAACTTTCCGTCACAAGACGCCTAAAACCACTGTTACATAATTGACTTCAGTGTGTAAGTAGATCTACAGCATACACGGGATTGTGATAAAACTACTTAACATGTTGTAGTCTCTATTTCTTTTTTTTTTTTATCTTTCGTTAATGTGGCCCGCGACACGAGTGTCGGAAATTAAAATGGCCCGCAGGCCGTATAAGGTTGGGCACCACTGACCTAGATCAATGAAATAGTAATACTTTCATAGATTTGGGCAACTTTTTTTGTTTGTGTGTCTTCAGTTTGTTGTAGGGCTAATTACTTACGTTAGTTTTCCATTTAGTATCCAAGGAAAATTTATGCCAAGTTTTATCACGATTGGTCAAACGGTTGTGATTTTATTCGGGACTTACATACATACATACATACATAAGACATGTCTTCCAGTCCGAAGATTAGTGAGGAATGCAGTATTTCCTGTGACTTACAAATGCTTGTCATGCTTCAATCTTGCAAGGAATCTTTCCATTCAGCTTGCACAAACAATTCTTCTATTACAGTCCAGCTCATAATTTCTGCATAAGGCGGTGCGCAAAATGTACATGTACGCCAAGGTATGAATGTAATTTTTTTTACTGAATACAAAGTAAAATTTGTCTCCAGTGCGGGAATTCCCGCTCAAGACATATTCAAAATAATGATATCTAATCCAAATTCAATGTTAAGATGATTATATTTTTAAAAAAAAAATGGTTACAATCACAGAGACTTTTTTTTTTTTTTTTTTTACAAATTTTACTATTTTCCAAAGCTATACATATACTGTCGAATTTGTAAGAAAATCGTTAAAGTATTTTTTGGAAATACCCGTCCAGTTTACAATCATTTTTCACCCACCTTTTTTTTGAACCCATGAAGAATTGGCAAGCTAATAGGAGGAATAATAATAGAATTACAAGAGTATGAACAATAACGGTATATCGCACAAGAACTTTGAAAGATGAGTCTAGAATCGCTCTAGGAAACCTGTTTAAAGTGTTGTCGAGAAATAAACTTCAGTGTAATGTGTGCCTGACACGCAGGGGCCGCCGACCAAAGTTTTCCTGTTCTTGTGAGTTTTTTTTTTGTTTTATTTTTGTTTTTTGAACCAAATGTATTTGTTTATGACGTCATTGACGTACTTTTAGATTATCATTTCTGCATAAAGTTTTCTCTTGGTGATAATTTTAAAAAAACAAAAAACTGTCTCAACGACATCGTTCTTGGATGCAGCTGTCACTGGCCTAGGTATAAAAACACCATGAACTACTAATTCTTGATCCCAGAAAACTTTATTATTATTCATCATCATATCACGAACTGCCCACTGCCCCTCTCGTTCATTCTAACTGACAACACACTCAATTTGTAATTATAGATTGTATTGGCCTCCTTCAGTCGTAGAACGACTGTGGTTCATTTCGCACACTTCATCATGCGACTGTGGAGCCCTATTTTGGAGAGACACTCCCGTCCACAAATATTGCAGGTCAAGGTGGCTTTCGCTTAGGTGGTAGAGGTGCTGGGCATTTTTCGCATTGTACGTTTTTCTTCAGAGCTGAGGACCATGTTCTTTCTTGGTCACTGTCTCTCTCCATCTGATGTGGTCTTCCCAATGGTCAGTATTGATGTTCACTGATTTGAGGTCCCGTTTTATTACAACTATGTAACGGAGGTGGGGGGCGACCAGTTTTTCTTGAACTAGTCGCGAGTTGTCCGTAGAGGTCTAGAGGAAGACTTTCGGGATGCGATTGTCCACGATCCGGCGAACATGTCCAAGCCAGCGCAAGGACGTTGTCTGAGGGCTGTAAAGATGCTGGGAATACCTGTTCGCGCAAGGATCTCATTAATGCCCACTTTTTCTTTCCATGTGACATTCAAGATCCTACGGAGACATCGCAAATGAAATGACTTTAGTTTTCTCTCTTGCTTTGCGTAGGTGGTCCATGATTCACTACCATACAGCAGTGTACTCATAACGCATGCCTTGTAGACTTCCATTTCGGCCACTGTAGTGAGCTTCTGATGTTCCCAAACTCTTGACCATCCCTATACGTGTTTTTATTTTTTATTATAGATTGACACACACACACACTATCATTTGTTTATAATATTACATATTTATAATGTTAATAATATTTAGTGTGTATAATGTTGATGTATTATATTTCTTTAATGATTATAAGACACATTGTAAGACCCATTTCTTTCTTTCATTACCAGTGTAGCTTACTACGAAATCAGTGAGCACCAACATCCACAACAATTGGAGACTTAGTTTGTAAGAAGAACGCTGGAAATGTAAAGAGAACACTTTGTCTACTTTAGTCTTGGATCTTCTGGAGTCTAGATTCGCTCAACATAATGTCTGCTTAATTTTAGTTTACAGCTGTAGAAACATGTTTGAAAAATGAACAAAACACACACACACACACACAACGTTGTTTTGTAGTTTGCTGCCTTCTCTAGAAACTGTCCTGTTTAATTGGATCCCAGGACTTCTACAGTTAATAAAGCAAAGTCCCAATATTGTCAACTCAGAGGAAGTCTGATCAGTCGATGATGGTTAAAGATTGAAGGGAAGGGAGGGGGGATTAAGGGCATAAGAGGTGGTAGTGCTACTGAGGGGGGGGGGGTGTGGAAAGGGCGCTCACCAGATTGTCCTTTCCGAAGCGCAAAGAGGCCCAGGCAGAATTCCCACAGCTAATTAGACAGAAATAAATACTCCGCAAAGGCGACAGTGGCAATGAGATTTGCTTCGCGTGAAGCGTCGGAAAGGATAGGGTGTTGAGCGATTGGGGGCGCGGGCGAATGAGGGTGGAGGGAAATGTAGGATATTTTTTATTTTAAATGAAACAATAAGAAACAACAATGGGGTGCCTCGGACTAGGGAGTTTCTCTGCATTGTAGTGGTTGAGGGCGCGTCTGAGAGAGTTTGAACTAATAATTTTAAACGCCAATAAAAAATAAGATTATGAATATCTGTCCAGTAGTTGTCTTTACTTGAAAACGAAATCAATCACTAGGATTAATATTCATTGATGCTAGATGACTAATGAAAAACTTTGACTTCCTTTTAGCAATGACAGCTTTACGAAACAAACAGAGGATTTAAAATGTTTTCCCTTTTTTATGAACATGAACATGTTTGACAATAAAATGTTTGAATACAAGGGGCGACTATTTAGTTTCTAAACAGTTTATAGCATACAGGATAAGGCGCGAGTAAAGGCCGGTTCGAGTCCACACTAACTGTCTGTAGTCGAGACCATTCGTTCTAGTAGGCTTGAACACTGACCTGCAACGTCACAACCTGTGGGCAGTTTGGTTCAATAGGTCGGTTGACAACTGCTTTGTCTGCATGAGATGCGAAAAAATACGTAGGTCACAACTGACTTTGCGTGATCATTTGAAACACTGCACTTATCCTTAATCATCGGAAAAGAAAATATTGTCATTATTATATAGTACTATCATCTGTCAATAATCTAACTTTTGTACATAAACTAATACAATTGGTTGGGTCGTTTTTGTAAATAATTTGAAACATTTTTTTATGTATTATTGCTAATTTAAATTTGAGTCTTTCTTCCTGGAACGTCTCTTTGTATTCTATTAATAATCAATATTAAATAATGTCAGCATAAATTTAATAAATCTATGTAAAGCTTATTATTGTAGTATGAACTTTATTAAAGGGAGGTAACAAAAAAAAATGCTTCTACAGTGTTTCACTAAATACAAACGCCTTCGGTTTGATAATAATACAAAATTAATACCAATATATTATTATCAAAATTAATAAACACTTTAAAATTACTTTATTTTAAAATTATCATCATGCAAATGATGTTTATATTTTTTTTCTTCATTCAATATTACTGAGACGTCATACGTCTTGTGTAACATAAAGGTAATAATATTTGTAACAAAAAATGTATTTTAAATTCGGAACAATCACTCCCATGCCTCCAGCCCATAATTAAGGCATTAATAGTAATAATCCATTATACTCCTTGATTAGTATCTGTATTACAGCTTATGCACTGCACCAAACAAAAAATTAGTTCTGTGATTGACAGGATTTGCATATTTGGGGTGGGGGGGGGGGGGTCAAAAAATATATTCAACGCTTTGAAGTCAAATTAGTGTTTCATTTCCTAATAAAATTTAAAGAATATTTTGTGTTAACTTGTGAAGGGAGTAATTGATGTCACTGACTTCAATTTTAGCTAGCACGAAGTATTCGAGCATCTATGTTAATACAGGAAATAACGTTGGCACGTTATTTAGCAGGTGAAGTATTGATGAAACAATGTACTGATATTATTCAACGATTCAGTTTAAAACCCTCATAATGACTAACATTTTATTATGAAACTATATAAATTGCTTAACTTTGTTTCCATACAGAAAGGTTAATAAACTACCCAAGTATCTTTTTAAAGTTAGCTATGTACTCTAAACTGTTTAATTCTTAATATATATACATTTACTTGTATGATTTGGTGATGTCCAAATGTTTTCATTTCTACTGTATTAGAAATTGTTTTAGCCGCAAATAGATTTAGTTGACCATACTGCTTGGAGAAGGTGAGCCACAGTGGTTACTTTACTCATGCAAAGATCATCTAATGTATGTATATGTGTTTATTAATAAAATAGATAAATGGAAGTTTTCCCACAATAAACGGAACAAGTTCAAGGACGCTAAATGGAGCTCCACTGATGTCAATAAAAAAAAAAAAAAAAAACATAAGCTAAATGTTAATAATATCTCAATCTCAATAATATCTAAATTTCACTTGGAGAATGGACCATCACATTCACTTCGCCCAGGGTTTCCACTTATCTAAGGCCGGCCCTAGCTTGACAATGTCTGACTTGTAGTTTCCATGATCTTGAGAAGTCTCCTACAAGGAAGTCTTTTTCTAACGTACACTGTTTGATTGTCGTTTTCTTTTCATTGACATGTTCCATCTCATACTCACAGCTACTCACACACACCCCTCACACACACACACCTCACACACACACCTCACACACACACCTCACACATCCCTCACACACACCCTCACACACACCCCTCACACACACACCTCACACACAACATCATAAATTTTACCATTTTCCACAAAAACCTGCTAACAAACACATAAACTCACACATTACTATCACTACACATCTACAGACATCATTATACCAATCCACACACAAACCCGCACTGTAACTTTCATAAACATACACAAACCCATGCCCACACCCACATTATACAAACAAAAAAAAAAAAATCCCAAAACATTTGGAAACAGAGTCCTACATAATACGGACACAAAAACATACACAACCCTCAAATAAACCCACTCACAAACCCTCACTCTAACACATGCACTCACTCAAACCCTCCCCCCCCCCAACAAACCCCACACATAGACCCACACACATTTAATAAAATCGATTCTTCCCCTCCCCCTTACCACCACTGCTGCTACAGCCCAGAGGAAGATGAGACCCAGGTCTCAAGGGACGTCCGTTACTGAGCGGGTCAAGCCCTCCTAGCCTTCAGGTTATTAAGTCCTGAGCAAGTGGCGTTGAGTAGAATGGCGAGCAGAAACTATTACTGCAAGCGCCCTAAGTCTTCAAGTAGCAGACGAGATGAACCAATCATGATTTCTCTCCCCCTCCTACTTCTTTTTCTTCTTCCAATTTATTTTCCCGCCATCTGATTTGCTGATCGTTTGTTGCCTTGACGACTAACCTGATTTACTTATTGAGATAATAGAGGAGAATAAATAAAGCCATGGATTGGGCAGCGTGGATAGAGAGAACGAATTAAGATCTGCGTGTTTGATTAAACGCTTCTTTAGAGAAACAGCTTCCCATAACGTCGTGGAATAATTCCCGAAGACTGAAGACCATTTTGTATGGTGATAGAGGACAAATCTTTAGCACGGGGACAGAAAAAGGAAGAAAAGATGGAGGGAGAAAGAGAGAGAGAGAGAGAGAGAATGAGAGACATAGCAACAAGGGAGCAAAACGACGTTGAGAAAGTTTGCGCAAGAACTCCGGTGCGCATTATAGAAAAAGAGTGCAAGAAAAAGGTGAGAAACAGAAACACTGGGGAGATATAGAAGAGGAGAGGTGATAGAAGGTATATGAAGAGAAAGGTAAGAGAGAGAGAGAGTGTGTGAGAGAGAGAGTGTGTGAGAGAGAGAGTGTGTGAGAGAGAGAGTGTGAGAGAGAGAGTGTGAGAGAGAGAGAGAGTGTGTGTGTGAGAGAGAGAGAGAGTGTGTGTGTGTGAGAGAGAGAGAGTGTGAGAGAGAGTGTGAGAGGGAGAGAGTGTGTGAGAGAGAGACAGTGTGAGAGAGAGAGTGTGAGAGAGAGAGAGAGAGTTTGGACGGAGAGAAAGATGGGAGTAAAGTCCAGACATGCGCCTCAAATCTACACAATAAATAAATCACTAAATCCCATAATATCAAATGTGAGGTTTGCTAGTTATAATTGGATTGGAAAAGAATGACCAACAATGCTGGAATCCTCAACTGATAGATAGATAGATAGACAGACAGACAGACAGACATAATATTACAATGTTTGAACTCTTGATCTGTTCGTCTCATTGAGGCAATGGGTCACAAAAGTAGTTTTTTTTTCCATTGACAAATTTGTACGTAATTATATCAATGAATACAATGAAACCAATATACCAAAAAGTCAAGTATACTTTCAAGACATCGCTCTTTTTTAAACATCTTAAGCTTAAGTTTTACCAGCACTCCAGTTGTTTTATTTTGTGTCTTATATTGACTTTTTCACACTCACACTTTTAATATTTATATGTCGTCTGCTCCACATTTCTCCTCCCCATCATTCTTCATTTATTTCCGTTATACTGTGGCTCATGCGTAGTCATCTTTTTTCAATATGTCTTATTTCGAAACGTCAACAAAACAAAACAGCAAACAGACAAATGTCCATATCTCATTAAAGCACGCTTCACTTGTGGACAATTGTTAGTCTATGGGAAGAAATTAGTTTGCAGGAAGTGTGTCACACTCCCCCCCCCCCCCCCCCCCCAAGTTCCTTTTCGTTTGGGTCTTCTGTCAATGTTTCAGATGTGTAAGGGGAAAAAAAACGAGATTACGAAAGTGGCACTGCCTGTATTTGTCTTCATTAAACTTCCTGTCACTTGGCGCCCTCGTCATTGCCTCCATCTTTAGAACTTCATCCCCAGGAGCCGACAATGCTTCATTATCTGCATGATTAAATCAAACACGTTAGCAGACGCGGAGAGAGAAGGGAAAAAAAACAACTAAGGGATCAAGAAGTCGGGGGAAAATGTACTTCCGGTATCACTATCTTTTTGTCGCCAGTGCTGCCCCCCCCCCCCCCCCCCCCATGCCCCTTTTCAGTCATCGTCTATTCCGGACACAAATAATGGCTGACGTAAACACAATGACAGAAACCCTCCTCACTACCCCTCCCCCAACTTGGTTCATTGCCTTCTTTCTGCCCGATATTAAAATCTTTAATTTACGGTACTGATTAGCTTGACCTTGTGCGCCCTTCACTCTTAAACGAAGCGACAAGAGTTATCTGTTCATTTATTTGCCAAGCGGGAATTGAGTGTGTGTTTTTTTGTTTTGTTGCACTGCCGCCTTAAACAACCATGGTTTTAGTAAGGCGCCGATTGGTGATGGGGAGGGTAAGGGTTTAAACAGGAGGTCTGAGATATGTTAGTTTGTTTAACATTTTAGCTTTTTTGTATGTATCAATGAATCCGAAATACAAACAAAAGTACAACTTGCACAGAGATCTAGTGACAATCTAGTCTAATACCTTACAGTGGACCAACACATTCTTTAGTAGAAGAGTAGATAAAGGAGGCTTATTAGTAGTAACATACACATGTTTGTAACAAATGCATTTTTTAACCCAATATTTTGTATTCATTATAAACTACTAAGCTTTCAGTCCCTGAAATATATATATATACATATAATCGAAGACATAAGGGGCTGGGATTTTCACTCTGTTTGGTTAAAAGTTTGTACAGGTCATTTTCCCCCACACCCAATCTCAGATCCAGCTGAAATTTTGCACAATTATTTCTATTACCAGACAACGCAAGAATCAATTATTAAAAAAATAGTTAATTAACTAAGGGTAATTAATCATTTTGTTAGGCACCTCGAACACCGGAGGAATTCCAGCTCCCGTCGCCTCTACGTGGCCCTCCGGAGGAAACGTCCGCCAAGGGAGTCAGATAGGCTAAGAACGGTAGCGCACATAGCTCTCAGTGGGCTACCACAAGTATGGTCGAGAGACTGTACACTGCACGTGGTAGGGATGTAACAAAGGCTCGATAACCTGTCCAACCCCCCATCGATTCGTTCCCTAACGGGGGCCATACGCGCTGTGATGGACCCTCGCAAGGTTCGGTGGGACATTATATACATACGAAAGGCCCCCAAGCAGCTCGGCCTCCGGCCTCGCACGGGAGAGGGAACTCGTGCGGGGCTCAAGGGGGTCGTGTCTAGCGACATACCGGACTTAAATATATGATTGCTTCGGATAAGGCGGGATTTCTGACAGAGGGATTGGTGAAGAGCCGATGCCTCATCCTGGCCATGGATAAAAGCCTTTCCTAGGTCAAGAGGTCCTTTAATAGGGAACTGGACGTTCTCGTATCTTCAGGACATCTGAATCAGGTGGTATAAGCTGAACTAGTCTCCTTTATAGGTCGTCGTCCAGAGGAGTAGCTAGAGTGGGAGGAGGAGGATGGAGAATTTGAAAATTCCCCGGGCCCCTACTAGAGGAGAAGCCCAGATTTGTTTTTTACATTAAATAATAAATATTATGCAAAATGCAGGGGTCCCCAAAGAGGTCAAGCCCCCAAGCCCCCAAATGATATCGAATTCCTAGCTACGCCACTGTCGTCGTCTGAAATAGAAACAATAGATAACTATGCAATCGTCCATGTTCCTACGCTCCTCGCTAGCAGAGTGGTTACCGTGTTGGTAATATACATTTTAAAAAATATCACCCAGACACCCCGTTCTTTCTTCCCCAGCCTTTCCAACTGGTCCAGACAAGTGATAGGATCTAGCCTATCAAGAACGCTAAAAGCATGAAATTGACATAAACAAAAACAATAGGTAAAAATATATTTCTAATCGTACAGATTTTTTATTGTTAGTATAAATCAATTACAAATTTAATCACATGACTGATCCAAACTAATTGGAACATAATATAAGCTTTATTTTTTTAAAGAAGTATTTTTTGGTATTTTGTTTTGTTTTGTACATTCTGTACACTTTAAACAATAAAATACAATACGAAGATAAAATAAGATCACAAAGAGAGTTAGAGTTATGCGGCCCCCAGTCGTATCTCTATAAGATTCACCTATTTGCAAGGAATATTCAAGACGTGATTTTGCTTACTTTGATTGTCAGTTATTATGTTTTAAAGATTCATTTGGCGTTGGAAAAATGTGTTTTTTTTTCTGTAAAATATAAAACATGTTTCGGATTTTCCTTCTAAGTTAAAGATAATATAAATCATAAATATAAATCAAACCTCCCGCTGAACGACAGGGATGGCAGCGAACATCTAAGAACCTGGGACAGTTGCAATAATCAGCCCAGTCCGCTAAGCACACGACCAGCCATTGTTGTCAACTTAATAAAAAACTAATAGCCAATTATTGATAAAAAATATATTACAAATTTCGGCATGACAACAACCGAATATGTAAAATATGTCAGACGAGCGACTTTAGATAATCTTTTAGCATTGTTTTGTAATTTTAAATAAATATAAAAGAACTGGTTTCAAGCTTGTACTTCGACAACGTCTGCTCGATTTCCCAGCGCATTTACCAAAAAAAAGCTATAGCATTTTCATTTAAATGGAACTAGGATAAGGATGTAGATCTACCTAAACTAAACTTCTGATTTAGCACTCTTAAGATATATATATAACTTTAAAAATAGTAGATTAGTTTAAATATTTTATAACATTGCAATATAGATCTAGACATATGGAAATCAAACTCTACACTTTAAATCTAGATTTAGATCTAGAAATTGAAATTCTAGATCTTGATCTAGTTTATATAATTCTTAACTAGACCTAGAAATTCTAGATCTAGAATCTAGAATGATTTTAATTAGAATATAAATCTAGATTTATTGCAAAAAAACCCCCATAGATCTAGTGTTAAAAATCTAGATTTAGTGTACAAAAAAATCTAGATCTAGTGGAAAAAATCTAGATTAGAAAAAAATCATTTAGCCTACGTCACATGGCCTAGTTTGAGTAAAAAATGTTTTTTTTATGTATTCGAGAACGTTAGCGAGGTTTAATAAACATTAGTGCACCGAGTTTTTATGAACATTTCACTTAGAGAATTCATTCCATGTGACGTAAAAGGAAAAAAATACATGACGTCACACGGCCTATTATATAGTTAGACTAAAAATGTCTTTATTAACACGAGAGATAGAGCTAACGAGGGTACATAAATATTGGGGAAACTGAGTTCTTAAAGTATTTCATTTTTTGTGCGTTTTGTCTGTCAGTTTGTCTGCCCGTCATGTTTATATCGAACAAAAGAAGACTAAAAGCTATTGAAATCTGGTTAACCTTAAATTTCCTTCGAAAACATAGAAATAGTTTTAAGTATCTATTATAGATTGTTCCGGATGTTTATAAATATATATATATAATGTATATATATATATATATATATATATATATATATATATATATATATATATATATATATATATATATAGCGAGAGAGAGTGAGAGAGAGAAAGAGAGAGAGAGAATCTCATATAAATCAAACACCGTTAATTAATTTTTTGTGCGATGATCTAGTATAAAAATTTACATGTACCATAGCCTTGTGGAAAGATTTTCATACCATACTTTGGTGTTAGGAAGTTGTTTTCCTTAAAAATCCGGAACATAATATTAAGATAAAATTTGATTTTGTAACGTTTAAGCTAGAAAATTAAATGTACTGTAAGAGACAAGTGCGATTGTTAAATAAATAGAGTTAAAATGTTTTTCATAAAAAATCCGGAACAGCCAATATTTTTTAAATGAGAAGAAGATTATTTATTGTATTTATTAGAAAAGGGATTTCAAACAGTTATTTGGCGTTTGAAGATATTTCTAATAAAATTTGAAACAATTTTGGCGACTTTATGTAAGATTATTAATGTTATGTAGGTCGATTTCTTTTTCAAATCAAAATCCGGAACATTCTTTACCGATTAAAAAACTTTTGCCATGTTACAGCAAGATTATTTTCTTATTTTAAAATCATGAACAACCTATTGCCGATATTTTTTTTAAAAAAGTCATTTGACATGCATTTGTTTTAAGTTGAAAATACGGAACGATTTGATATCCATATTAAACTAAAGTGACGTATTGTCAAAGAATATAAGTGTAATGTAAGTCAATGATGTGATTTCAAACAATCATTTGACATAATTTTTTTTATATAACAATTTCCGGAACAACTTTATAGTTAATAAAATAGAAGTCAGTATAGAGATATTCATTTAGCATTTATATGCTATTTACATTTAAAAAACCGGAACAACATATGATCAAGTGTTTTCAACGTTTAAGCAATGAAATTTAATATACTTTAAATTATAAGAGCAAACAGACCCTCGTTGACATTGATTTGTTTTCACAAAAACATCCGGCACAATCTATTATAGATACTTAAAACTATAGAGATGTTTCGGAAGGAACATTAAATGTTAAATCAGATTTTCAATTGCTTCTAGTATAATTGTTGTTGTTTTTTTTTTATCTAAACGTGACGGAGAGACCGACCAACAGACAAAAAAAGCACACAAAAAAGCGGCTTCTATCCTGATGGGCCAGTAAAGAAACAATAAATAAAATCTGATTATTTAAACATTTTTAAGGAATTGGTGTCATATAGGGTCACGGCGCGGCGTTACGCTTCTGCACGAAAGTCGCTGCATAGAGAGTCCATTATAAAATATGTGCGTGATATTTACATGCAAAAAGCATTCTTAGCCTTTATAAACAAACATAAATGTTTTCTTTTAATTTTAGCAGCAAGTTGACCAGAAAAAAACACCTTTAATTATTATTTATATTTGTTGTGAACATTTCCTGTACATTTTATAAATATATTTGACTTAGTGATACTTATAATACACAAAGATTTTTGACACTTTGTTAACATACTAGAACATTGCCTCCCTTACATTTAAGTAACTGTTTTAGGATTGGTGTATTTTTATGAAAAAAATCGCTTGCATAATTAATTTTATAAATTAAACGGTTTGTTTTAGAAAACCAAAAGTAGCAGTTGCACCTAAACGTTTCAAGCCGCATCGCATGGTAAATAATATTTTTTATATCTTTTCTAGATTTCGAGTGTGACAGACGGACAGACGCACATTTTGCACAAATCTAATTGCGGCTTTTCGCCTTACGGGGGCCGCTAAACAGAGAAAGCGATGAGAAGAGATTAGGTGGGTGATATAATGGTGCCTAAAGAAAAAAAAAACACAAGAAAGTCAAACAAAACAAAGTTCGGTAGTAAATTTGTAAAACACAATAAATAATGTCGAGGACAAGAAATGGAAGGATATCTGCTGCTAATCAACAAATTTACTTAGTGCTGTAAGTGAAGAGCTTAAAACTTAGATTCTACACTGCTGAAAAGTGAAAAAAAAAATTGTTATATGCCTATAAGGTTTAGTAAAATCTTGGCTTTTCAATGCTTTCGTGTTTGGTACATTGAATAGACCCATTTACGGATCGGATTATATGTTTCTATTATTTCTGAAGAAATTAGTCTTACCAGTGTGCATTAACCATAACCCAGGGGTTATTCTGAGTTGTCTGCCCTTACATTTCTTATTAAACAAATGATTTCTTTATCATTAGACGCCATTCCCTGAAAACATCGAGGACCAGAGATCACGAAAAACCCAAACGATGAAAACTTTACCACTTTTCTTGAATGGAGAGTGTCACCATGGTGATTACAACATGGCCAGGGGAGATAAGCAGAATCGAAAGCTAAGGGTCACGTCCGGTAAAGACTAGAGGCTATAGATACATTTTGTATGATTCCAGGAGAGGACGCGTATTTAGCAGAGTTACTGTTATAGCCATAGGCGAATCAAGCGCAAGCCAATCGAAGAGAGTGTCACGTGACAACACAGAATCCCTGGTCATGTTTGTTCTTTTGTTTGAACTGTATCTTGCACTGCTGGTGAAAACATTTCCCGGGTCCATTCTAAATAAGCCCTTAAAGTTAAATGCATGTATGACATATTTGTTAAAAGTATATTTTTATTCATATAGGAATACAGCGTCTAAATAACAAATTGTTTACAATTGTATTTGAAACAAATGAAGTTATATATTACCATATTATTATATCCATAAATACTGTTGTGATCCGCTACGTGTTGTCCAGGAACAGTGTTGATTATCCCAGATTAAAGTGTTGGACATAAAAACATCAGATCGATGGGCCTTCAGGCTGATCTGTCAGCTGGTGAACGATCCGAGGAAATCATTGACTATTGATAGTTTTGGATCTTCGACCTTTTAATGAACATGAAAGACTGATATATTTTTTTGGCCACTCGCTGGTGCTCCTATATATATCTGCGACTACTTCTGTGTGTGTATGTGTCCTAGAACTGTTGGACTTTACTAGTAAATAAAGACACTGACCTTCAAAACTCCGAAGATCATGCCTTTCGTTTGAGATGAAAGCTCATATGGCTTGTATGTCTGTGGCTGGAAAAGGGACAAGCAAAGGAAACCGAAAACTATTAACAATTCTGAACAAAGATTTTACATTTGTTGTTGTGATACCATAAAATTAGTTGTTGTTTTTTTTATGCAATGTATCTTTTGGAAAGCGAATTTTAAAAAAATAAAAAAAAATAATTATGTTCTATACTCTGTGACCTGGTTAGAAAGAAATCATGGCTGTGGCCTGTACTTCTGACCAAGAAAACGTATCACAACGTACGATGCTTGTAACCATGACATGTAAAGCTGTGTCGAGAGAACCTGGAGATGATAACTGAAAACTTGGAAATGTGCTTTCATTTCAAAACGCGCCTTACAAAATTAGGTCACGAAACGCTGCAGTGGGTGATGTTATACAATGTTAATTAGACCAAACTTGTTAGCATTACCTTTTAGCAGGACATGGCTAGGATAGACTTAGAATCTTAGAAGTAGTTTTGAGATGTCTTGGAAATTTCAAACAAGAGATAGAGTGACATATTGGGGAACACATTTACGACTAGGAGAATTCTCTATATTCTATAATTATAAACTTGCAGCATTTAGGAAATTAACCAACTGACGTAAATTTTAGAAAGTATTTAAAGGATTTCACCTTAAAATCTAATCTGAAAATTCACTTAAGTGGATGTTGGCTGCTTCTTTCTCGACTTCAGCGTTTAAATAATTTACCCCTCCCCCCCCCCCCCCCCATGTACAATGAAAATAACATGCATACTACTTAGACTTTTGAAACAAACAACCCACAGGCCCTCACACAAAGTTATTTTAACAATATCCGATGGATTGAAAGCAGACGCCAAGAAAGGAATCACTTTTGTTTTATTGCTATTCTGTTTTGCTTCAGATTCAGATTTTTCAAAATAAGTTACACATTTTTTTCTGCCACATAAAGTAAAAGCGGGCGACACGCCCCTGCCGCACACCAGAATTCTAAGCTGCTCCAAAGTGTCACGCCGAGTCGTGTGGCCGCGATAAGGAGAAGACTTTATTAGCGAAACGAGGCGGCCGTCAAGTTTTCTGTGTCTTTAGCCCCAGCGTCATGAAAAGGGCCCAGTTCCATTCCCCTCCCGTATCCCAACGGAAAAATCTAATGCTCATTTTGTTTGGGGAAGTGAAAAGGAGAAGGGGGGGGGGGGGGTCAGCCCCCTTTTCGTTGTTATCATTTATAATTGCCTTAATCTTCTTTGCACGCGAGAACAGTGCCTCTGTTTCCGGAAGATTGCGTATCACGTGATCGCGCGAGAGGGGGAAACACACACATCCACCTACACAAATACAAAATGGTGGATCCACGGGCGGTCTTGTTCATGTGATGGTAGGACACGTGACTCGTGTAAGAGAAACTCTAAAAGCCCGACATCAGGGTGCGTGGGTGGGCAGGGCCGTAATAACACTAATAACATAGGCCATCTTCCCAACGTTGATTTGGCAGACGGTCTAGGCCATTTTAAAATGGCCCCTAAATTACACAGTACATGTTGTTTGCCATGTTAATAGATCTAGTTAGTGTGTTTATTTAGTGAATGTCTAAGCGGCCCCGTAGAGAACACCCAGAGTATTGGTTTGTTTGTTGTTGTTGTTTTGTTGTTTTTGTTGTTGTAATGTCTGTTTGTCACATTTAGATGAAAAAGTTTTTAAAAATTGCTAATTTTTTTCCATCGCCTGCATCATGCCCAAAATAATTATGCAACATTTTTCTTTTTAAATTCAAATATGCAAATATTTCTAGTTAAACACAGACCACTTTTAAAGCATGATTAAAACGTATTAAATTAAGAAAACCTAAGCCAAACCACACAGCCACTGCATAATAAATACATACGTGTGCAAGTTCTAAAAAATCAAACAAACGCAAGCACTTTAAAAAAAAGCATATCAATTATATGCATACTCAAAATAACCAACTCAAAGTAACAAACTAAAAATTGTATTTCTAATATCTGGCAGGGGATCTAGTGTAAATAGCAAAATTACAGAATACCTCTTTACAAAATTAAAAATTCGATTTACCAGGTAGAAATCATGAAAAGTTTGAAGGCACACCAGTAACAAACACTCAGTCAAACTTTAAGTCATGAATGGATTCACATAAGACTAGACTTACAGCTGATGAGTATACGTCTACGTGAGTATGTCACCATTTCTTGTATTTCTATTCTCTCTCAAATGAGCTTTTCCAAAATACATGAAAGAATCAGAATCCTCCACAGAAAAGATTCATAGTTTAACTCCCTTAAATATTTTTAGTTCAATAAAAAAAAAATACTGTTGTTTATGCTTATACATTTGAAACATCCTTGACCTTTGATATTATTACGTGACAAGGAGTTACGTACAAGTTTGGGTGTATTTGCTTACTTTTGGCCGAGATGCTAAGTACGCCTGTCCTGGCTACCTATGAAGGGGGCTCAAGGTTTGACACCCGACTAGAGCAGAGTTATGTTTACAGAGCGCTTCAAGCTAAAGTCAGCACGGAAAATATTCTCCCAGATACCCCCTCCCCCCAACGGTCCACACATAATATATATATATATATATATATATATATATATATAATTTATTGATTTAATTAATTAATTAATGTGTTGTTTTTGTTTATACTTGTACAATGTGTGTACATGCAACACATGAAACTGTTTCTGGCGGTTTGTATATGCACACAACAGAAATATGTTGCAAGTGTAAGAATAGCTTCAATATTTTATCCTTCTTGACATTCGTTAAACTTTAATGAAGAAGACAAACCTTCAAACTTATTTGCATACCCTGCTTTTAGCAACTTGATTCTGAACTATTATCAACGAAGTTTTCAGCATCGTGGAGTTTTGAGAACCGAGCTGTCAGAAATCATCAACCGGCATCAGTGGTTGCACGACAAAGACCATGAATCTACTGACGGACATGTCACCACCTATAGCTAAAAAAAACATGCTAAGTTTTCACACTGGGAACGTAAAGACACATTGGCATGATGTTTTAATATTCTGCTTGTAATAAGACCAGGCCCTTTAAAGATGGACTTTTGTCCTAGCAGCTAGCGGAACATTTTCTGAAGTTGTTTAATGTAAAGAAGAGAAAGCCGTCATGTTCCTTTCTTCTTCTAGAAGAATTGAGTTTCTTTCACTGAGTCTTTCCTCACAGATTAACATTGAAGACCAAAGACTACCCTTACAGCTTACTCACACATACTATTCACACAGATTTTTCCATTTGACTATACACAGGCTATCATACAGATTATCCACACAGACTACTCTCACAGGTTATTTTCACAGGCTACCCAACTACCTACACAGACTACCCTCACAGGCTATTCTCACAGGCTACCCACATAGGCTATCCAGTCTGTCTACACATGCAACCTCACAGATTGTGCTTATAAACAAGAAAAATAGATTATCCATTCAGACTACTCACACAAACTACCCACTCAGACTACCCACACAAACTACCCACACAGACTAGACTACTCACACAGACTAGACTACTCACACAAACTACTCACACAGATTACTCACACAAACTACCAACAACGGCATGAAGAACTAAATTGCTTATTTCGTGATTTTGACCTAACCTAAGAAAAGGCGAGACATACTAGGAACATGACTATTACATGATTATTACATGACTATTACACGATTATTACATGATTATTACATGATTGTTACATAACTATTACATGACTATTACATGATTATTACATGATTATTACATGACTATTACATGATTATTACATAACTATTACATAACTATTACATGACTATTACATGATTATTACATAATTATTACATGATTATTACATCACTATTACATCACTATTACATGATTATTACATGACTATTACATGATTATTACAATGGTATCTTCTAGATTTAAAAAATTGACACATTTATTTCATGCCAAATATCACCAGGTATTTTTAGATCCCTAATTTCCTATACTCTGATCCGATATATACATGGACGTGACCACAGAGATTTTTGTTAAAAATATCATTCATTAGTTATTAATTGCCAAAGTAATTTCTCTTACGAAAATTCATTCGCTTCACAAAGGAAGAAATATATTTTAAAAATATAATAATAATAATAATAATAATAATAATAATAATAATAATAATCTTTATTTTCCGTGACTAACAAATCATTATAACTAAAAAAAAAAAAGAAAAAGAAATGTACAAAATTTAATATCCAATTGTTTCTATTGAATGACTTGATTGCCAGGGCAACAGAAGAGTGTTTAGGCATGTTTGTCTTTGCTATTGGTGTCTTGTTTCTCTTTTGTGTGGCATATATCTTTATTTACTTTTTTTCCGGACTGATATTTTGATGTGTGTAATCTATCGACAGTTTTTAATATTGAATATTAAAAATAAAAACAAATCCAATTATACCCAAAGTAATTAAAGTATTACCGAGTCCTCCCCCACCCCTTCTCACGAGAAACAAAAGATCTGTAATATCGAAAGTCGAGTTGAACTGAGAGTAGAATTATGAACAAGCCACGTCTGTCAGATGTGCAGTCATTTACACTCACGTGGAAACATCGCTTCATATAAACCCACTTAATATTCTGCACGTGAGTGTGTGTCTATGTGCGCGCGTGTGTGTGTATGAGCATGAGTGTTCGTCATTGTGTGAGCGCGTCAACCATAGACCATTTTCGTTTGACTTTATTTTTTTTAAAAAATTATTCCTAGTGAAATCGTTCACATCGAGCTGATCTGCTTCTTCATCTTGCCCTCAGATCGGACCTGTCAGGACCTCGAACTATTCACTCTGTTTAACCCCCCGATTGCTGACGCGCATTAATTCGTGTTTATTTCTCGCTGATGGCCCTATAAAGAAAGGCTAATCTAAAAGAGAGAGCGAGAGATGGAGAGAAGGGGGGCCCCCTCTCCGGGCTACCGATACAGTTAAACGTCGCTTCCCTTCAAGCGGGAGCCCCGATAAGCGCTCTAATGGTGGGCACGTCACGACGCGTGTTTGCACGCCGGTCTACGCATGCTCAGAGCTGTTCATTTCCGAGTCGGCCATGTCAATCTAGTGCCACGACCCTGCGCCATGATTGCCAGAATGCTTGCCAACTTGGGTCCTCGCTTCATTTGGTGGGACCTCTTCAACCCTCCCAAAAATTGTATACGTAATTTACTCAAGTTGTCCGGGCTGGTGCAAGTCTCGGACAGAGAGGGAGGGGGGAGGAAGAAACATCTCAAGGCGAATCCAGAAGCTCTAAATTCTTTCTTAAATCTTCCCTACAGTAACACTCAAAAAGCTTTTCTAATGACTCTTCGGCAAACTTTGATCATAGTTGGCATGCCCTGGGCAAGTTGTTTAATAGCAAGTCGACAAAGTTGTTCCTCTTTCTTCTGATTAATGAATTAAAAAAGTAATTAAATTTAGCTTTTCGGCGAAGAAAGGTACATTCCTTGCAAAGGCGCACACACGTGCACAGACACGCACAACAAGGTGTTACTCCGTCAAAGTCAAACACGTTAAAATGACCCGGAAGTCTAAATGAAAAACGAGGCAAATGTGGCTTTATGGGTTTGATTTTATGAGTCGACAAAGACAAAGACGTTGGGGGGGGGGGGGGACGGGGGGGAGGAGCGAGTGAGCAAGGGGTCACAAATAATCTTAAAGAAATTAATACTTTGGACGTAATCAATTGTCCGGGTCGTGATTGGCGAGCAGACAACTCAGGTCAAACTGATTTCAGGCCGAGCATGAATGGAATTAATGTCCATTAGTAAATGACGTCACTGCGCAGGATATTGAAGACTTAGGGATATCCGAGTAATCCAATTTGTATCCACCATCGGCCCCACCACCATCCGCGCCCCTCCCCCTTTCTAGATATTACTTTTTAATTATGAATTTCTTAATTTCGAGATGCATAAATTATAGTACACACGTGCTAAAGAGGTCATCTGAATAAATAAATCACAATATAGTGGGATGAAATATACAAATATTTTATGTTTAGTTTACGTATTAGGAGTAGTGATTTTTTTTTTAAAGGCAACGCTATTTATTTATGCTGTCTGTTTGTCCGTCTGTCACCTTTTTATCTCAGAAACTAAAATAAAAATCAGCATCACCTGAATGATGCTTATATCAAGTCACTCTGTCTTTCTGTCTGTCTGTCTAGTAAAAATTGTGTAGACGTAATTTCGCACATACTCATTCTCGGATCAAATTGAAACTTTGCAAAATTATTTATTGGCATAGAAACGACGTGCATTAATTAAAAAACAACTCATCAATTAGTCAATTAATTACTGGGTTGTTGTTTTTTTTTAAGTTGATTACAAATAAGGGAAATAACTTCTACATTATTGAAAGATACAGACGCAAGTGCGGAATTCTTTTACTATTTTTTTTAGTTGTTTTTTTTTTTTTCATATTTTCGCTTTATTTTAAATTTTAAATGTAAAATGTTACTTTAAAAAAAACAAAAAAACATTAGGTCTAGATTCTAGAGAATCAAAGATATATAGCTTCTGAATGCAATGTGATCAAACAATGAGTGTAGGACAGGAGATAATCAATATGTTTATCTCCTGTAAAACACACATACACACAGGCATATTAAATACAGTTCAGATATTAAAATAGAATATAACAACTATATGTTTGTAAATGTTTGTTAAGAGATTAAACTTTTGAATAGCATTGCTAAGAAATGTGGATTGTTGAGCTACGCTCTGTTTTATGTATCTATGACATCAGTGGGATTGTATGATGTCAGTGTATGTATGTTGTCAGTTTAGGTATGATGCCAGTGCATAAATGATAAAAGTGCTTGTATGATATTAGAGTATGCATGATGTCAGTTTATATACGGTTACGATTCTCACTCTCTCTCTCTCGCTCTCCTAATCAGGACTTCTGTATACACTGCTCAACATACAACACGTCTAACACATCAAGAACTTGACAACAAGAGTTTCAAATACTCTGGTACTTTAACAATGAGTAAATAAAAATAGCCAGCCAATACGACACAATTGGCAACACAAACTTAACTACTAAAAATGTTACTCTGTACATCACGATACTGCCGTACTAAATTTAACCGTCTCTTCCTCGATGACTCCACCAGGACCGACTTCATGGCCGACTAAAAGTCCCGGTCTTCTCGATGTCCTGTTTTGAACTGCACTTCTTTACACACTGTCTCTCATCCACAAAGGCTTCTGATCACATGACCATAACACGGGTCATATTTACTTGCAAAGTTCATATCAGTACTGTCTTATGTCCATCGAAATAGCACGCTAAATTGTATTACTGGCCTTTGTCAAATATGTCAGCTAATTGTACACAGTTAACCCTATCGCGCCGCCAAACCAATAGGAGTACAATAATATGATGCCAATGCATGCATGATGTCCGTCTAAGTATGACGTCAAAGTATTATGACGTCAGTGTTTGTACAACGTTAATGTATGTATAATGTCAGTTTCTGAATGATGTCAGTTTCTGAATGATGTCAGTTTCTTAATAATGTCAGTTTCTGTTTGATGTCAGATTCTGAATGATGTCAGTTTCTGAATGTTGTCAGTTTCTGTTTGATGTCAGATTCTGAATGATGTCAGTTTCTGAATTATGTCAGTTTCTGTTTGATGTCAGTTTCTGAATGATGTCAGTTTCTGAATGATGTCAGTTTCTGAATGATGTCAGTTTCTGAATGATGTCAGTTTCTGAATGATGTCAGTTTCTGTTTGATGTCAGATTCTGAATGATGTCAGTTTCTGAATGATGTCAGTTTCTGAATGATGTCAGTTTCTGAATGATGTCAGTTTCTGTTTAATGTCAGATTCTTAATGATGTCAGTTTCTGAATGATGTCAGTTTCTGTTTGATGTCAGTTTCTGTTTAATGTCAGATTCTTAATGATGTCAGTTTCTGAATGATGTCAGTTTCTGTTTGATGTCAGTTTCTGTATGATGTCAGTTTCTGAATGATGTCAGTTTCTGAATGATGTCAGTTTCTGAATGATGTCAGTTTCTGTATGATGTCAGTTTCTGTTTGATGTCAGTTTCTGTTTGATGTCAGATTCTGAATGATGTCAGTTTCTGTTTCATGTCAGTTTCTGTTTGATGTCAGATTCTGAATGATGTCAGTTTCTGAATGGTGTCAGATTCTGAATGATGTCAGTTTCTGAATGATGTCAGTTTCTGAATGATGTCAGTTTCTGAATGATGTCAGTTTCTGAATGATGTCAGTTTCTGAATGATGCTAATTTCCGTATGGACAATAAATATTATTATTATTATTATTATTATGTCAGATTTGTATAATGTCAATTTATGTAAGATGTCATATTCGTATGATGTCAGTATATGCTTGATATCAGTGTATGTAAGATAACAGTGATTATATGATGTCAATATGTTTTTGTGGCAATGTCAGTGTATGTATGATGTCAGTACATGTAAGATTTCAGTAATTGTATGATAACAGTGTATGTAAGATAACAGTGTTTATATGATGTCATTATGTTTCTTGTTCCAATGTCTGTATGACGATGTGTATGTATGATGTTGGTATTTGAATGATGTCAGTATCTGTAAGATGTCAGTGTATGTATGATGTCAGTATATGAATGATGTCAGTGTTTGTTAGATGTCAGTGTCTCTATTTTTGCAGTGATTCTATGAATACTTGAACCCTAGACGTCTAATTCATCGATCTCCTTCTCTTCCTCTTCCCCTCCACTGACCTTCCACACCCTCCGTGTTGTCATTATATCAGATCAACAGACTTTCAAGAGTGAGAAGACACCCCCCCCCACGCCCCTTCCTCTAAACATAAACCTTTCCCAAAGACGCCGCTCACACGAGTCTAGTTTTCATTACCTATTAGATAATGGACCCATCATCGGTGGCCTCGCTCTTCCTTCAGAAACGTGATGGGCATCGGGTGACCAAGCAGACCGCATCCGGAGAACCATTCTATTGGGGATAATGAGCGCTAATGGAATGACCAGCGGTCATCTTGATTGCCCCAGCCAGACAGTCGTTTGCCCGTGACTGACCCGGCTGACAGACTGCTGGGATAGTCTTCCCAACCCTCTCCTACTGTTCTCTCCTGGTGTTTAGACATTTGGTATTTTATTTTCGTATTCGACAGAACTAGTTCAGACTTGAAAGCGGGGAGAGAAACAAGAAAGTGGTTCTGAGGGATAGGTGAACGGTCGGGCGGGGGTTAGGGTTAGGGTGAAATAAAATGTCTGGCGTCTCAACAAGCTCAGTATTGTTTCATCTAAATTGAAGTCCAAGCCGTAGAGGAAAAATGATCAAAGTGTGCACGTATATGTTTGTTGTAGTTGAAAAGAAAACGATGTCTAGGATAGTCTTTTGAACAATAGTAGAGAGTGTGTAGTTTACATTGATAGAACTTTAACAAAGTTCATTTTAAGCCATAGCCTATTGTCACGATCATCAATGGTGCTAGATGTCACGTTGACGATTATCTTGATCTATATTGCACAATCAATGATCGTGGTTGCCGAGGATTTAGAAATCGTCAGTTGATAAGATGATCATTTAGAAGTTGCTAGTTGATTAGTTGATAAGATGATCATCTAGAAGTTGCCAGATGATAAGAGGATCATCTAGAAGTTGCTAGTCGATAAGAAGATCTAAGTATGTTATTATTAAATTCAATGAAGAAACTTCTCTTCGACAAATACAAATACTTTAATTCAGAACTTGAAAAAGTTATTCACAAATAATTACAATGATATACTGTGATAGAATAAAACACAAATTAAATTTCTACTAGTTTAAACGATCTACACAATAAAATGATCATGTCACCTCCCTTTGAGTTACCATACGAGACATTAGTACATCTTCTCTCTAACACGTTCCGCTCGACACTACTGTCTTTCGGAGCTTTGGGCGTTTGCCATGTGACTAATATCTTTTTGCCGCTTGGTTAATCAATCTGACCAATAAATACAGCTCAGCGTACAATAATTAATATTTCTAACCAATCACATTCACTCCAAAACATAAGTTTGTGGCATGATGGAAAATCCCGAGGTAGCTGATCTGGCCTGCAGACCTTGGGCGGGCTAAATATAGACAAAGCGTACGTGACACCTATATAATTTATGAAAACTTAACTAATGTGAGAGCACACAACACTTATCTTCTTTAAAGATTTGGGTAAAAATAAGATGTTTTAGTTGATCTAATTTTGATATTCTTTTTTTTTCCGCATACATAGAAACGTTAGTTTTACACACATACATCATTTAGTTTTACACACATACATCATTTAGTTTGTAACACATTCACCATTTAGTTTGGGCAGGGCAGGTCCTACAGATTGCGGGCCCTATGCAAAAAACTAGCGCGTGGCCTAGTCTGGGTAGGGATTAGGATAATGAGTGAAAATTAAGAATTTTTGTAATAAAATAAATTCTTCATTGCATTTTATTCATATTTTACTAAGTGTAAAATCACGGTCAAATTAAATTACGAGACATCAACAAAAGCCGATAAACATTCACATCTGCCTTTTAGATTTACTTTTTTAAGAGATCAAGACAGATTTTGATCTAGAATCTATATTTACATGCCACTGACTATTACATTAAATTAACTCTTGGAACTTCCTCTTTTGGTTTAAATTCGCCTTATTATTTTGTTTAAATGAAAGTTGACTATGCCGGGTTGTTTTTTTTTAAATGCGATTAGGTTTGGTGTTTTCCATATTTAATTACACCCCAAAATGACAATTTTGTCTATTTTTAAGGACTTTTTTGTATGAATTTTCAGGATAATGTAATAATTTCAGGAGATTTTCATGACTTTTTTTCGTATACTTTGCAATTTCTTCTTCCTTTTGTGGGAAGCATGGTCGAAGGGCTAAGTACGCTTGAACTTGGCTTGTCTTGGCTACCTAGAAGGGGGCTCGAGGTTCGTCACCCGACTCGGGCAGAGTTGCGTTTACTGAGCGCCTAAAGGCAGCACGGAAAACCAACTCCTAGATACCCCCTCCGCCCCACTGGTCCACAAATGAGATTGGACCAAAGCGCTCTGAACATGCTATAAGCATGAAACAAGCGCTATATAAAAGCTATAATAATTATATAATACAGACGTTACTTCAAAAAAAAATAAGATGAATACGTCATATGCGTCATGCTAAGTCACAGCACTAGGGAAGAAGGAGCATTTGTACACATTTGTCCTAGCGTATGGAACGAGGAGGCCATGGAAACACTGTTATAAATTATAATGGTTTAATTTAATAATTTACAACTAGTGTTAGCGCGGGGTCTATGAAAGTGCGAGGCCCACTGCGGCCGCATAGGTTGCAGTGCCCTAAGAACCAGCCCTGAGTTTGGGAACCATCCCTTCGTCTGTGACTTCAATGCGCTGACCTAAAAAGTAGCCCATTGACCAGCGGTTAGTTGTTTTGTAAATGTTTGTAAAATGTTTTACATAATTCGGTTGTTCCTTCAGAGCTGAAGATACTTTACTTCCTAGTCCAAACCTCCCGCAGGACGACGAGGCATTGGAGCGGGCAGGGTTTGAACCCTCCACCGTCGATAAATCCGAACGACAGTCCAGCGCGCAAACCGCACGACCAGGCAGCCATCCGAGGTTAATGTCACGCAACGAAAGACAAGAGAAAGACGAAAGAGGAAGGCGGAACCAAAACAAACAAAACAGGACAGAACAGGACAAGGCAGTTAAAGAGCGCTGATTGAAGTCACGTGACCAGGAGGCCAAGGAATATAACTCTGTTTAATTAACGGAGTTATCTTCTACTACTATTTTCTACACTATTAAGGGGAAGTCACTGAGATGAGTCTAGAGTTTGTTGTTAGTGGTTACGTGGTGTTTGTACTTGTTACACACATGGCACTTCTATTTCATACATGACTGTTGACACTTAGTCAAAATATCCTTACAAAGAACCTGCTAAGGCAATTATTTCCTACACATATGTTCGACCAATGCTGCATTGTTTTTCGTTCCTTAATTAAGGATAAGTGCCTTATTATTGTGTAATTATGAAATTACAATATGGATTACCATAAGTAAACAATCATCGACTTGTAACCATCTATAATATACACATTATGCGGACTATATTTTTGTAATTTACACATTCTTTGGACTATATTGTACCAATATATACATTCTTTGGACTATATTTTTTCAATATACACATTCTTTGGACTATATTCTTTAATATACACATTCTTCGGACTATATTCTTGTAAAATACACATTCTTAGGACTATATTCTTGTAAAATACACATTTTTTGGACTATATTCTTGTAAAATACACATTTTTTGGACTATATTCTTGTAAAATACACATTTTTTGGACTATATTCTTGTAAAATACACATTTTTTGGACTATATTCTTGTAAAATACACATTTTTTGGACTATATTCTTGTAAAATACACATTTTTTGGACTATATTCTTGTAAAATACACATTTTTTGGACTATATTCTTGCTGCAGTCACTGTATGACTGTATGAAATGGACATCACTTATTATCAAACCCAAAGACTATCCCGCCACAAATTTTCTTCGCCTATCTTCTACTTCTTACAATCTCTCACGTCTGCTTCTGTGCCAGTCTTCTGCTTCAGTGGATCATTTGATATTCTGTGGAGGAAGAAAACCATTTTACTTTAATTATATACATTTTAAAGAGGAAAAAATAGAAAAAGTCTATAATCATTATTTAATTGTAAATATTACACGATCAATGCATAGCCGGTATTTTTAGACATTCAATATTGTTTGTTGTAAAATGTTTTACATGTTTCGGATGTTCCTTCAGAGTTTAAGATAATTGCTTCCAAGTCCAAACCTCCCGCAGGACGACGGCGGATGGGAGCGGGCAGGGTTTGAACCCAGGACCATCGATAAATCTGAACGACAGTCCAGCGTGCAAACCGTACGACCAGGCAGCCATCCTATTGACCTTTGTTAGTTAGGGGAGATAAATCAACCTCACGATCTATATACTACTATCAATATTTAAAAAAAAAAACGCCAGGACTAAATATACCCTACAACAGTGGCGTCACTTTAGAGGTACTTGGGTGCGGCCGCAACGGGTAAAAAAACGCCATCAGGGGAGGATAGTTTTAATGTACTTTTCAAAAGACCAAAACTTGACATGTACAGTCTTTTTCTTATCAATTCCTACTTTATAAAGATGATGGTGATATAAAATTTTCATTCCATTCTGTTCTTATAACGCTTTAAAATTGAAGTCTTTCCAGTCCGATTCGTATATCATTATTCTAGAATCGAAGTCTAGTCTTGAATTTTTTATTTGAATATTTCGGCTTCCGAAAGGGGAAAAGTCGATATATGTCTTATGTGGTTTGTCTATCCGTCCGTCCAACTTCAGTCTTGTTTAGATTCTCAACAAAAAATAATATATATATATTTAACTCTTTCTCTCCGTAATTATTTTCCACGTTTCGACGGGGCTCTTTTTTTTTGCTCAGTAGTATTTCACTCCCCTGTTATGATTAAGTTTCAATAAATTTTGTTTCTTGATCAATGTTTCATGTGGTATAGAGTTAAAGGGGAATGCAGGCTCTTTTTTTTTTTTATATAAGACTGAATTAAGTTTATAAAATCAAACATTATGAGTTCAAATCAATAATGGTATTATCACTTAGGAGACATATATATCATGGGCGTAGCAAGGGGGTGGGGTGGGGTTCAACCACCCCCCAAAATGAAATCCCCCCCTCCGGGGGGGGGGGGGCGGAATTTATGACTGATTTTAATACTAAACTATCACTTGCCCTAGTTTAAAACCCCAACCAAAGGGTTTTGAGTTAAATTCCCCTCTTCTATAACACAAAACAAAAAAAAATGCAAACGACAATCCCACAAATTTCACGAGAACAGTTAAGAAAGATTTAGATTTTTAACCCCCCTCCAAAATTTACGATAACCTCCATCTTCAATATAAAAAACGAAAATGACACACTCAAAATTCTATGAGCGTAGCCAAAGGGGTTTGGGGTTTAAACCTCCCTTCAGAGTGGTTTGATGTTTAAAAAATACCTCTTCAATATATAAAAAAAAGCAAATTACACACTAAAATTATTTGAGCGTAGCCAAGGCAATTGAGGGTTTTAAGTTTAAATCCCTCTCCTACAGATGGCTTTCTTAAAAGTTTAAAACCCCTCCAGATGGTTTTGAGCTTAAAATCCCCCTACAGAGCGTTTTGAGATGGACAAACTCTATCTTTAATATTATTTTAAAGCAATCTACAGTTACTAAATTCTATGACCGTAGCTAAATGGGGTTTTGAACACAACAAAACAACACAACTTTAAAGATTTTTTAGTATAAAACCCCCAACAGATGATTTTGACGATAAAACTCCACTTTTCGATATAAAATCTAAAACAAACTACAGTCACTTAATTCCAAGAGCGTATTCAAGAGAGGTTACACATTTCTACCAGTGGCGGGGCTCATTTAATAAAGTGCAGTGAATAGTAATCTGCCGAAATTGAAAAACACTAAATGTGGCTCAACAAAAATGGCTAAGACAGATTTCAGAAGTCAGTTATAGAGATCGGGTATAAATCAAGGAAACTCTATGCCGAACTGGGAGTCAACCCTTTAGTAAGATTGTGACAGAGCGTCGCATGAGGTTTGCGGGACATGTTCTCCGACAAAATGAATTAGGCATAAGAAGAGTTGCGATGTCATTCTAGTACAATTTGGCGCCACACATTCATGGAGGTCCTCAGAGCAGGTGGAAAGAGGCCTCAGACATTACCAGTGACAGACTTTTGTGAAAACAACAGCTTGACGGCAAATGCGCCGAACGGCGCGGAGGGTCAAAGTCAGTAAGAATAGCACATTAGGTTTTTGAAATAAAACTTTTTAATAGCAGGAAAATGCACTGTAGATACCTCAGAATATCCATTTTGTTGGCTTTCAATATCAGAAATAGTGCTTGGCGGCGGGGCTCCGCCCCGCAGTGGGGGAGCTTCTAGCGCTCTCCCAGACCCCCTTGCTGGCAATAGCGGGGAGTCTACAATTTTCCCACTAACTCCAGGAAAACATATTCTAGGGCACAATAAGCGTCTTCCTAAAGAATGATGGGTCAGAATGTAATAAAGATTATATACACACACACACATACATAGATGTAAAGATATTTTTTTCGCGGTTGGGGGGGGGGCGGCGGTGGGGGAGAAAAAAATTTCCCCCAACCCTCCCCGAAAAAAATCCTGTCTACCCCCTGCTATATATATATATTACAATCTGATTTCATAATAATTTTAACATACGCTATTGATGATACTTCAGTGTTTGGAAAATAAAAAAAAAGACTTGTCAAAGATTTGCCCTGCTAATAGTAGCAGTATTTTAGGTTTTAATATCCCCCCTTCCCACCCCAGATTGGTCATCTGAAAATTAAAATTGGAACGTTATCAAATTCTAAATGCTACTGATAAGATCATTGGGGACAAACAAAGCCACACTTGGTTTGAGGAAAACTTTAAACTCAATAGAGATTTTAAACATCAAAAACACCCTCTGTGTCATGAAAACATAAGACACCGATCACACAAAACAAAACAAAAAAACGTGTGGTTCGTGAGACCAATGTGAGCTCGGAATGTTCGGCTGTATCGAGGTTCGATGATGGTCACTTTTGTCATCCAGGGGACTGAGGGCTTTGCACTGGGGTTTTGTGCCTCCTTGTGTAGCTGGTGAGACACTTATTAGCCCGGAATGTTCGGCTGCACACTGGGCAGGTTATTCCAAATGGAGCTAGTGTCATTGGCCTTTTTTTTTTTCTCTGAAGTTTTTCTTCTGCCAGAGCTGTTCTATTGTCCTCAACAATTTGTGCGCCAGGTGGCTGGGTCAATGCTGAGGTCTTTCAGAGGAGCTTTAAGGGTGTACCTGAAGCGTTTTCTTTGTCCACCCTGAGAGCCCTTTCCTTCAATGGCTATACAGGAGACGTTTAAGGATGCGGAGGTCTTCCATTCTGCAGACGTGTCCTGCCCATCGCAGCTGGGACTGCATCAGGATTGTGTGCGTGCTTTGTAGGCCTGATCTTCGAAGGACCTCTGTATCAGGTATTTCTTATTGCCTTTTAACATTCAGTGTTTCTCTGAGACAGATCATGTGGGAGTGGTTCAGTATTTCTCTGAGACAGATCATGAGGAAGTGGCTCAGTGTTTCTCTGAGACAGATCATGTGGGAGTGGTTCAGTATTTCTATGAGACAGATCATGTGGAAGTGGTTCAGTGTTTCTCTGAGACAGATCATGTAGAAATGGTTCAGTATTTCTATGAGACAGATCATGTAGAAGTGGTTCAGTATTTCTATGAGGCAGATCATGTGGAAGTGGTTCAGTATTTCTCTGAGACAGATCATGTGGAAGTGGCTCAGTATTTCTCTGAGACAGATCATGTGGAAATGGTTCAGTGTTTTTCTGAGACAGATCATGTGGAAGTGGTAAAGTTTTTTTTGCATGTTTTCTATATACTTATATAATAGGTAAACGCAGAACACCGTTCAGTTCTGTATGCGATTTGCTGGACTTGAAGATGACTCATTCTAAAGTCGTATTTCGTGTGGACACGTTGTTTCTGAGGCAAATGAGGCAGAGATCAAATGTTTCCCCTCCTTCGTGAAGACTAAGACTTTTTTCTCCCGAGCATTCTCGGGCAAGATGTAGTCACGTGAGCAATAACTCGTGTACCTCACATCCATAATTGATACGTTTACAAGGCGCTGGAATTGATAAGTTCACGTATCGATCTATTGATAAGTCCACTTGCCCTACAAGTGAACAATGGCAAAGAGCACGTGGACCCCTTTACAGGGGGAGCGAATCCAGAGGTGATTATTATTCTGATCTGAGTGAGACTTCACGCAGTCGTGTTTCACGTTAGGCATCCATCGACATTCACCTGGACAGGTGAGCAGGTTCAAACCTTTTTTTGTTCAAGCACTGGCTACCCCCACCCCTTACCATTGCACGCATGACATTGTTTTCATCTAGAGATAATGTTTAGGCTTCGTACTTCAAGCACTGGCTACCCCTTTACCATTGCACGTATGACATTGTTTTCATCTAGAGACAATATTTAGGCTTCGTACTTCAATCACTGGCTACCCCCTTACCATTGCACGCATGACATTGTTTTCATCTAGAGACAATGTTTAGGCTTCGTACTTCAAGCACTGGCTATCCCCTTACCATTGCACGAATGACATTGTTTTCCTCTAGAGAAAATGTTTAGGCTTCGTACTTCAATCACTGGCTACCCCCTTACCATTGCACGCATGACATTATTTTCCTCTAGAGAAAATGTTTAGGCTTCGTACTTTAAGCACTGGCTACCCCCTTACCATTGCACGCATGACATTGTTTTCCTCTAGAGACAATGTTTAGGCTTCGTACTTCAAGCACTGGTTATCCTCTTACCATTGCACGCATGACATTGTTTTCCTCTAGAGACAATGTTTAGGCTTCGTACTTCAAGCACTGGTTACCCCCTTACCATTGCACGCATGACATTGTTTTCATCTAGACACAATGTTTAGGCTTCGTACTTCAATCACTGGCTACCCCCTTACCATTGCACACATGACATTATTTTCCTCTAGAGACAATGTTTAGGCTTCGTACTTTAAGCACTGGCTACCCCCTTACCATTGCACGCATGACATTGTTTTCCTCTAGAGACAATGTTTAGGCTTCGTACTTCAAGCACTGGTTACCCCCTTACCATTGCACACATGACATTGTTTTCCTCTAGAGACAATGTTTAGGCTTCGTACTTCAAGCACTGGTTACCCCCTTACCATTGCACGCATGACATTGTTTTCATCTAGACACAATGTTTAGGCTTCGTACTTCAATCACTGGCTACCCCCTTACCATTGCACGCATGACATTATTTTCCTCTAGAGACAATGTTTAGGCTTCGTACTTTAAGCACTGGCTACCCCCTTACCATTGCACGCATGACATTGTTTTCCTCTAGAGACAATGTTTAGGCTTCGTACTTCAAGCACTGGTTACCCCCTTACCATTGCACACATGACATTGTTTTCATCTAGACACAATGTTTAGGCTTCGTACTTCAATCACTGGCTACCCCCTTACCATTGCACGCATGACATTGTTTTCATCTAGAGACAATGTTTAGGCTTCGTACTTCAAGCACTGGCTACCCTCTTACCATTGCACGCATGACATTGTTTTTATCTAGAGACAATGTTTAGGCTTCGTACTTTAAGCACTGGCTACCCCCATACCATTGCACGCATGACATTGTTTTCCTCTAGAGACAATGTTTAGGCTTCGTACTTCAATCACTGGCTACCCCCTTACCATTGCACGCATGACATTATTTTCCTCTAGAGACAATGTTTAGGCTTCGTACTTTAAGCACTGGCTATCCCCTTACCATTGCACGCATGACATTGTTTTCCTCTAAAAACAATGTTTAGGCTTCGTACTTCAAGCACTGGTTACCCCCTTACCATTGCACGCATGACATTATTTTCCTCTAGAGACAATGTTTAGGCTTCGTACTTTAAGCACTGGCTATCCCCTTACCATTGCACGCATGACATTGTTTTCCTCTAAAAACAATGTTTAGGCTTTGTACTTCAATCACTGGCTACCCCCTTACCATTGCACGCATGACATTGTTTTTATCTAGAGACAATGTTTAGGCTTCGTACTTCAATCACTGGCTACCCCCATACCATTGCACGCATGACATTGTTTTCCTCTAGAGACAATGTTTAGGCTTCGTACTTCAATCAATGGCTACCCCCTTACCATTGCACGCATGACATTATTTTCCTCTAGAGACAATGTTTAGGCTTCGTACTTTAAGCACTGGCTATCCCCTTACCATTGCACGCATGACATTGTTTTCCTCTAAAGACAATGTTTAGGCTTCGTACTTCAAGCACTGGTTACCCCCTTACCATTGCACATATGACATTGTTTTCCTCTAGAGACAATGTTTAGGCTTCGTACCTCAAGCACTGGTTATCCTCTTACCATTGCACGCATGACATTGTTTTCATCTAGAGACAATGTTTAGGCTTCGTACTTCAAGCACTGGCTACCCCCATACCATTGCACGCATGACATTGTTTTCCTCTAGAGACAATGATTAGGCTTCGTACTTCAAGCACTGGCTACCCCCTTACCATTGCACGCATGACATTGTTTTCCTCTAGAGACAATGTTTAGGCTTCGTACTTTAAGCACTGGCTACCCCCTTACCATTGCACGCATGACGTTGTTTTCCTCTAGAGACAATGTTTAGGCTTCGTACTTCAAGCACTGGCTACCCCCTTACCATTGCACGCATGACATTGTTTTCCTCTAGAGACAATGTTTAGGCTTCGTACTTCAAGCACTTTAGGCTTGAAACTTGCCTGCAAACCATTTGCCAAGAGTTACAAGATAACCCCCCCTCCCCCCGTGTGCTTTATCTCTCCGTTTCTCTCTTATTTTATCTCTCTTTCTCTCCTGCTTTTTTCTCTTGATTCTTTTCTTCTTCTTTACTTCTCTTTCAATAACTTTTTTTCTTTCATTCACTCTCTTACTTCTATAGTATTGTTTTTTCTTTCTCCCAATTTCATTCTTTCTTCTTTCTCTCTATTTGGATCCTTTTAAGAGCCCCTTTCAAAAGACAATGTTTCTAATTCATGTCACAATACATGAAGAGATTCACCTTTACCATCACTTAACCTTGTGTCTGTTAAACCGTTGGTCAGCTGGGGATGTTGTGGATTCATGTCTAATATATGAGATGTCTGTTTGGTCGTGTGGTATGCGTTCCGAATCGTACTAGACTCGAACCCTGCACAACGCCATTCCCTATCCCCCGTCATCCCCTATTGTCATTTCAGATGTTTGTGCTAAGGAGTTATACTATCTGCACAACCGCCTGTAAGCTTCCAAGTCTGTCTGCTACATTTCATCACATTCCGTCTGGCCAACAACCAAAACACTTTGTGTTAAGATAGCACAATCCTATCATGAGCTTTGCTGAACAGAGGATACAAACTTCATGTACAAACATTGGATTGCGATCACAGCATGGAGGGAGAGAATGTTTTGTAACAACATAGGTGGGGGGAGGGGAGGCACTCACATCAGGAAAAAAAAAGTGGCGACAAGCCGACAAAAGAGACTAACAGAAACTTGTGAAGAGGGGGAGGGGGAGGAATGGGAAGACAGAGCTTTGAAAAGTAAGATGAGATTCAAACAGGAATCGATGACCATCTTAATCCCGTCCTCTTATCCCCTAACTTCTTGCTGAGCCACGCCACAACACAGCCACATTTTGTTCACCAATTGGAGCACTATTGAGATCTTGACAAGGTTTAGGCATGTATTTTTGTTTTCACGTTTTTCTTGAACTGTTGATTTCTGAACTGTTGATTTCTGAACTGTTGATTTCTGAACTGTTGATTTCTGAACTGTTGATTTCTGAACTGTTGATTTATTTTTAAACTGATTCATTGTTTTGCTTTTAGACGTTTTCCTATTTAGTGTAAAGTAGGTCAAATAGTCCCACAAACTCTCTAGAGCTTATTGACCCATTGACATTGTCGTTTCGAAAGACTTTGTCGTAATATAAAAAGAAGTCTGTATTTGTCGTATAGAACTATATAAGCCAGTAAGCTCCGAACAGGAAGGACACTTTAGTCTTGGCTGCTTTGGAAAACTCTGAATTGTCTCTGAAATTTTTTAACATAACATCACAATCATGGTACCGTGACATCATAATTATGGTACATTGACATCACAATCATGGTTCATTGACATCATAATCATGCTACCTTGGTTTTGCAATTGGGGGAGGGGGGGGGCTATAGATCTCCAGGTCTGATAGGGGTACTGGCTTCGTAATCATAGGATCCTTTCATTTGTCGGCTGAATCTTTGCAGGGAAGGGCTTCGTCACGATTATCCTTTGTTCTATCCTTGCTCTCTGACAATCCCTGACGTCCTGCACGAGGTTTGGGATAGGACGTAATAATCTGTATTTCTGAAAGGACGTCCCAACAAATTCAACAGATAAGCGTCATGTTGTGAGACGCCCTCACGCCTCCGCCTGCACCCTACATCCGGCACTAAAACATGTTCCAGCCACGGCTAATAGAACCCGATTCTTAGAGAGAAGAAATGAGCTGCTCATGTTTTGCATGTTTCGGATGTTCGTAATATTGAAGATTATTACTTCCTAGACCAAACTTTCCGCAGGAACGGCAGCAGGAAGGCTTCGAACCAGGGACCAATAAGACGACAGTCCAGACAATCTTTTTCTCTCTTTTACATTCTCTCTAAATCTCTCTTTTAGCCGAATCTCTTTCACTCTCGCTATTACTTGCTGTCTCTTTTCTATTGAACATTTTCATACATGGCATAAAAACTATAAACAGCGCAATGCTTCTTGGTGTACAACATAACGGAAGTGTTCATAAGCTGTGTATATATGAACGTTTAGGATCATTTGTGCGTGCACACTAAACACTGTAGAATCAAATGTTCTCAATTCTTCCCGTTGTAGCACAAAATAATCTCTCCATGGGGGAAGCATTAGACTTTCACACTAGGACTTTTAACTTCATTTCAACACTAATGGGCAACTCACGAGCGGTAAGAAAGGAGCTTTGATACGAAGATTAACAGCCACCCATTGAGATAGTGTTAACATTACAGCTCATTTCTTCTTTACATAGTTGGCAACTGTTCAAATTTGCGTCTATGACATTATATAGTTTATAGTGAGGATCTGGAATATTGCATTGTGCTGTAGAATGAACTTAGTTCTGTAGGTTTTGTAAAAAGTGAAAGCTAGAGTGAACAAAGCTATAACAACTTGGTACCTGATAGGTAAAAAAAAAGGAAGGGGGTAACACTCTTATGACTGACTCGAGCTGGCTGTTGTTTCCATCAATTGACTTGTCATTCAGTGTGACCCCTCCCACCTTATACAAAGTCACTTGTAGCTCCTAGCTAGAGATGTGTCGTGCTCGGCTATTGGTTGGAACTCGATCGATTGGCTGGTGCAGGCAAAGAAACAAGAGAGACGTGGCTTAGAGTCGTAGGTGGGGGGAGGTGAGGGAGGGGGGGGGGGAGTATTAGGCTGGTCACCATGTTGAACAAAATGGGTGACTCAATGCTGGCGTGCTTGGCTTGTCGTGAATACAATCCAACATCTCTCTCTCCTCTGCCCCTCTCTCTCTCTCTCTACCCAACACCCATCTCTCACCGTTTCTCTCTCTCTCTCTCTTGCTCTGCCTATCTATAATTACTGATTTATAATTTCCATTCGTTTGGTTTTTTCTCTCTTTATTTTTCTCTCTCTCTCTTTTCTGTTTCTTGCTCTGTCACTAATTTCTTTCTTGCTTCCACTTTCTCTCTTTTAATTTCTCCGTGTCGCTATTTTCTCTCTAGAAATTCTCATACTATAGGATTTGTTTTTTTTTTAAGGTACTCACCAACAACCAGAGAGAGTGAGAGACAGAACAAGAGTAGAGAGAGATAAAAAGAGAAATAGAGAGTAGAGAGAGGTAGAGAGAGAGAGAGTGTTAGATAGTAAGAGAGAGATGCTAATCGATAAAGTCAAAGAGAGATGGATAATAGAGACAAAGAAAGAAAGAAAGAAAAATAGATAGACAGATAGATAGATAGATAAATAGATATACAGATAAATAGATATACAGATAGATAGATAGATAGATAGATTTCTTTAGAAAGATGTATTTATTGATAGTTTCCAACATTTTACACACATGTTCAAACACACACACACACACGTAGGCCAACCCATACATCGCCAGCCGTTCTCACACAGGGATCAGACGTTTATATTTATGTGCAGAGTCTAATGGATGCCGGCCCTGGCTCTGGACACATGATAGAACGAAATGACATAATGGACGTCGGCCCTGGTCACATGATCTAACTGGATGGCCTAGCCTAGTGACAAGACGGTATTTGACATCAATTTCTAGTGACATGTTCCCCTGACAATCTTGCGGAAACCGTCTGTGCTGAAACGTAAAAAATGGGATTGGATTTGGATGATAAAGGAAGTAATCGAAACAATATTCTTTTTTTTTCCTTTTTATAGTGTGAGTGTGTTGTTTCTGTATGAAAGCGTGTGTGTGTTATAACGTGAGTGAGGGAGAGGGAACAGGACAATGATGCGAATGGAACGAAGAAGAAAACATCGTCTGCTGAATTGAGAAATGGCGGGTAGAAGCTGGGTGTATGCGGGAAATAGGTAAATAGGAGAGAAAGTACAAGTGCATCATGGGTACATTATAAACAACTTCAACTAAGTTTAACATAGACACAAGTATCTTTGTCAGTAGCGAGACAAAGTGTAGCGTACTAGTGTGACCTGGTTCAACAATCTGATGGTGTGCCCCCCCCCCCCCTTTTACAACAAACAAGAAGGTTGAGTTTGATAAATAAAATCGACTGATCCTGTAATGCATTAATACAAATGAAACATCTCATAGACTTGTACTAGATTGAAACATCTCATAGACTTGTAATAGATTGAAACATCTCATAGACTTGTACTAGATTGAAACATCTCAGACTTGTACTAGATTGAAACATCTCATAGACTAGTACTAGATTGAAACATCTCATAGACTTGTACTAGATTGAAACATCTCATAGACTAGTACTAGATTGAAACATCTCATAGACTTGTACTAGATTGAAACATCTCATAGACTTGCACCACATTGAAACATCTCATAGACTTGTATTACTACATCAAAACGGTCATAGTTTCACAAGTTCAAAAGTCGGTGTTCTTGGAGTCATGTTTTTAAGGTCCTATCAGTCTTGCATTCGTGTTTTTAAGGTCCTATCAGTCTTGGAGTCGTGTTTTTAAGGTCCTATTAGTCTTGGAGTCATGTTTTTAAGGTCCTATCAGTCTTGGAGTCGTGTTTTTAAGGTCCTATTAGTCTTGGAGTCGTGTTTTTAAAAGGTCCTATCAGTCTTGGAGTCATGTTTTTAAGGTTCTAATGTAAATCATTGCATATTTAACACTTTACCACTTGCCTCAGAAATTTAGTTGAAGAATAAGGAAACTGCAACTCAAGGGATTAGATGACTTTGATGACGAAACTCCTCGACAAGACATCTTACTTAACACGAAGAGAATCTGTCAACGATCACGTCCATTCAGACAAACGTAAACTTGAAATTCCTCCAATGCTTCTTGTATTTATAGCTCCTCTTTCTTGGTCGAAGATGAACACATTTCTCATTTCCTATGGACTCGAAGATGACTTTAAAGTCCATTCCTTTCTTTAAAAAGCCGGCCGCTTACGTGGCATGGATGGGCTAGGTCAGTTGCAGATAGGACTGCTTTTCTCTCAGCTTTCTGTTGGTTCGGCGCTCTTTCGCCCTGGCCACTCTTCTTGCTTCATATCTCGAGACTCCGAGACTCACAGCTTCACGCCATGAAGAGCGATTGAGAGCTAGTGCTTCCCAGCCGTGAATGTCGATATCGCATTCCTTGAAGGAGCTCTTGAGAGAGTCTTTGTAGCGCTTGTATTGACCTCCCTGGGTGAGCTTTCTGCACGCAACTCCCAGTACAGAAGTCGTTAGGGAAGGCGATTGTCTGGCATGCGGACTACATGTTCCGCCCATAGAAGTTGAGACCTTTTTACTGTCAACTTCATTTGATATGCGCAATGGCCGTCACAACCCCTCCCGAGACTCCCGTTGCATTTCCATTTTTTTTTCAAGTATTCAAAAGACTAAAAAGTTATTTAAAAAAAACTAAATTTCCTTAATAAACACAAGACTAAACATATTAACTAACCGTAGATTACGATAATGAGATTGAATTCTAAACATTTTGTAAATGGAAAAAAAAAAGTAAAGTTTTCTCTTCAGACCTTGCTATCTGTTGGGCCGATGATGTTAAGGTCATCTTTTTCTTTGGCCAACAGTTAACGAGCAGAACAACGAGCAGCCGCCTCTACTTGCCTCAACTAAAGACAGGCACCCATTAGAGTTGGGTGGACTCAGGGGCGCTCTAAAATTCCAAAATTCAAAATCCCAATCTTTACCGAGATTCAAACCCATGTTCGGAAGCCGATCGCCAAACCACCCAGTCACTACGACCCCATGTATTTACAAAGAAAAAATGGGAAAATTGTGTTCAAATTCTATGTCTTGAAGTTTCTTTTTGTTTTCATTCCTACTTGAAACTCTAACAGACCTCAATGTTAGAGCTTCATCACTCTCCCAGACTCCAAATTAGTTAAGGGGGGAGCGAACAAAATTTTGTTCGTTTAGAGGGGCGCCACTGGCAGAAGTTTGAGAAACACTGGCATACACAATAGTCGTGAAACAGTTGAACCAAAAAGTTGACACGAATTTTCTGTTTTTGCGTTTTTTTTTCATCACGTAAATTCATGTATAGATCTAGACATGTAAGGTTGAGCCACATCGCAGGATGTTCTGACCTCCTGTTGAGAGTAGAACACGAAGCACATATGTTAAGACAGAAAAACACTGACATGTCATCACTTGACTCAATGTGCAGACAAAGACATCAAACGTTTCTTGGAGTGAGTACAGTTTCATTTCAAGGGCCTTTCACTTTTGTTTTTTTACTTAGATCATTTATTTTACATTATAAATGTCCAGCAGCGGAGATGACAGCTGGAATAAGACGGGCGCGAAGCAAATGTTTCCCGAAATGAAGAATATGTGAGTATCCGTTGTAAAACACAATGATAGTAGTTTGAATAAAGAAAACAAGTGTCAAACAAAAAATGAACAGGTAAATCTTTAAAGGTGTACTTTTTAAAAAAGAAACTATCTTCTTTATGCAACCGTTTAAAGCGATTGTTAAAAAAAACAACTATATACTATTTTCCCCACCCCATTCCTCCCTTTCCCCTCACCAGTCTATAGAGAGATGTACGAAGCATGGAAAAACGATCCCAAATTCGTATCTTGTAACCTTTTTTTTTCTTTTTCCCTAAGTCTACTTTTTTATTTTAGATTCCTTACGTCATTTCCGCTTCCTTTTAAACGCGGTCTAAAAAAAAACAAACCATCCTAATAGCATTCATAAGAGAGATCTTGTGTCTTTTTTCTTTTTTTTGAGAGGGTGAGAGAGAGAGAGAGAGAGAGACAGAGAGAGAGAGAGAGAGAGAGCATGCCAAAAAAAAACTACTACTAATAGCAACAAAAAGATAAATAGTCATTTCGCTACATTAAAAAAAGGCGAGATAAACGATGACAATACTTTTAACCAAATTGATATTTCTTTGTATTTAGAGAACACCGTCTAATCTTTCGACCCAGGACACAACAGAATAAATTAAATTAAAATAGATTTAATTTTTTTTTACAAAAATCTAAAAACCGTTTGCATAAATGTGTTAAAAATATGGTAAAAATTGAACTCCCCCAATAAATAGCCTCAAGTGTTTGTTACAATTAATAGTGAATAGATGTAAAAGTGGTGTAATTTTATAAAAAAACTGCTTGCGTAAATAATTTAAAAAATGAGATTTTTCGCTTACAGAAAAGAAAATTTTACATGAAATTAGATATTGGCAGCTCAACAACAACAGCAAAAAAAAAAAAAAAAAAAAAACAACAACAACCTGTCATTCAATGGAGACCAGCTCATATACAACTAGAAGGAAATGAGAAGGCTGACACACTCACCAAGAGTGGGAGAACAAACTCACAATTAAACTCTGCACTCTATCCAGAAGAAATGAAGAAACTAATAGTAAATAAAATAAATGAGGACTGTACGAGCTCTCATCCAAATCACAAGAAAAATGACGCTTACTACAAGCTATCCCGACAAGATCAACATCTAATCTTTCGACTCTCCACCGGACACAACAGAATGCGACAACACATGCACCAGAAGCTCAAAATTGGAACCAGTGAAATCTGACCGTGTAGAGTGTCACCAGAGAATACTGACCATGTCCTTCAAAACTGCTCTCTTTACCAAGAGGCCCGTACAAGACACTGGCCTCAAAACACCCCAATAGAAAGAAAACTATATGGAGAGCTCCCTGATTTGGAAACCACTGCGCAGTTCATCTCATGTATTGGTCTAGACATCTGGACGCTGCAACAGTTCATCTCATATATTGGTCTAGTCATCTGAACGCTGCAACAGTTCATCTCATATATTGGTCTAGTCATCTGAACGCTGCAACAGTTCATCTCATATATTGGTCTAGTCATCTGAACACTCCAACAGTTCATCTCATATATTGGTCTAGTCATCTGAACGCTGCAACAGTTCATCTCATATATTGGTCTAGTCATCTGAACACTCCAACAGTTCATCTCATATATTGGTCTAGTCATCTGAACGCTGCAACATAACAATGAGAACGAAGAAGAAGAAGATATAGGCAAATACTTTTGTCTATTACACAAGGTCAAGTAGCACTGGTTAACTCCCAATCTATGGACTTGATGCTTTGAACTACATTCGTTGAAACCTTTAACGAAAACAATACAACTTTTGGCTGAGGCACTCATTAGTTTCACTTTCATCTTGCTTGTCCTCTATCTCCTTTCTTTATACAATCCATCTCTCCAGCTTTGTACCGGACATATCAGTTTGAACAATCCAGATGGACAGAAGAAAACAGAAGATCGTGTTTCTAGGCCTGGAAGAACCGGGCTAAGTACCCAACGAAAAAACAAAACACAAGTGTCAGGAACGACAACTCTTTCAAGTAAGGACTCTTTCAACTAGTTCTCTCCCCTGATATCTCGTTAGGTCTCGGGAGAACCCCCCCCCCCCCCCTCACAGCCCACCTCATCGCATCCTCGATACTGTAATGAGATCTTTAGAGTTCCAGTGGGTCTCACTTGGTTTACTGAACCCGAGGCCTGGGGAGGGATTGCCACAAACAAACATTTCCTTTGCGAGATCCCGGGGTGGTAGAGTACATTTTGTGTTGTCCAAGGGAAAAGGGGGGGGGGGGCTTTTAATTGTAACTTAATGACGGATACATCTCAACTGTCATAGTTTTCAGTGTGCGCGTTTGTGCGCGCGTGCGTGTGTGGTTATATATCAACATCAGGATTATCTAACGAATTTCAATGATTAAGAAAACACATCTTGATATCATCTGCAGATCCTTTCCGGCTTGTCATCCTTTGTAGGTACTCCCTTGCCTAATAACATCGGTAGATCCGCTTCTGCTTGGTACGAGCTACATAGTGTTCTTAACTTTTAGAAGCAGCTTTTATTTTGGGGGGGGGGGGGGGGGGCGGGCACTAGAAATAATTTCACATCCCAAAAAAGGCTTGCTCATGATAAGAAACAAAATCTGTTTCCTAATCCTTCAATACATGAAACAATTCGTTTCTACTCAGAGATTTAGGAAGGCTGCCTGGTCGAGTGGTATGCGCTTCAGGCTGACGTTACCATGGTCCCAGGTTAGAACCCTTTCAGCTGCCATCCAAAGACCGAAAGTACAACCAAAACTTATAGAAATACAAGAATATATATATATATTAATTATTAAAAATAAAATAAAGCATATATTAAGCTTGTTTGAATCACATGTCATTAAATTTGGAATGGAACTAGATTAACAATAAAAAAGTATTTTTAAAAATAAAAAGAAATAGGAGGACGGGGGGGGGGGGGGGGGGTCGGAATCAGAACTCATGGCTCCAGCCTTCTGAAGCTTCTCAAGCCAACAAGGTAACCACTCTGCTAGTGGGGAGCTTATAAACATGGAAGATTGTATAGTTATCTATTGTTTCTATAGTCTCTTCCTATTTTTCAGGTTTGTGTTCACTACGACTCAAACGACAACCTTTACAGTTGACTAATGCAGCTTATACCACCACTTCAGTCAATTACAATTTCTTTCCCATGTTTGACATACCAAACAAAAGAATTAGTTTTCAATCGTTAGTTAACTAATTGGTTAATTATTTTCATTGATTTTTCTGTTGTCAGACAAAAGAAATAATTGTGCAAAATTTCAGCTTGATCCGAGATTGGGTGTGGCAGAAATAACGTGTACAAACTTTTAACCAGACAGACAGAGTGAGACCTTTGTAAAAAAAAAAGTTGATCCATTGAGGTAAGGATTTGATCGAAAGTATTGGAGCTCCCGTGACCTTGACGAAGCAGCCGCAGTAGAGATATCCATACATCAAAGCTGATTGGCAAACAATCAATCGCCTTGGGGTTCTACTAACGCTGTCAATCGGGACCTTCCATTTAGGTCACGAAAGTCACCATTCAGTGCAACAATTTTTTAGATCGGGTGGGAATGGGACTCAGCAAGCCAAACCAAAAATAGGGGGAATGCCTTTACACGAAATTGACGATAATAGTCCTTTTCCCCCTCCTCAATCCTCCATTTACATAATAGGAAAATGAAGAATATGGTCGGGGTGAACGGCCTTCGACCTCCCCAAGCCAGAATCACAAGCGGCCAAAAATGACATCTTGATGGTGTCACCTAAACCCACAATGATGTTATCAATCGTCGAGGAATCATCAAACAAAAGTAGCCACTGCTTCAGTCGTTACGGAGGCGGTCGTTTATACCCTCGACGATTATCATCTTAAGTATAAATGAACTTTATTAAGGAGCGGTCCTATAAAAACTGAGGTGATTACAGAGCCGGATCTGTTGGGAGAGGTGCCTTTCAAGTACTTTATAATCAACCAATCTATTTACATCGATGAACTCAGCTTTGGCGTCACACTTTTCGTTATCTGAGTGGTCATTCAATAGTAACAATGCCCTTGTTTAACGCCGTCCATTCGTAAAATGTTGAGTACTTCTCAGAGACTAGCTTGAGTACAATATAAGAGATCTGGTAAATCTGGATTCAAACTGCAAATGCTCTTTTAATTGTTTATAATTTTTCCAGGGAAGCATTATGACCACCCAAGTTGATCAAAGAGGCATTTATTTTTCCTTGCAAGCTGCGACACCGGGAATTCCCGTTTCTAATTCTGATGTTTTGTAAACAAAGTGTCATTAAAAGCAATGAATCAATATGGCGTCTTTCAGTCAAAGACAATGTTATTGGCGCATGCGCATATGCTCGCCTTTCCTACTCCTGTATCCTTACTCTAGCCAACTGTTTTTTAAAGGCCGTCTTGTCTTGTATTTGACATTATGTAATAAACATTTCAAATGATTTGAATTACTAGTAAAAAAAAAAGCTGAAAAATGAATACATGAATGGACAGATGAACGAACGGACAGACTGACGGAAATAGATTAATAAATAAAGATAGATAGATAGATATATATTTTATTATACAATACTAGTATGTCTTTTTAACACAGACACTCCACCGCTTTAAAGCTGTGTCATTTATCTCCCTGTAATGACAGTTCACCCAACTCCCTGTAAGGACATTTCACTTAACTACCTGTAATAAAAGTTCACTTAACTCTCTGTAATGACAGTTCACTTAACTACCTGTAATGACAGTTCACTCAACTCATTGTAATGACAGTTCAATTAACTACCTGTAATGACAGTTCACTAACTACCTGTAATGACAGTTCACTAACTACCTGTAATGACAGTTCACTTTCAAGTTCTGTCACTCTCTCTGCTTAACCCTACCTTTCTCTCCCATTCATTTCGCAGCCCCCCCCCCCCCCCCCCCCCCCCCCACGGAGAGATAGCATAATATTCAGGAATGAATCCATCGGTGAGGGCGAGAGAAACAACAAACACCAAGGGATCTCGAAACTCCCTCCTGCAAGCTGCGCCCTTCACCTCACAGCTATCGTGCCAAGTGTCGAGAAACAAATCTAGTTGCATGTTATGTTTACTGCCCGTTTAATAAGAAGGTTCTCACACTTTGATCTCTGGACGTGCCCGTGCTTGTATTTAGAATTGTTCTTTGAACGACACCGAATGTGGTAACGAGAGAACTTGCCTAGGATAATGTATACATCTACGTTTCCATTCTTTTTTTTTATTTCCGCCTTTTATGTAGTCTCTCTTCTACTGGATCAGAAAGCAATCTTCTCTTTATGATCTCCATATTGTTTGACTTTATTTGGGTGATCAATATCTTGCATAGGTCATTGAAGGATTAACATTGAAGACTCAATGCCATTTCCCTTGCAATCTTTTTGTGCTTCTAAAATGAAGGATAAATCTACAACGTTAAATTACATGTTACCAGAGGCGGCCTTAGGGGATTCGAGTAGGACAACAGTCAACGCAGCACCTCGTAAAAATATTTGGGTCCCTTATATGACACTTGCCCGGAGCCCCCCCCCCTTCCCGCACTGCCAACGCCGCCTTTGCATGTAAGCATTTCATACCTTACAATTCATGGGTTAGATAATGTATGGATCATCTGTTTCTATGGTCAAATATCAACGAGGATACCATGTCTCCAACACAACGACCTACGGTCTTTACTTTCACCAACAAATGTTTGGTACACATTTCAATTGTTTAGACTCAGTGGGTTCCTACATATCCCGGTATTCCAAATCTAATCTCAACGGTCAACTAAGAGGTCCAGTCTTCAACTGTCAACTAAGAGGGCCAGTCTTCAACGTTCAACTAAGAGGGTCAGTAGTCAACTGTCAACTAAGAGGGCCAGTAGTCAACTGTCAACTAAGAGGGCCAGTAGTCAACTGTCAACTAAGAGGGCCAATCTTTTCTAATAAAACGACTTGAAATTTGACTTTCTTCCAATTTTATTACTTTATAAGAGTTGCATTGTCTTATGTCTAAATAGTTAGGTTTTAAGAGGATTGATCTAATAGATATTTTATTCTCGCGTTGAACATAATTTTGAAATAATCTAGGATGGCTGCCTGTTCGTGAGGTTTGCGCTCTGGACTATCGTTAGACTGATCGATGGTCCCGGATTCAAACCCTGCCCGCTCCCATTCCCCGTCCGTCGTCCTGCGGAAGGTTTGGACTAGGAAGTAAGTTATATTCAACTCTGAAGGAACACCCGAAACTTGTCAAACATTTTACAAACATTTACAGGAAGAGAAATTTGAAACGCCTTGGTTATTACATTCAACAACAAGAATGATCACAGTCTGGTGTAATCTGGTTATTTCTATCCATTCTAGGCAGCGTATGGTAAAAAATCTTTGAATTAACTTTTCTTGAAACTGCGAGAAAGTACTAGATAATGACATGATTCTAGATGCAGTAGGTTTGTGAACAAGGTTCAAGGTTAGGTCCCTCGCCTGGTCAGCTATTGACATTATTTCAACTTTTAACTTAGCAGCCTGTTTTATCTCACGAGTAACATCCCTTTCCATTCCATTGCGGACATTGTGCCTGAAAGAAAGAGTGACAATAACCACTGACTTAGATTATTCTAAGAAGATCATTCATAAAAAACTTTGGACAAAAATTGCTAGCTTCACAATGGGTGGTACTGCTTATAGCTAATCCGTCTCTCTCTCCACCCTATCTCCTTTTTAAAAGAATTTTACTTCATTGTATTTCTTCATTTGCTCAAAACGTCTGTATCCTACTAAGACACAGATGTGTGCGTGACAACGCTATTATAACTTATGTATTATTATTGGCGTAGCTAACTTTAAAAAATAGCAGAAAAATGTATCTTGTTCACTATATTATATTAACATTCACTATTGTAATGTTTAAAAAAAAAAACGAACAATTTATGCTGACACATTCACACCGAAACTGAAACACAGAAATTAGATGAATTACAGAAATGGGAATCAAATTGGAGCATGTCTTTCCACCCAGAAAAATGTCAGTTGTTAAGAGTAACAAAAAAACTAAAACAAATTAATTCCACTTATCTTATTCATGGCAAACCAGTAACACAGACTAAAAACTCAAAATACCTAGGTGTTATAATAAATGAAAAACTGTCATGGAATCCACATATTGATGAAACTATAAAAAAATCCAACAAAGCATTAGGGTTTATTAAAAGAAATTTCCATAAATCAAATAAGAACATAAAACTAAAATGTTATTTAACCTTGGTTAGGCCAATAATAGAATATGCATCCAGCGTGTGGGACCCCTCAACTCAAGAAAACATTAAGAAACTGGAACAAACACAAAATAGAGCAGTGAGATTCATAACAAACGAATATTCACATTTGACTAGGGTAACACCATTAGTAAAATCACTAAATTTAGAAAGCCTTCAGGACAGAAGACTCAAAAGTAAAGTAGCAATTATACATAAAACACTGAACCATAATCTTCAAATACAAAAACAAAATTTAATAAAATACTCTGAAAGACACAAAGATAGAGGCACATTCCTCGTCCCATATGCTAAGACAAATTTGTACAAATGTTCCTTCTTCCCTAGTGCTATTAGAGCATGGAATGGGTTGCCTGAGCTAGCCAGGAAAACCAGTGACTTGGCAGAATTTAAGTCATTGGTTAATATGCATGACTAAATGCATGACGCGTAGGACGTAATCATCTTCTTTTTTGAAGTAACGTATGTATTATATAAGATAAGATAAGAAAAAGTGAAGTTAAATCATAGTGTTCACATAAGTAAATGACTTACAGTTAGTTATATCACACAGTATTTTCAATCGTTCCACCTATACAGTTGCACACACCACACATTTGCAAAAGGCGACCCCAAAAAGTCAATAACGTGTCATTTTTTGGGGGAGCAAACCTCAACAGGAAGTGCAAGACATTTCAAGCGACCCTCCCCGTCACCCCCATCTAGACCTTCGTGAGTAGCTCCGGACAGGTAGAATTGACTTACCCCATCTTCCTTCCAGACCTTTCCCTGGCCAGGGAGTGCTGTATTTCCCCCCTGTACCACCTGCTCCCTACTAGCCCCCAGTGTATGTACGTGCAATCAACGAGCACTTCCCCCCATCGTGTGTGATAACTACATGGCGCTCGATGTTTGAATTTCAAACAAAATGTTTCACTTGATGACAGATACAAGTGTGTGGGGTGTGGGCTGGGGAGGGGAATGTGTTGAAATCAGTTATGGATGATTGCAATGTGTTTTAGCAAGCTAAATACAGAAGTGCAACATTCGCAAAGAAGCTGTGTAAGCTTGCAATAAAAATTAAAGAAATCCATACATTCATCACAATAACATTTTTCTCCAACCTATAGAATCCATTGAAATTAATAGGTGTAATAATACTTTAAACCATCTTGTGAGGTATTTCTAGCTATTGACGTCAGAGAAGGAGGGATAAAGAGCCAAGGACGTTGGGAGAACTTTGGTCACGGCTTTTCCTTATTTTTAATTAAATTTCTACAATCAACTTTTTACTCTGAAATCTTAATTTGAAATGTAGTTTGAATTTTTTTTACATTGGAGAGCTGCTTTGAATTTTTACTTTGGGGTATTAATTGAAATATAACTTTAAATTGTTACTTTGAATTGCCAGTTTAAAAGTGTACCAGAAATAGAATCGATAATTAATAATTGAACTCTGACATATACAACTCAGTGTCCGCTGTTTCGTTTGGCTGAAGCTCCAGATAGTTTATCTCTTGTATTAAATTCCCTTGTTACCTAAACTTGACTAAAGCTAAACAAAACGTATTTTTGAACAAACTAAACTTGACTTTTTATGAAGCTACATCTTTCTAAGGAACTAACAAATGAAAACACAAGACGATTTGAAAATGTATTCCTCTTTACTTTCAAACTACAATCTCAAACTGTTTTTCATACAAGTCTCCCAACTTCAAGTCAAATTTCATCATTCGTCACTCCAATTGATCTTTCTCTCTTTCTCATGGTTACATCTAGTGATGGAAACTAAACTAATTTTTTTTAGTTAAACTAAAACTAAGTTTGAACTAAAAAAAAGAAATTAAACTTTTAGTTAATCAAAAATTGAAAAAATTAGTTAAACTAAACTAAGAAACTTTAGTTAAACTTTTACTAACTATTTTGACCTTTTTTAAAGGACGAAACAGCCAAACATGAAAAATATAAAGCACAACTAATCTCTTTAGCAAAATGTAACAAACATTTATTTGTGCACATGAAAAAAGATTTAAATGTCTTTATGGGATAGATGTTGACCTAGATCAATAGAATCACTAGAATTAGAATGATACTATTATAGAAAGAAATTAGAAGTATTGTCCAAGTTCTAATATAAGTTACGTTTAGAAGTAATGATAAAACTGCATGTAGACTCTCTAACTCTAGATTCTAGAATATTCTGGATCTAATATCTTCTACAAACGAAATGATCAGAAATATAATCTGGATCTAGAATTAGATTTAGCTACTAGACCTAGATCAAATAATTAATATTTTAATTTAAAAATAATCTAAGAAATACTAGTTACTACTACTACTAGATCTAAAATATAGATAGAGTCTAGTCTAGTAGATATCTTAGTAACTCTAGATCTAGAGATTTTAGATTATAATTATGATTATAACTAGATATGGGTATTTAGATCTATATACTCTAGTAGACAATTCTAGATCTAATAGATCTAGATAGTACATATAAGTATAATTATAATAGAAGTAGATGTTGATCTAGTCTAGATTTAATAGTTAATTTAGTATTAGATCTAGTATAGTGACGACTATTATTAGTATTATGGTCATTATAGATCTATCATCTATGCATCTTAGGTCTTAGTATAATACGTAATCTAGATATATAATATATATCTAGATCCAATCTAGACTCTAATTCTAGAATAGTAGAATCTCTAAACTAATAGATCTAGATTCTAGAATCTAGTCTAATACAGTAAAGTAATATAGATTTCAATGAATAGATCATTAGATCTATAGTATTGACTTCTAATTTTAACTGTACATTTAGATCTAAGACTAAGACTACTCAGAGTTAGATTCTACTTAAGACTAAGAGACTAAAATAATTAAATATAGACTATTATGACTATAGTGACTTAAGATCTAATAGTAGTAATAGACTAATACTAACAGACTAGACTCTAACTCTAGATCTAGTAAAAAGTTTTAAAATAAAAAGAGTCGACATTTCTTTTAGATCTATAGTAAAGCAAAATTCTTTGCCTGCAGCTATACAGGAACACACTGGTGGGTGTTTAATAAAAAGCAGCAAAATCTATAGAAGCAAAGGAATTATCAGGATTTATCAAGCAGCGAAACTTGCTAGTAATAATGAACACGTTTTTTCTTCTCGCCTTTCAAATACCTTGAATTGGCGGGAATAGCGTCCAATATAGGATAAAGGTCAAAAGGCTTTCTAGTGACCTGTGCACCCTCTAGTTTATTCTCCTCTCTATTACTCATTATATATATTCGCCAAATTACATAGATCTAAATATTTATTGGTATGTATGTTAAAAAAGTTTGTAAAATTTGTAATTAAACTTTTTAGTTTGTAACTAAAAAAAATAATTAAACTATGATTTTTACTAAACCTTTTTTTAAAATTAAACTTTGGCCTTAACTAAATTTTTTAAGTTAAACTAAAAGTTAGCAGCTTTTTAGTTAACTTTTGCCCATCACTAGTTACATCAGCATCTATTCAGCCAATACAAACACGCACATAAACACACTAGAGTACTCAAGGGTTTTGGAAAAAACGCTTATAAAAAAACAAACTTTTATTTGATACAATGGACTAAAGTCTCTGGACGAATCTGGACTAAAGGCTCTGGACTGAAGCCTCTAGACTGAATACTCTGGACTAAAGTCTCTGTATTAAATATCTGGACTGAAGACTCTTGACTGAAGACTCTGGACTGAAGCCTCTAGACTGAATACTCTGGACTGAAGACTCTGGACTAAAGTCTCTGGACTGAAGCCACTATACTGAAAACTCTGTACTGAAGCCTCTGGGCTGAAGTCTGTGGAGTTCTCTTAGTTCTTCGCCTAAGCATGGAAAATTAAGTCGTTGTACTGGCCACATGACACACTCGTTAACTAACGCAATGCTACCTTAACATTATGGACTGAACACTCAGTACTGAAGACTCTTGACAAGACTCTGGACTGAAGACTCTGGACTGAAGACTCTGGACAAGAATCTGGAAAAGAATCTGGACAAGAATCTGGGCTGAAGTCTCTGGACTGAAGCCTCTGGAGTAAAGTCTCTGTACTGAAGCCACTGGACTAAAGTCTCTGTACTTAAGTCTCTGTACTGAAGTCTATGCTCTGAGGTCTGTGGAGTTCTCTTATTTCTTCGCCTAAGCATGGAAAATTAAGTCGTTGCATTGTCGGCCACATGACAAACTCGTTAACCAATGCATCGCTACCTTAAATTTAAACTTTTTCATAACCTGAACACCTTTATCTCAAACAAAAGAATCAGAGGCGCCTCAGTAGTACGCTGGGACCTTTGCTGATTTCTTATGCTGGACCGACAGATTTGTAAGTGTAGACTAACCCTGACCATGTTTGCTGACCCACTGTTTAGTGAAAATCTGAAAGATGAAATTATGACCATATTTTGAAGCTCAATGTATCGTGCTTTCATTGCTATGACAACAGAGAAGGCTACTAAATAAATCCTATAAATCCTTCGACAACAAACACTAATTTTTATGAGAACTATTTCTGAAGAAACGGATTGGTACGATTTGTTAGAAATATTTCTGGTGGGATGACAGTGCCAAATAATCACACTATCATGGGGCCTACCTAGAGCGGTTGCCTGGCTCGCAAATGTCCGCCTCTGTGATCATCTCATCCTCATCCTTATTTTCTAACGAGTATTGATGTTCAAAATTATCAACTTTTATCTAGTCTCATTCTTACAAGACTTCCAGCCATCGCTAGCACTCTCGTTCACAACAGGTTTGGCTGCTATAAATCTTGCTACACTAAAGGCGGTAGGGCGCCATGAATGTTAACATCTGAAGTGAACAAACTGACGAAGGGTTACTGAGGGCGGACCAACGCCAGGTGGGTGCACACACACTTGACACTATTTGACACTGTGAGTATTCAACTCCCTAAATATCTGCGCCACCCACGGCTTCCCTCCCCCTCCTCACTTTATTTTGTTGCTAAATCTGTAGTCTAGCAAGTACATTTTAATCAGCTAAAAAAATAGGCAAATACAAAAATTGTGAACCTAAAGAAAATTTAACAGTTTTTAAAAGAAACAAAATAAGAGAAAGAAAGAACTAGACTAAGTAAAACAAGATTACCAAGAGAGTCTGTGTTATCACACAAACTCACGGGCGGCCCCCATTGAAGTCACCAATGGACTAGGAATATTTAAGCCATAGTCTTGTTTTGATCGTTTAAATTAATAAATTTAAAAAATATATCATTTGGCATTTTGTTGTGTTTTTTTTTCACATAAAAGCAAACAGGACAACACTTCGTCTTTGATAAGACTCTTTTAACTCTTATAGAATAGTAGAGATCCAACTGATCACCTATAAAGTAGAGTAAGATCCAACTGATCACCTACAAACAAAATGGAAACCTCCCAGACAGTGTCTGTGGCACCTGGTGCAGTAGCTCAAGGTGTCATCCCTTCCCCATCAACTTTCTTCAAATATGTTCCAATAAACACTATTGCTAGTTTGTTCTTTCTGTTGAACAAATACAGTGGTCTGATTACCTACTATTATTGATTTTTATTCAAATGTAAAATTAGAGTCAATTCTATTATAAAATCCCACTGTTTATGACATTTATTCAAATGCTATTTCAAATTTTACCATGATATTGTTTTTTTTGTACTTTCAACTAAAACGAAGTTCGTATTAAAATTATTTTTAAAAAATATTTGAATCAGTATTCTATATCATGAATTAGTTAAGAAATGGAAAATCTATTTTTCCATTGTGACCTTCCTTAGATGCAAATTTTGAGTACCAATGCGCGAATCTATGAATGAAGCTTGATTTACTAATGAAGAAGCCTGAGACATTGTTAGATGACATTCTATTTCTGAAGTTTTTCATTTTAAAAAAGAATATTTTTTTTTTAATCTGTTTGCATAGATAATTTAAAAAATTAGATGGTTTACTTTCGGAAATGAAAAAAGTAGCCGTTGCATCAGAACTTTGAATGATCAAAAATATCATGATGTCCGATTTTCATTTAATTTTTAAAATCAACTATGCAAGCAGTTTTTTCTTTAAAATACACCCTTTTTACAACTATTTATAATTAATAGTAATAGACATGCAAGACAAAACCTACTTGAGCCATACTACTAACATATCTGTGCAAACGGTTTTAGATTTTATGTCAAAAAATATATATATTTTTTTACAAATATATTGCTAAGTAAACAAGTTCTACCATACCAATTACTAAATTTACAAAGATAAAAAAGTCTATTTACTGTACATATAAGTGGAACGTAATTTAAAACAACAATTATTAAGTAGTTTTTCATAATATCGCCCCAACGGCAGCAATGAATGACACACACGGAACACTAAAAAAAAAATAAGGATTTTTTTAATGGAAAAGTTGTTTGTTTTGTTTTTCCTTGAGGCTTTGAATAAAAAATTAAATCTTTACAAAACAATAAGATCAGCTAGATAATCATTATATGACATCAGGCCAGATTCACATCTAACTTCACCTTCACTTTCAACTATCCCTTGATTTGCTTGACCGCTGGGGCACCACATAAGATCGGTCAACCTTCTTTCTCCATTCTTCTCTGTCATTTGCCTTGAATGAATTTCATTCTGATATTCTTTCTGAAAATAATGAAACCTGCCTTTTTAGCTACCGATTGAGTAAACTGGTTTTAGCCAAGAAATTGCTTTAATTAAAGAAAATGTAAATCTTTCTTCGAGCCCTTACGGTCGCCACATAGTTTCAGAACCTCTGCTCTAAGTCTAATTGTGTCATTACAACAAAGTATTGCTTAAATCTAGAATATCAAAGATCATAGCTGTGAATATATCAAAATCAACAAAACACAATAAGGGGGGGGGGGGAGGGGAAGCGATGAGATTTAAAATGAATGTGGCTAAATTAGATTTAATGTATTCTAATTGATCTCATTAATACTAATATATGTGTAAACGTCTTATCGGCACCCAACGTCATTTTCACCTTTTATAAGGTGATAGTACACCCCCCCCCTTACCCTCAGTGTAAAACATGGTTCGTCGTCTCATACTTTTAAGTTCTTTTGATCTAAAATGATTTGAATACAATAAGAACGTCAAATACTAACAACCGAAATGGTCTTCTGCTTAGCATTCGAAGTTCTACTCAATTAACCGTAAGGGCCACAAATGGAACAGTCAAACCGAACCAGAGGTACTGTGCTCTCAGCGGGCGTCGCCAAATAAACATTCCAGAAGAAGGCTTTTTGCATTATGATAACTTTATTCAATGTGCATAAAACTAGAGCCTCCCCCTCAATCCCCCAGTTGGCCATGTTTCTAATATTTTTTTCTCGTCGCTAATCACGGTCCCTGATCTCCAGCAGCAGTTTGTATTACTATTTACTTGTAGTTGGGTCTTTGATGTAACTTGATACAGACCAGAGGAACGCTCTAGCCTGGTGGTGACCAACAAAGTGGCTAACTATTGACCATAAGTAGGTCAGATTCAAAGTGGTCCCTGTTTTTTTATATTGGAATTATATTCACAGCCGCGTGGTACTTTCAACAGCTGGACATCTGACCATCAAAGAGTCGTGCTGTGGGTAGGATAAATAATGTGTCCGCCAGAGGTCTCGTTCTGACATATCTGACCTTGTAAAATATTTACAGTCGTTTTAGAGGTCTATTTACTAAGAGGGACCATTAAATACAAGAGACAATGAAACTGAAGAGAACGAAGGCGTGTTACGTTTAACTTTTGGACTTACAAACCTGCTTTCTTCTTGTACCAACGTTATCTGGTTTTACCTAAACATAGAGATGTATAAACTTGCACAGAGAGATGTATAAACTTGCACAGATAGATGTATAAACTTGCACAGAGAGATGATGACTGTAGTTATAACAAGTGGCTGCGAGGGGAATGGTTGTAAGGCAATGGAAGCAATTTAAAATATGTAGTATTTATTCTATACATTAACAAAGTATTGATTAGAGGAGGAATTCCAATCAGGCGGTCACAAATGCTGGCACCCCTTCAGCTGTTTCATCCTAAGACTCCTTGGGCCCTATGCCTTTTTCTTGCCCTTTTTTGGGTCTTTTATTTTTTATAAATTGTATTTAAAAACAGTTAACATATTATTTTAAATTAATAACTAGCCTGACATTACCCGCGGCCTGCGGGTCTACGTTTGTGTTTACTAATCTAGAGGATTGGATTTAGATGTATGTTAAACTTAGTTAATGATCCTTTCACGTTATTTCTCTTTCGCTACGAAAATAAAAGTAGTATTGCGAAAATGGGTTTACCCGAAGCCGATACATTCATATATATTAAAAACGAAAGGAGCGATAGATGAATAGGATATAAAGTGCAATTAAAACGGGTTTACCCGATTTGTAAAATGAAAGGGATTATAAAGTAAGTCAGGACGTCTGTATTCGCAGATATATGGAACGAATTTATGTGAAAATGCTTTTGAAACACAATATTGAAGGTTAATGTTATTAAATAATGAAATCAATAGACTATATTTTGTATTTTCATGTGTCAAAGTAAAAAACTATATGTGCAAAGTGTAGTTCTTAAAATTAGATTTAGATCTAAATCCTTTCGATCTTTTCTCATGTCAACATTGTAAACAAAGCCTAGATCCATAAAATACTATAGCTGTAATAGAGTCTGTCAACTTAAGTCTTAAGTTTGTTTTAGGGCTACAATACATACACTACGGTCTAAGTTAGTACAAAAGGAATATTCCTGCCAAGTTTCATCAAGATTGGTCAAGTGGTTTTGATTTCTATTCGTAACAGATATACATACGCCTTACATTCTACTTTATAGTATAGATAATAATACAAAAGAAAATATATAGAAAAAAATTCTATTGAAGAAAATCATTTTAAACACATATATTCCAACATTTCAGTATGGAGTGACTCCGTACTTTTGACTTCCTGGCCAAATGCTCCAATTCGATTTGGTTTTCTGTTTAATCGAGAAAGATCTTTCCTTTCTTCCTTCCAGCCTCACTCTTCCTTGTAGATCAGCTCGTCTGTTTTAGTCTCATCAAAATCACAAGGTGTCAACCACGTGGGTGCATACCACCTTTACATTGTTTGTACCTTGGTCAAATTCACGGGCACTATACCTTCTAATTCCCTACAAAGTGACCCGGACTCGGGTTATAGATAGAGTCATAATGTCACATTGATTCTGCAAATAAAAAAAATCTAATCTCTCTATTGTTGTTTTGTTACTAGTTGGTCTAGTTTTGGTTTACTGAACAAAACAATGTCACTATTAAAACCATTAAAATTTGTTTATTGATGTCGATGTACATTTGATTAATTTGTAGATAACTTTCAAATGAAATATTCCAAAGAAATAGAAAATATATTTCTTTATATACATATACTCATGTTTCTTTCTTACAGCCCAATAAATATGTGTAGTTATTGCAAAATTTCTCTACCGTGTGTTCAATTATTTTCTTTAAAATATGATTTAATAAAACTTCATTGTAGATTCTAAAATGGTGGACAATTAGTAAATAAGTATTCCAAATAAGATTTCTGTATTTTGTTGGAATAATTGGGCCTATATTAATTTTTAATTTATGGATTTAGGTACTTTATTAAGGAAAATAGCAATATTTACATTAGCCCTGGTATGACGTTAATAATATCTTCTCGTTTTTGTTTTTTAAAACTGTTTCTACAATCTTAAATTCACTAAATAGGTGTTTCTCTGAGTTTCATTTTTTATTGTACCTATTTTAATGTTTACTTCGGCCCTATTGTATTGGAAAGTTATTTTTTTGATGGGGTCATCCAGAAGAGTAGTCTGGAGGCCACCTCCCGTGATTTGGGTGTTATGTATTTGTTGTATAAATGCGTGAATATGTCTGTTAAGTTTGTTGTTTTAGCCCGTAACTCTCTGACCCACCTATAAGTTTTCTTCATGGCCGATACCGGGTGTAGTAAATATGGTTTTTCAGTACTTATGTATTAAGTTTTCGTTGCTGGGAAGGTGATCTATAGGATAGATGTGTATGATTACCGAAATGATGATGTGTGTTGTTTTGAATGGGTTTGTTTACTACTTATCCTAGAAATTTTGTTGTGTTTTTGTTTTAATTTTTTCCCTAAGGACTACTTACAGCTATTTGAATTGCTGTTATCATCCTGGATATCGATAGAATAGAGATTTCTAATTATAGCTATAATAATTATGTGTTTAAACTTTAAAAAAAAAATATTGCTAAGTTATTTGTAATACTATCAGCTCAATGATATAAAAATGATCTATTTCTATTTTAAGACAATATTATAAAGCAATTAAAAATAATTTTAGGATTTCTATTTAAATGAGACACTTTAACGTCATAATACAGTGTTCTGAATTTTACTTCTTAAAAATATCTTCCCTTGCAATGTTAAACCTGAGTTTAAATTTCCGTATGGAAAAGTAAATAAAATGTCATTTCTAGTTTCGATAGAGATCTACTCCACAGACATACATTTTAGATTTACCTAGACTGGACAACGACATTTCTAACACGACACAAAAATGTCGTAAAAAACGTCAAAAAAAAAAAAAAAAAGCTAACACGAAGCCAGTGGCGTAGCATGATACCCTGTGGGCCCGGGTTCAGGAATATATTGGTAGGCCCTCTCCCCCAATAAGACGAAAACAATGTATGACAAAACAATGGAGTCTTATCTTATCTTCTTATCTTATATAATACAGACGTTACTTCAAAAAAGAAGATGATTACGTCCTACGCGTCATGCATTTAGTCATGCATATTAACCAATGACTTAAATTCTGCCAAGTCACTGGTTTTTCTGGCTAGCTCAGGCAACCCATTCCATGCTCTAATAGCACTAGGGAAGAAGGAGTATCTGTACAAATTTGTCCTAGCATATGGGACGAGGAATGTGCCTTTATTTTTGTGTCTTTCAGAGTATTTTATTAAGTTTTGTTTTTGTATTTGAAGATTATGGTTCAGTGTTTTATGTATAATTGCTACTTTACTTTTGAGTCTTCTGTCCTGAAGGCTTTCTAAATTTAGTGATTTTACTAATGGTGTTACCCTAGTCAAATGTGAATATTCGTTTGTTATGAATCTCACTGCTCTATTTTGTGTTTGTTCCAGTTTCTTAATGTTTTCTTGAGTTGAGGGGTCCCACACGGTGGATGCATATTCTATTATTGGCCTAACCAAGGTTAAATAACATTTTAGTTTTATGTTCTTATTTGATGTATAGAAATTTCTTTTAATAAACTCTAATGCTTTGTTGGATTTTTTTATAGTTTCATCAATATGTGGATTCCATGACAGTTTTTCATTTATTATAACACCTAGGTATTTTGCGTTTTTAGTCTGTGTTACTGGTTTGCCATGAATAAGATAAGTGGAATTAATTTGTTTTAGTTTTTTTGTTACTCTTAACAACTGACATTTTTCTGGGTGGAAAGACATGCTCCAATTTGATTCCCATTTCTGTAATTCATCTAATTCTCTTTGTAAAATATCTGTGTCTTGTTTTGTTTTTATTGTTCTATATATTATGCAATCGCCTGCAAATAATCTGATTTTTGTTCCTGAACTAATGCAATTTGGTAAATCATTTATGTAAATTAAAAATAGTAGTGGACACAAGACTGTTCCTTGAGGTACACCAGAGTTTACTGTTATTGATGTTGATTTAGAGCCATTTATTATTACAGTTTGTTCTCTCCCTATCAGAAAATCTTTAATCCACTGATGCAGTGGACCGTTAATGCCGAAATATTTTAATTTTTTAAGCAAACTATGGTGGTGAACTTTGTCAAAAGCCTTGGAAAAATCTAGTAAGATAGCATCTATTTGTTCACTATTATCTAAACCTTTAGAAAAATCATCAATTAGTCCTATTAGTTGTGTTTCACATGATCTATATTTCCTAAAGCCATGTTGGTATGGGGTGAGGACATTATGTTTGTCTAAGTGGTTTATGATATTGCTACATATTATGTGTTCTAGTATTTTACATGTGATGCTGGTAAGTGATACTGGTCTGTAGTTTCCTGGATCAGATTTTTCTCCTTTTTTAAATAGGGGGGTGACATTAGCTTCTTTCCAGTCCTTTGGTACTCTGCCCTGGTTAAGCGATGCTTGAAAGAGTATTTTGAACACTGGGGCTAGCTCATTGCTTAGTTCTTTGAGTAATCTAGCTGGAATACCATCAGGTCCAGACGCTTTATTTGGTTTGGTGTTGGCTAATAGTTTTTGAATTCCATTTTCTTGTACTACTATATCTTCTATGTTGTCTACTTCAAATTCAGTAATATGTCTTTGTCTCCTGGGGCTGAGAATGCTGATTCAAAGTATTTGTTTAGGATGTTCGCTTTAGTTTCATTATCATTATGTATTGTGTTATGTTCATCTTTTAATGGCGCTATGCCTGTTGTTTCCATTTTCTTAGACTTAATGTATGACCATAGGTTTTTGTTGTTATCTTTAGATAGTCATCTGAATGTATCGGTACTTTGACCAAAAGACAATCCAATGCAAGAGAGTAGCTTTTCAATCATCTTATTGCGATTGACACTGTTTGAATTCCAACACGAATTAAAAGTCAATGTTCATACAAATTTTGAACAGAATGAAACGAGTTAACAGAGTTTCAAATCTATAAAGAAATGTTTTATGAGTCCAAGTTCCCATTCTACACATTTACATTCCTAAAACACTTCTAGGTGTCACGCTTTGAAACATTGATACAAAATAGTATTTAGTTCTACGTCCATTATTTAACAGTAAATAGATCGAATATTTATTTACTTAACATTTCTCTGGCCTTCTAAGTAGCAAAGTAAGAAACCAGTGCATCTATTTCTTAATGCGCGAGCGGCTTCTTCTGATGAAACAATGCCCCAAAGTCATTCTAGTATCCAATCATATTGGAAGCACCTTCATAGCTTTAGCCAAGTAGTTTATTGAAGGATAAATGTTGTTGTTTTTTTTAATTACTTGAAGCATTTCTTCAGCAAATTCTGCTGGCGTTTAATACTCACATAGATGAAAACCTAGAAATGACTAATTTCTATTTCTTTTGGATGTTCGTCAACGGAGATCACTAAAAACAGTATCAAAAAAATAATACGAATTTAATATCAACTTTTTATTTGTCTTGAGCGCTGCCACCAACGAAAGAGACTAATGGTACAGAATTGATATTCTATAGTACCGGTATTTTTTCCCGAACTGCATTGCCCAACAGATCTATTATCTCGTTTTGAATCTGTTGGGCTTTGATTTCCTGTCAAATTTATTTGAATATTCAAAGCAATTTTCTGATGTTTTTGTATAAATATATGGCGTTAAATTTCTTTAAGAGCAATGAACTTCAACAAATACTAAGCATTGGTCAGTGAGAGGCACTATTCCATGATACATTTAGTTACCTGTCTATCTTCTAGATCTTGTTATAAGCCTGTTCCCCAAGTCGGTTTCCTCATTCATTGCAATAGCACAAACCTATTCAAATTTAACTATTCCTATAAAAACACTCTGATGTTTCTTTGACTTGCTAAATGTTTAATGTTATTATTATTTTGTTTTTATTATGATAAGGATTACATTGACATTTTGTATACAATACAGAAAACAAAGCAATGCAATGAAGACTTCGAGGACGCATCGTCTTGATTGAATGCCTTACACTATTTCAATGTAAACTTCTTCGGATTCAATAGTTTTTATGTCAGACTAATTTTTTTTTTATATCAGACTAATTTTTTTTGGCGGGCAGACTACCACTTTTCAATTTCACTTACAATAGCAAACAAACAAACAGGTTAACGCATCCACGTTGAACAGTCCAGGTTATTGAGAAGTTGTATATAGTTCATGATCAAATACACTGTTCAATGTAATATACCCGCTGGAGGTCATCAATTATAAGTTCATTGTCGCAGATATAGGAGCATTAGCGAGTGGTCAAAACAAAATCAGTTTTTCCCTGTTCATTACATAGAGCGAGGATACAAAAAATTGTTCATAGTTAATGATTTTGTGGGTGCGTTTACCAGCTGACGGATCAGCCTGAACGCTAACATGGGAATAACCACCTGTTTTGATAATAAACAAATGATATTACAATATATTAAATACAAAACAAAATAAAAACAAATTGAGCTTTAATAGAGTTGAATAATTTGCAGCTGTATCGAAATTTTAATTAGTGACAATCAGGACTATCCCTGTTTCTTAACCAAACTCTCCCCCCCCCCCCCCCTACATTCCTGTAATACTCCCAATAGTTTTATGAACAGACAAGGAAAAAAAAAGAATGGGACGATATGGAAACGATTGTCACTCTAAACGCACGGTTAGGTCTAGCCACCAACCTGGTGCAAAGCAAATCCTATACTCTTAAGCGAGCAATTCTTGTATGTATGTATGTCTGTATGTCTGTATGTATGTATGTATATATGTATGTATGTATGTATGTATGTATGTATGTATGTATGTATGTATGTATGTATGTATGTATGTATGTGTGTATGTATGTGTGTATGTATGTGTGTAGGTATGTATGTCTATATGTATGTGTGTATGTATGTATGTGTGTATGTATGTATGTGTGTATGTATGTGTGTATGTATGTATGTGTGTATGTATGTATGTCTGTATGTATGCATGTATGTATGTATGCATGTATGTATGTATGCATGTATGTATGCATGTATGTATGTATGCATGTATGTATGTATGCATGTATGTATGCATGTCTGTCTGTATGTCTGTATGTATGTATGTATGTCTGTATGTATGTCTGTATGTATGTCTGTATGTATGTATGTATGTATGTATGTATGTATGTATGTATGTATGTCTGTATGTATGTATGTATGTATGTATGTATGTATGTATGTATGTATGTATGTATGTATGTATGTATGTATGTATGTATGTATGTATGTATGTATGTATGTATGTATATTTCTATATATATAAATTTTATTTCGAATACGGCTCTAACGATTTTCTTTAAAATTTCAACGTATGTGCATATTAGTGAGAAAAAAAATATTCTAAACTCATTGGCCACACCGGAAAAACTCGAGGTCGACTGTTATATCTGTTTGAAAATGGCTCATTATCGAAAAATTAATTTTGGCTAGAATGTTTTATAAATGAAATTTTCTATATGACGTCAATGGGAAAAAAACTTGACACCGCTTACGTCACTAGGCTCACGGCAGTACACTAAGACATTTCTTAGTGGTATTAATGATTCAATTGGCGTAATTAAACATTTGCGCACCATCTTATTGTACATTGATCCATTATAAAAAACTATGGAAGAAAAATAATGAAATTAAATATCTTTATGTATGATTAGTTATTGTGTTTTAAAGGCTTTATAAATTGTTTATACTTTAATTGCGTACACCCGTAGATAGCTTTTACTTTGTTATTATTTTGCTGGTGAATTATTGCAATGTGTTTAAGCTTCGAAGTCTACTGTCCCATACCAAAACATAGGAAATGGTCATAACACAGCTTATCTATGTCTTACTTGCACAACCAGGGCCGGCCCTAACATTTGCGGGGCCCTATGAGAAAAAAATGGCATCATGGCACTGTGTACCGTGTGGGTTACCTCAGTTTACATCAGGACTGTTTGATTCCTTTGATGCAGACACTTCTAACCCATACAATATCCTAAACACCATCCCAAACCAAACTCACCAACCACTAGTCAGATCCACTCCTGTTAAACCTAAATTTACTAAAATTAATATAACAACCTCACTAAACAAACCTTATAAAGAAGTAATACCAAAATACCTTAAAACCTTAGTAATAGATTTTCAAAGCATTAGGAACAAAACAGCAGACTTAGAAATTTTATTAGAATGTGAGAAACCAGACATAATTGCAGGAACAGAAACTTGGCTACATCCTGAAATTTATAATGCAGAAATTTTCAATAGTAATTATGAAATTTTTAGAAAAGATAGGGCTGATAATCATGGAGGAGTTCTTCTAGCAATAAAAAACACTCTTATAGCAGAAGAAATTACCTTACTTAACTGAAAAAATATAGAATCAACATTTTGTAAAATTAATACCACCTCAACATTCCTAATAATAGGCAGCATTTACAGACCACAAAATTCTAGTTTAGAATACATGCAGGAACTATGAAATCTGATTGCTACACTTAAAGAGACAAGTAAAAATGCAGTTTTTTGGATTATGGGTGATTTCAACCTACCTGATATAAATTGGAAAACACTAAAAATTATTAGAAAAAGACATTAACCAACCAGTCGATGACCTCTGGAATTTCATTAAAAACCATCTTAAAAGCATTATAGAAAATCATATACCAACTAAATGCAGACTAAACAAAATAAAAAAATGCTGGTTTAATAATAGACTAAAGAAGCTTTGTAAACAGAAGGGAAACCTATATAGAAAATTTAAAGAAACTAAGGCAGAAAGAGTTTACAAAAAGTATATAAAAATTAAACACTTAACCCAAAAAGTAAGCAGACAGCTGCAGAGTGAATACATAAACAATGTAATATCTAAAGATAACAACAAAAACCTATGGTCATACATTAAGTCTAAGAAAATAGAAACAACAGGCATAGCGCCATTAAAAGATGAACATAACACAATACATAATGATAATGAAACTAAAGCGAACATCCTAAACTAATACTTTGAATCAGCATTCTCAGCCCCAGGAGACAAAGACATATTACTGAATTTGAAGTAGACAACATAGAAGATATAGTAGTACAAGAAAATGGAATTCAAAAACTATTAGCCAACACCAAACCAAATAAAGCGTCTGGACCTGATGGTATTCCAGCTAGATTACTCAAAGAACTAAGCAATGAGCTAGCCCCAGTGTTCAAAATACTCTTTCAGGCTTCACTTAACCAGGGCAGAGTACCAAAGGACTGGAAAGAAGCTAATGTCACCCCCCTATTTAAAAAAGGAGAAAAATCTGACCCAGGGAACTACAGACCAGTATCACTTACCGGCATCACATGTAAAATCCTAGAACACATAATATGTAGCAACATCATAAACCACTTAGACAAACAAAATGTCCTCACACCATACCAACATCGCTTTAGGAAATATAGATCATGTGAAACACAACTAATAGGACTAATTGATGATTTTTCTAAAGGTTTAGATAATAGTGAACAAATAGATGCTATCTTACTAGATTTTTCTAAGGCTTTTGACAAAGTTTACCACCAAAGTTTGCTTAAAAAATTAAAATATTTTGGCATTAACGGTCCACTGCATCAGTGGATTAAAGATTTTCTGATAGGGAGAGAACAAACTGTAATAATAAATGGCTCTAAATCAACACCGATAACAGTAAAGTCTTGGGTCCACTACTATTTTTAATTTACATAAATGATTTACCAAATTGCATTACTTCAGGAACAAAAGTCAGATTATTTGCAGACGATTGCATAATATATAGAACAATAAAAACAACACAGGACACAGATATTTTACAAAGAGAATTAGATGAATTACAGAAATGGGAATCAAATTGGAGCATGTCTGTCTACCTAGAAAAATGTCAGTTGTTAAGAGTAACAAAAAAATTAAAACAAATTAATTCCACTTATCTTATTCATGGCAAACCAGTAACACAGACTAAAAACGCATAATACCTAGGTGTTATAATAAATGAAAAACTGTCATGGAATCCACATATTGATGAAAACTACAAAAAAATCCAACAAAGCATTAGGATTTATTAAAAGAAATTTCTATCAATCAAATAAGAACATAAAACTAAAATGTTATTTAACCTTGGTTAGGCCAATAATAGAATATGCATCCACCGTTTGGGACCCCTCAACTCAAGAAAACATTAAGAAACTGGAACAGACACAAAATAGAGCAGTGAGATTCATAACAAATGAATATTCACATTTGACTAGAGTAACACCTATGGTAAAATCACTAAATTTAGAAAGCCTTCAGGACAGAAGACTCAAAAGTAAAGTAGCAATTATACATAAAACACTGAACCATAATCTTCAAATACAAAAACAAAATTTAATAAAATACTCTGAAAGACACAAAGATAAAGGCACATTCCTCGTCCCATATGCTAGGACAAATTTGTACAAATGTTCCTTCTCCCCTTGTGCTATTAGAGCATGGAATGGGTTGCCTGAGCTAGCCAGGAAAACCAGTGACTTGGCAGAATTTAAGTCATTGGTTTATATGCATGACTAAATGCATGACGCGTAGGACGTAATCATCTTCTTTTTTGAAGTAACGTCTGTATTATATAAGATAAGTTAAGATAAAATGAGAATTGCGCGGAACAGTAAGGGTAGGGATAAGGATAATAAGTGAAAATAAAGATTTTGTATTAGAAAATAAATTCGTATTAGCATTACACTTTTATTAAATGAAAGCTGACGATGCCTTTTTTATATCACGCGTAGGACTGCCGTTTACCATATTGATTGACACCCCAAAGTGACAATTTTGTCTTTTTAAGGACATTCTTATGAGTTTCATGAGATTTCCAGAAGCTCCTTGAAAACAAGGAGACCACGGGACCCGATTATAAATTATAATGGTTTGATTTAATAATTTACACCTAGAATTAGCGAGGGGCTTTTGAACCTTCGGGGTCCATTGTGGCAGCATAGGTCTAAGGCTGGCCCTGATGATATCCAGCTCGCGGTCAACGAATTTTCATCACGCTGCTGCTTTTTTTTGTTAACCTATAAACCTCGGTAAAACAGAAGTCATGTTCCAAAAGTTAACCAATAAAACCTACTCAGCCCAATGATCACCGCGCATAGATATCCCTTAAAGTGGTAGATAACTTGACAATTGTCTGGGAAGCATAGTATCAAATGACCCATTGCTTTAAAGAGAGGTTGATATGTGAACAGGGATAGTCGTGCTTTTGGACGCCTCCAAGCGAGAGTGTGGAGAAATAAATCGCTCCGCCTGTCTACAAAATCAAGTGTCAACCAGTGATTCTCTCACCCCTCTATGTGGATCTGAGACATGAGTACTTTATAGAAGCAACTAAGACTTCTTGAACGACTTCACCAAAGACCGCAATACAAACAGCGATATTCTTGCAAAATGGTATGAACTTCGAGTCCGAAGATTAGTGAGGAATGCAGTATTTACCGTGGCTGCGCAGCCCCAGCTGTGACCTACATATTTTGCCACATCCAGGGCAAGCATAACCATTGTCCGCAGGTGGTCGATTTAGATTTTCTTTTCGCCGTCTGCGTTTGTTCTTCGTGAGAGACCTCCAGCTGTCTCGTTCGGAGGCCGCATACAACCAGATGCTCTCTTCTATGTCAGCCAAGGAAAGTTGACGCCTAAGCTGGTCTTTGAAGAATTTCCATGGAGAGCCTCTGTTACGTCGACCACCTTTTTAGCTCACCAAAAAAAGACTGCCTTTGGCATACGTTCGTCTCCCATACGGGATACGTGCCCTACCCAGTGCAACTGTCAGATCATAAGAAGTCCCTCTATACTGTCCATACCGGCGTTGGCAAGAGCATCGCTGTTTGTAGTGCGGTCCTGCCACCGTATGTCCATGATGGAGCGCAAGCATCTTTGGTGAAAGCACTCAAGAAGTCTTAGTTGTTTTCTGTAAAGTGTCCATGTCTCAGAGCCATAATGAATATATTAATTGCAATATTAAATGTCAGAAAGTAACCATTTTAGAAGTAACACTGCAAAGACTTTCTTCCAAGCCTATAATAGCCCAATAGTTTTACGCGAAAGAAGCAATGTAAAATGTTAAGACGTGAACTGTGGTTTTCTATAGGCCAACTGTTGGGGGGACTTTCTATTCTAATCGCCATGTACAATTACATTTAGAACTGACAGAACGAAAAAGCAATTCTTCGGATTGATAGTCTTTACCCGATAGTTCATTTTCGTAATTACAACAATATTTCCAAAATGACTTCGGGTATATATCCTTCCTCAACAAATTATTCATCCGAGCGAGGCTCGGTCACCTGATATTCCTTACATTAAAGCTTCAAACACGGTTTTGAAGTTAATAATAATTTTGATACGATACAACTTTCAGGAAATTTTGAGGAAGCTTTTTAAATTCTGTTTTTTATCGGTTTTTACAAAAGTGAATTTAGTTTTTCACTTTGGTGTCACCCCCAAGTTCTCAACAAGTCAAGAGTCATGGGCCCAAGCGCACTGCGCCCCTAATGGCCGTGGGCCCGGGTTCATTGAGCCCCTTCGCGCCATGGATGCTACGCCACTGCATCATTAATCTGTTTAGATCTGGATTTAGTACTTGAACATCGAAAATAAGAGCACTCTCGTCTCATAATTATTATTTAGCAATTTTTAGATACATAATCTAGAAATATATATATATATATATACAGGGCTTTTTTGTGACGGCTTGTATTTTAACGTATATTATTATTTTTTAGTAGTTAAAAGTTAGGCAATCAACTACTGTGTACCGGCACATAATCACTGAGTACCGGCACCTATTTTTTTTTTTACAAAAAATCACTGTATATATATACAAAAAAGCAATGTATATATATATATATATACCTATACACACATATACATATATATATATATATATATATACCTATACACACATATACATATATATATATATTGATCTCTGATCTCTTTGTACTTTTTATTGCATGTTTAGCAAATCAAAACAAGGATGTGAAATACAATTTAAAATTAAATTAATATTAAGCTCTTAAAAGATTACAACAAATCGAGGGAAAAACATATTCCAATAGTGGCTCATGTTCTAAGTCACTTTCGAACAAGTTAAAAAAACAAAAGAGAGGATCAAAGACTTTGTGTCCGGATATTGCAAGGAAGATCTTAAAAGAAACGTCTATAAACATTTAAACGCTTCTACTGTTTCACACCTGACACAACGGGCTCTATTCTCATCTAAACACCCGTGCTGACCAGTCAGGACCAGGGTTGCTAAAATCTTAATGAAACTTTCGGCATTTAATAACCAATATAGCGCCAACCTTCATTCTTTCCATTCCTTAACCATCGCACAATCTCATTTCCTGTTCCAGAAAACAGAGCAGAAACGCAATGTATACCATTCTCCTACAAAATAGTCACGTCAATAAAGATATAAATAATGTCGTCAATAAAGATATAAATAATCTCGTCAATAAATGACTTTGAACAAAATGATGGGGGAAAGCGCCACAACTCTGCTGACAAACACATTCCATAATCAAAGACGAAACTAAAACAGTCCGGAAAGGGGGCGAGCGTTGATCAAGGTGAAAAGTGGCGAACACGCGCCAGTGAGCATAAAACGCGCAATGCGCCCTCAGTTCCTGTTGTGTACCGGGTTAACAACCTCGCCGGCTCCTCGATACCGATAAACTCTTACGATCGCCATTTTTTTTCCTTTCGTAAAACTTTGCTGTTGCAGTAACGGGCGGCCATTTTGTTCACGAGTCGTCAGTCTGCTTCTTTCACTCTTTCTTTTCCTCCTTCCGCTGGGCATTGTACCCCTTGTTACAAAAGGGGGGGGGGGGTGAAGGCAATATTAATGTCACCTTCAGGTGTACGTCAGAGATGAGGGGGGGTAGGGCGATAAGAGCTCGCAATCAAGATTGAGGTCAGAAAAATTGTTTCCAGTGAAGTGAAAGAGTGATGGGGGGGGGGGGGGGGGGAGGCTGTCGCGGCTACGCTATTGTTCTGAAACGACGGAAAAGGTGATTTTGATTACCGGGTGGACAATATGGTTGAATTTCCATGGGGCAGCAGCAGAGCTGTTGATGCGTCGAGCCACGGGCATCAATCATCTGTTGTGTTGCGAGGATCTGCCCCGGACTGGACCTTTTGTTGCCATTTCTTAAGGGCCTTGTGACGATACATCAAACTTGCTTGCCATCTTGACGGAAGTACTTTGCCAAGCGGTGTCGGAATTACTTTTCACCTCTTCAAATTGTGTGGAATGATGCATACACCTTCTCCCATCATCTCCTGCGACCATTTCAATATCAGGCTGTTACATTTAGTGCTCCCCCTCCCCTTAGCCAGTCTTCTTGTAATCTGCAATTTCTTAGAAACACTCAATTTGAGCTGAAATAAAAATGTCACGACAGAAATTGTGATAAAGCAAAACGCACCGAGAGTAACACGAGGGCTTCCAATTGACTCAGTCAACTGAGAAAGAAGTTAAAATCTGCAAAGGTAGTCTCTAAAGTCTGGAGTCAGATCGAAGATGTCTTTCAGATACCTAGGCTTTCACCACGCTGGCTCCGTTAGTCGGATATTAATTCCTGATACCTTTTATTCCCCCCCCCCCGCACAAACATACACCCTCATTGACTTGTCTCCCCTCCACCGTTCACTCAGGTTGATTCAATAATATTTGAATTCAATCCAATAACAGTGCAACGCTAACTTTGAAGGCGCGGGAAATGACTCCCAGCAGACGACTTGCTTATCGATGCATTGCCTTGAAAACATTTTAGGCTATAAAATAACGTAGAGTGAGAACCAGGTGAGAACCGGAAGTTGGCGTCAGAGCAATTTAGTATCTTTGGCTTGTACAAGCTGACGACTAAATCTCACTTTTAAG